>CM014276.1:13949568-14057077 GCA_004135705.1 Alloteropsis semialata
GGCGTGGGGGAGCAGGGCGGCGGCGTGGCCGGACGGCGACAGGGCGGCGGCGCGGACGAACGGGTTTTCGGCGCGGTTTTGGATGGGGAACAGGCGCCCGCGGGGTTTTATCCTCAAACAGCAGAGCCGGTTCAAAAAACCGGCTGTGATAAGGATCATAGCTGGTTTTTTTAGAAAACCGACTGTGAACTAGCGCTGTTCACAGCCGGTTTTCCTTGAAAACCGGCTGTGATTTTCAATTGCAATTTTCAAGTAAAAAATTAAAGAATTTTTTTTCAAAATGTGAAGATCTTTGTGCGATGGAGCATGTTTAGGCATTTTCAAAATGCATTGAAATAATGGCTCATGAAAAAAATCCAACAATTTTCGGAGCATGTTTTGGCATTTCCGTATTTTTTTGAAAAAAATGCCCAGTAATTCAATTAAAGCATGGAAAATCATTAACATTGTCGAAAAAAGCCGAAACTCCTCCGGGGCAACTTATATGCGTCCTAACACCTATGAAAAATGATAAACCTTGTATATGAGCACACAAAGTTGTCTCGGTGCAGAAACATGAAAGAATACGCTAAGTCCAATAGAAGTGTGTCGAGTAGGTTCGAGATTGTGAATGATGTGCAGTACCGGGTTCTCAAAATGTGAAGATCTTTGTGCGATGGAGTCATGCATTGAAATAATGGCTCATGGAAAAAATCCAACAATTTTCAGAGCATGTTTAGGCATTTTCGTATTTTTTTCAAAAAAATGCCCAGTAATTCAATTAAAGCATGGAAAATTATTAACGTTGTCGAAAAAAGCCGAAACTCCTCCGGGGCAACTTATAAGCGTCCTAACACCTATAAAAAATGATAAACCTTGTATATGAGCACACAAAGTTGTCTCGGTGCAGAAACGTGAAAGAATACGCTAAGTCCTATAGAAGTGTGTCGAGTAGGTTCAAGATTGTGAACGATGTGCAGTACCGGGTTCTCAAAATGTGAAGATCTTTGTGCGATGGAGTCATGCAATGAAATAATGCCTCATGGAAAAAATCCAACAATTTTCGGAGCATGTTTAGGCATTTCCGTATTTTTTTTCAAAAAAATGCCCAGTAATTCATTTAAACATGGAAAATCATTAACGTTGTCGAAAAAAGCCGAAACTCCTCCGGGGCAACTTATAAGCATCCTAACACCTATGAAAAATGATAAACCTTGTATATGAGCACACAAAGTTGTCTCGGTGCAGAAACGTGAAAGAATACGGCAAGTCCTATAGAAGTGTGTCGAGTAGGTTCGAGATTGTGAACGATGTGCAGTACCGAGTTCTCAAAATGTGAAGATCTTTGTGCGATGGAGTCATGCATTGAAATAATGGCTCATGGAAAAAATCCAACAATTTTCGGAGCATGTTTAGGCATTTCCGTATTTGTTTTTCAAAAAATGCCCAGTAATTCAATTAATGCATGGAAAATCATTAACGTTGTCGAAAAAAGCTGAAACTCCTCCGGGGCAACTAATAAGCGTCCTAACACCTATGAAAAATGATAAACCTTGTATATGAGCACACAAAGTTGTCTCGGTGCGGAAACGTGAAAGAATACGCTAAGTCTTATAGAAGTGTGTCGAGTAGGTTCGAGATTGTGAACGATGTGCAGTACCGGGTTCTCAAAATGTGAAGATCTTTATGCGATGGAGTCATGCATTGAAATAATGGCTCATGGAAAAAATCCAACAATTTTCGGAGCATGTTTAGGCATTTTCGTATTTTTTTTCAAAAAAATGCCCAGTAATTCAATTAAAGCATGGAAAATCATTAACGTTGTCGAAAAACACCGAAACTCCTCCGGGGCAACTTATATGTGTCCTAACACCTATGAAAAATGATAAACCTTGTATATGAGCACACAAAGTTGTCTCGGTGCAGAAACGTGAAAGAATACGCTAAGTCCTATAGAAGTGTGTCGAGTAGGTTCGAGATTGTGAACGATGTGCAGTACCGGGTTCTCAAAATGTGAAGATCTTTGTGCGATGGAGTCATGCATTGAAATAATGGCTCATGGAAAAAATCCAACAATTTTCGGAGCATGTCATGCATTGAAATAATGGCTCATGGAAAAAATCCAACAATTTTCGGAGCATGTTTAAGCATTTTCGTATTTTTTTTTCAAAAAATGCCCAGTAATTCAATTAAAGCATGGAAAATCATTAACGTTGTCGAAAAAATCCGAAACTCCTCCGAGGCAACTTATAAGCGTCCTAACACCTATGAAAAATGATAAACCTTGTATATGAGCACACAAAGTTGTCTCGGTGCAGAAACGTGAAAGAATACGCCAAGTCCTATAGAAGTGTGTCGAGTAGGTTCGAGATTGTGAACGATGTGCAGTACCGGGTTCTCAAAATGTGAAGATCTTTGTGCGATGGAGTCATGCATTGAAATAATGGCTCATGGAAAAAAATCCAACAATTTTCGGAGCATGTTTAGGCATTTCGTATTTGTTTTTCAAAAAATGCCCAGTAATTCAATTAAAGCATGGAAAATCATTAACGTTGTTGAAAAAATCCGAAACTCCTCCGGGGCAACTTATAAGCGTCCTAACACCTATGAAAAATGATAAACCTTGTATATGAGCACACAAAGTTGTCTCGGTGCAGAAACGTGAAAGAATACGCTAAGTCCTATAGAAGTGTGTCGAGTAGGTTCAAGATTGTGAACGATGTGCAGTACCGGGTTCTCAAAATGTGAAGATCTTTGTGCGATGGAGTCATGCATTGAAATAATGGCTCATGGAAAAAATCCAACAATTTTTGGAGCATGTTTAGGCATTTCCGTATTTTTTTTCAAAAAAATGCCCAGTAATTCAATTAAAGCATGAAAAATTATTAACGTTGTCGAAAAAAGCCGAAACTCCTCTGGGGCAACTTATATGTGTCCTAACACCTATGAAAAATGATAAACCTTGTATATGAGCACACAAAGTTGTCTCGGTGCAGAAATATTGCAACATACATGTTCATTGTGCATAATAATAATTCTTATACATTGCGATACATAATAACAAATATTATTTCAAGGACTACAAAACATAATAACCATCACAACTAATCAGGGTCCCTGCACGCCATGCTTCTTCATGAGATAGAAAGGATAGTTTATATCAATAATCTCGACGCCTAGGAACCTGTCGACATAATCAAGTGCATATATGTATGCACTATCCTGTGCCTTGTAACATGAATCCAAAATCTCTCCATAAATTGTGAATTCAGCAGCATTGGCATGACTCAAGGTTATATTAGCTTGGAAACCACCATTAACTCGATAAGCCCCTAGCGTTGAGTGTGCATACCCTAAGTTTCCAAGGACTTGATAAAGGTCTGCACGTAGACCAGAACACGCATGCATGAATCCACAGTAGTAGTCATCCTACAATAGGATTATTAAAACATATTGTTACATATAAAGATAGTTAAATTTGCAATTTAATTATACAACTAAAAACAAAACTAACTTACATAAATCGATTCATATGAAGGACTAATCCTTTTAGGCATCTGTGTCACGTCTGGCTCACCCGTCTCGAGAGCTTTCAACTTGAAGTAGCTATAGTCCGGGAAAACGTGGCCAGTTTGACTTTCTATTTGGGCTAATGCCTGCCTCACAGCATCACATGAGGCCACATGGTCTTGCTGCCACGTGCCAGAATGAACGTGGACAACAACCATGTCACCAGGATTTGGGTCACGGGGTGGCATTTTGTTGAATGCTAACAGAGATCATAACCCTACCAGTATTTTCGGTCACATTTTCTCTTAATAGCAAAGGACTTGATTGACCGATGTTTGCATCTTTTAGCCATGTAATTGGATTAATAATCTACATTATTAATAATTTCTATTCTCAGTAAAAAAGTGATTACATTCAAATGCAACATGCAGAGGATGATCTATATTACCATATTGTAGCGAAGTTGCTGAGGTGCGGGAATTGGAACATGATCAACTTGTTGTGTTGTCGACCATCCGGGCTCGTGAGCCTCTTGAATCGGTATCGTAGGTGGCATATTAGCAACATAGCCACCACGTCTAGCTGTTTGACGTAGTCTCAGCATGATACTAACCAAATTACCCAAAATTAGTTCGTTTAAACCGCAATATGTTACATGTTAATTTAACAAAACTCGTATATACTTATAAAGAAGCACTAGAAAAAAAATTAAAGGAATACATACTCGATTCACGGCGAGCTGAGCAAATGTCGAGCAGAAGAAATGAGGCACACATCAGGAATCTCGGATGTTGCACGGTATTTATAGGGCCTAGGGTTTTCACAGCCGGTTTTTTAGAAAAACCGGCTGTAAAAAATATCAATCATTGCAACCAGATTCCTGCCGGATTCCTTTGTTTTTTTGTCCAAAAAAATTTATTGCCGAATATAAATACTAATTATTATAAAGTATAAATACTAATTGCCGAATTATAATTATTACATAGAGGGAAGTAAATGTTGAAACATTACATAAAATTAATAATAGTACATAGAAGGTTTTTGAATATTAAATAATAATTACAAAAATAATTCCACCAAAGGTTGGCTTCAACTGACTATTACGGCCTCATCATGATCGAGTCGCACATACGCTGGTTCATCACCTTCTTCAAACACATGTAGCTCAACATCTGGGCCAAGAGGTGGCATGTCATGGTAGCCATTACCCTCTTCCTTGGTTCTATCTTCTACACCGACGATCTTTCTTTTCCCCTGAAGTACAACATGGCGCCCCTTGTTAGCCAGGTCATTTGCATAGAAGACTTGGACTACATCTTTAGCCCACACGAATGGTTCTTCTCTGTATGCGATGTCCTTCAGATCCACGACAGTCATACCATACTCGTCCGTGAAGACGCCCCTAGGAACTTTGACCCACTGGCACTTAAAAAGAGGGATCTTCAGTGCACCGTAGTCTAGCTCCCATATCTCCTCTATGAATCCATAGTATGTCTCCAGCTTACCGTTGTTGTCGTAAGCATCAATCCGGACACCGCTATTTTGGTTAGTGCTTTTTCCATCCTGTTTCCTTGTGTAAAATGTGTATGCATTTATCTGATACCCTTGGTACTTGCATAGCGTACTAGATAGTCCGGCGGCCAAGGTATCTAGCTCAGAATGCCCTGTTTCCACGCCAATCAATTTATCTCGCAACCAATTGCCAAAGAAGTCTCTATGCTGTTTCAATAGCCATGATTCTGACCTATTACTATTTTTTGCTCGTAGTTCTCGTTTGTGCATCTCGACATATGGAGTGACTATGGCAGCTTGCTGTAGTACGGCGAAATGTGCTTGCCTGAAAGCAACTAGGTCATCAACATTGTGTGTTTGCTTGCCTATCGTGCCTATGCCACCTAGCCTTCCCTCATGTGGAGATTTTGGCATGCCCATTCTGTCAATGTCCAAGTAGTATGTGCAGAACTCAATTGCCTCCTCTGTAGACCATCCGCTTACCATGCACCCTTCAGGCCTATATCTATTGCGGACATATTTCCTTAGAACGCTCATTAGCCTCTCGAAAGGAAACATCTGATGTAAGAAGATGGGACCAAGGACTCTAATCTGTTGTACAAGGTGGGTGAGGAGATGGACTGATATGTCAAAGAAGGTAGGTGGGAAATGCATCTCTAGCCTGTTAATAGTATGGATCAAGTCTGCCTGCATCTTGTCTAGTATTTGTAGATCAATGACCTTGTGTGACATTGCATTGAAGAAGGAGCACAACTTTATGATTGGTTCTCTTACCTTTGTCGGGAGAACACCTCTAACTGCAACAGGGAGCAACTGTGTCATGAAAACATGGCAATCGTGGGCCTTCATGCAGCCCATGTTGAATTTTTTCTCTTTAGTATTGACTAGCCTTCTGATGTTTGACGAGTAGCCAGTAGGAACTTTGAGTTCATGAAAGAATTTACATATTTTATCCTTCTCTTGACTGTCCAAGGTCCATGAAGCAACCACAAGCTTCTTTTTGCCACCAGGTTGTACAATTGGATGTAGCTCAGGCCTAACATTCATCTCTTCTAAGTCCTGTCTAGTTTCCAAAGAGTTCTTTCCTTTACCCTTCGCAGCCATCACTGTTCCAAGCGTGCTCTCCGTAACATTCTTTGTTAGGTGCATCCCGTCAAGTGCGTGACGAACAATGAGAAACTTCCAATAAGGAAGCCTCCAGAACAAAGACATCTTTTTGCACAGAGAATCAGCCGGTGCGGGTACACTTTCGGCCCCCTTTCCAAGGACAACTCTTAGTTTGCTAACTATCTTGAATATCTGCTCTCCATTTCGGTATGTCGGAGCTGATCGGTCATCCCTTGTACCATCAAAGGATTTCTTGTTCCGGTGATAGGGGTGGTTAATTGGAAGGAACCTTCGATGACCCATGTAGACCATCTTCCTGCTATTGCTAAGCCATCTTGCATCTGTCTTTTCCATGCAAACCACACATCCCTTATATCCTTTTGTAACTTGACCAGACAGGCAACCAAGGCCGGGTAGGTCGGTGATAGTTACAAATAGCAGTGCTCTCAATTTGAAGTGTTCTCGCTTGTACTCGTCCCACACCTTGACACCTTTTGTCCACAATGTCACGAGATCATCCACCAATGGTTCTAGATACACATCTATATCATTGCCAGGTTGCTTGGGTCCTTGGATCAATAAAGGCATCATTATGTATGTCCGCTTCATACACAACCAAGGTGGAAGGTTGTATATGCATAGAGTCACTGGCCAAGTGCTGTGTTTGCTGCTAACCATGTTGAAAGGACACATCCCGTCCGTGCTCAGCCCGAACCTTACATTCCTAATCTCATTTCTCAATTTTTTCTTGTATTTAAAATCAAGAGCCCTCCATTGTGAACCATCTGCTGGGTGCCTGAGCTTCCCATCTCTAAGACGATCTTCGGCATGCCACCGCATAAGCTTTGCTGTCTTTGCATTTGCGAACAACCGCTTCAACCGGGGAATTATTGGAAAATACCAAACGACCTTAGCGGGCAGCCTCATGTTTCGTTTGCAATCTATTGCAAGTGCTGATGAACACTTGTATCTTGAAGCATTGCAAACTGGGCATTCATCCAAATCTTCGTATCTGCCACGGTACAAGATGCAATCATTGGGGCACGCATGGATTTTTTGAACTTCGAGACCCAATGGACAGATCATCTGCTTCGCCTCGTATATGTTCTTAGGCAATCCATTCGGGCTAGGAAGCATCGTCTACAAAACTTCTAGCAAATCATTGAAACCTTTGTCCGACAACCCATTACTTGACTTCATCTCCAGTAGCCTGAGGTCCGCTTCCAATTTAGATATGGTACACCCTTCGTACAATGGTGTCTTGTCATCCTTTCTCATCTTCTCCAACTTTTTCAGATTTTTGTCATCAAGGAATTCCGGCTCCCCATCATGTATCATTCTGTCTAGGCCATCCAACATAGCATCTGAAGCTAAAGTCTCATGCATGGTTGCACCGAAAGTTTCCTGCTGTGTTTCATGCACCGTTCCTTGCACCGATTCTTGCACCGTTTCCTACACGGTTTCTTGCACCGTTTCCTGCTCTATTTCCTGCACAGTCTCCCGCACTGTTTGAGCTTTTCGTTTCTGCACGGTTGTAGAGGCTCCATCAGTGTCATTGATACCAACCTCCCCATGCTTATTCCAAATCATATAATCTGGCTTGAAACCCCTAGTTAGCAAATGGCATCGGATCTGCTCGATATTTGTGAACTGCTTCTGATTCTTGCAATCAACACATGGGCATGAAACATAACCCCCTTCCCTTGGATGACTGATGATAAATGCCTTGGCAACATCTATAAAAGACTGAACTCCTTTCACAAAATTATCACCTCTACCCAAAGAATCATACATCCATCCTCTATCCATCTGTGAATTAGAATAGAACAATTTTCGTACTTTAGTTAAAAGGCCCTAAAAAGTTTCATGAATGTAGCCTTCAACAAATTAAACCAAATTCATTTAAATATTTATTGGCCCCTAAACAAATAGCTAGTTTAGTTAAATACACTAATCTAGTACTTCAGACTATACCCATAATTTCAAATTTATGAAACGTAACAAAAAATGCTTGTAAAATTAAGTATGGATAGATACTAACCTTGAAACAAGCGATTGATGTTCAACCTTTAGAATTCAGCACCCTGCATGTAAGCCAATTTGACAAATTGATCTAAAATGGAAAAGACCGTCTTCCATTCATATTCAACTCAAATTTGATAAAATCTAACCAAGCAAATAAATCAACCATCAAACATAGGGCGTACATACCCATCAAATAACCACTCTGGACTTGTGCAACCTTCAAAACTCGATCTCCTCCATGAATCAATAGGTGAGAAATGCCTCTATAATAATCAAAGAGCAACCACTTATTCATTCTCATCCCAAGTTTGCCAAAAACTAACCAATCACAATAACAACCTAAAACAATTATGTGCACATACCAACCTTTAACCATGGCGGAGGTGTGAAACCATCCAAATTCGGCCTCCTACACGAAAAAATTGGTGAGAAATGGCCTCTAAATTGATGAACACCCTCTCCATAAAATTCATCCAAAAATTGAAAATCAACCCACAAATGCATTGGTGGAAATGAGGTATAGCTAGAGACCAACCTTTTGGTAAGTTGGTGAGGTATATCCTTCAAAAATGGAGTCTTTTGGAGAAGAATTCGAAAAAGTGGCCGTAACAATGGTGAAAATGGTGTTTGTGTCGGGTTGGGGAAGAAGGAGGGGAGGGGAAGCAGCTGATATATGGGTGCGCCATTTTCACAGCCGGTTTTTAAGAAAAACCGGCTGTGAAAACACATTTTCACAGTCGGCTAAAGAAAACCGGCTGTGAAAATGCATTATCACAGCCGGTTTTTCTTAAAAACCGGCTGTGAAAAAAGCCTGCAAATGTCAGGTTTTGTCAGATATAAAACCGGCTGTGATAGGTGGTTTTCACAGCCGGTTTTTAGCCGAACCGGCTGTGAAAACCTAGCCCTTTTCACAGCCGGTTCGGCTAAAAAACCGGCTGTGAAAACCACCTATCACAGCCGGTTTTTCCTTTCCCAGCCGCAGCACTAGAAAAACCGACTGTGATAATATTTTCTGCGCCACTTTCAAAAAACCGGCTGTGAAAATAGTGACTTGAAAAATGGTTTCTGTAGTAGTGATCGTGTCTTGTTCGGAGTCTTCATCGTTCGGAGTCGGTAGTCGGCAATCCTCGTGATCGGGCACTCTGGTATTATGGCCTCAATAGTAGCCCCCGAGCTTATCTTGTTCAGAAAAGGTTGATCTTTAAGTAGCCTTCGGGTCTTTTTGCTCTTCGGGTGATTTTTGGGTATGGTTATACCTCGACAATCACTCGTAAATGAGAGCCAGAAAAGATCCCGAACTCTTGAATGGTGAAACCTGCGTCTGAATGATAAGGTCAGAGAAAATATCAGCCATAATAATAGTGAATAAAAATATTCTATCTTGAAAATTGGAAGACCGAGGATTGATGTAACGGCTGCTCAGTGCACTTAAAACCCACTCCGCACGTCTCCCGAAACTTTAGCAGCGCACGCGGCATTTACGGCTCTGCTCCGGTTCCTCGATTCTCGCGCGAAGCGTCGCCTCTGAGTCTTTAAATACCGAATCCCTTGGATTGATTTGTGCTTGAACCTTCCTTTCTAAGCCTTCCTCCTCCCCTCGCCATGGGAAAGAAAAAGCTCAGCCGTAAGTTCAAGCTCCCTCGTCTCCTTTTTAGAGACTCTTCCCGCGGCTCTGCCGAACCACCGTCTGACAAGCCGGAGGATCCGCCGGCGACGACCCCACCTGCTGCTCCTCCTCAGGCTCCCCTCCTTGCCCTCCTCTGGCATGGGGATGAAGGAGTCGAGATCGAGCCGCCAGAGGAGGCTCCGGCCATGGCGTCTCCGGCTCCCGAGGCCGTTCCGTCGAGCATTGCCACCGGGAAGCGCCCTGCGTCTTCCTCTCCAGCCCCGGCATCCCCCATCTCCCTCTCTTCTGACGACGAGCCATCACGAGGAAGGAGTGGAGCTTGGCTGAAGCCGGAACCATAGCGCAGGTGCGTCTTCATCTTCTGCTCCGGTGGACACCAGCAGCGACGAAGAACTCGCCCGGCGCCTCTTCGTCTCCTTGAACCGCGACCTGATCGGGATCCCCGGAGACGGAGCGCTCGTGGATCTCGTCAGCGACTCTGAAGAAGAGAACACGGTAGATGATCCGCCAGCCGGCGCCGCACCGCCTTGATCCTCGCCGATGACAGTAGTCAGGCGAAGATCAGTATTTTGATTTCTTTTTAGTTTCAGGATAATTATTGATCCCCTGTGAAATGTACTCCCTTTTAGATAAATGAAGCAATTTCACTTGAGAGATGCAACAATAATCCCTCTTCCTTTGTTTGGAAACTTTTCATGTCAATCTGTTTGCGAAACTGCCTGTTCAAAGAATGAAATCTCCCGAACAGAAGCTTCCCCTGAACAGACCACCCAATACTTAGTATGTTCGGAAAATTTGACCCTGATCAATCAAGATCGGGGTATTTCCTCTATACACACCAAGTGTTCGGTCATTTAAAACTGATAGCTTCCCAGGTAAGCTAGCAATCCTAAATGCATTGAATTTGACCTGCACAGCTTTTGAAATGACGCGTGCCGCAAAAAAAGGAAAGAATCTTTTTGACCTAACAGTGACTGTGGATTGCGCGGCTCAAGGGCAGATTTCTCGGGGTTTGGTCTCCCTCGCGAAACCATAAAGTCCCCCGGCGCAACCGCTCGGATTCCATTTGGGCCTTCATCTTCCTCGCTTGCATCCACCAACACTCGCCATTCTTCATCCATTTTCTCCCCTTTATCCATCTGTTCCTCCAACCTCTCGGGCCAGCTCCTCACCGCCATGGCATCCTCGCACCACTCCTCATCTGACGGCGAGTCATCAGGAGATCAAAGCAGCGCCGCCACCAGACGAGAACTTCGCAGCGGCAACACGATCTGCACCACAGACAAGTACTAGGACAAATCCACCACTACGGCAAAGCAACTGTAGAAACTGGAGGACCTTGGACTGCTCCCTGACACCAGCCTTTTTCCTCATCATCATGCCAAAGGTCAGCTGTTCCCGACCGCCAACACTCTTGAGTTAGTGGCCTTCTTGGAGTTCTTCCATTGTGGATTTGGGGTCTATCCATCAGATTTCTTCCACAGTGTCTGTGAGCATTACCAGATTGAGCTTGGGCATCTCAAGCCCGGCACCTTGACCATGCTTAGCATTTTTGCCTTTCTGTGCGAAGCTTGGTTAGGAATTAAGCCTTCATTGCTTTTGTGGAGACACTTTTACACTCCTGCATTTTACAAGAATCAAGTCATGATTGGGTCCATCGGGTTCTCCTTGAGAGATCGGGAGATCTATATCCCCTTTCCAGTAAAAGATTGTTGGAAGGGATATGAGCGTCATTGGTTTTACATCACCCTTCCCCAAGCCTCAGTGGCGAAAGGGAAGCATTTGATGCCCTATCTCAAGGAAGAAACCAAGGCTTTGCCAAGAGTGACCCCAGAAATGCAGAAGCATATTGATCGGATCTTGGAACTCCGCAATGCCGTCCTGACAGCAGTCCACATAGCAGAAACCTTCATCAGGTGGAGATTTATTCCACTCATGACTCATGACCGCTACGCTTGGTCATTCAGGGGCGACAATGATCTGAACAGAATGAAGCCTGAAGGTTGGTCTTTGGTTTTTCTTGTTTGGTAATTTTTCTAAGTTCGTTTGGTCATTTTGAGATCATGACTCTTAACTAGCAGTTGTCCCAGTGATAGAGGTGGCTGCTCGCCTGAAGAAGATGTTCGGGGCTGATCTCCCCGACTGGGAAAGCGTCCCAATACCTTACAGCGCTGACAACCCTCCTCCAGAGGTAAACTATCTCTCAGAAAACTCACTTTCTTGCTTAATGTTCATATGATATATCTTCTTTCTCCCGAACAGGTCCCTCCTATTGCTGATGCCCCCACCATGAGCGGAGCCATCAATATTGAGGAAGCGGGGGAGCAGCCCGTCGACCAAGGCATTGAGGCCTCGACCAACGAACAGTCTGAACCCTCGCCTGCTGTGGAGAAAGTGATCCCGAGCAGCCCCAAGGTAACTGTCCCCCGAACCCGCAAGCGCTCTCGCAGTGTGAGCACGGAGAGGGTGACTCTAGGTTCGGGAACTCTTGGTATGCCCGGTCCCGGTGAGCTGCTACCCAGTCGCGACCCGCCTCGTCCTGATGCCTAGGTACCAAGCATGATCGTATTCGGTCGTTTATTTGCAGCCTTTGACCGCATAACCAAAGCTAAACGTGTTCGGGAGATTTCTCGTCAGGAAATTCGTCCGACCCCGCTGCCATCAAAGCCTGCATCTGGTGTCAAGCGATTCAAAGTTAGAATCCCGACATCCAAGTAAGAACTCTGACTTGCTTGGTTATGCTTGAGTACTTCTCACAGGGAGAATTTTGTTTAACTATTTCTGGTTGTTTGTTCGGGAAATCAGGCCTCCCCAGCCTGCTGCTTCTCCTCCCATCAAGCCATCAGAAAAACTCCCGAGCTCGACTCGGCAGCCCGATCCGATGATGCGGATAAGCTTGTGGAGGTTGCAGGACCTACCCCGATGCCCTTGGGCCCAATCATTACTTCGCTCTCGGCAGCTGAGGAGCAATGGCGTGCATTAGATGCTCGTGCCTCTACTGCGGAAGCGTCTATGATCAGACTGGAGACCCAAGTTACCGTTCTCCAGTCCGAGAAAGAAGGTACATGCATTATGCTACCATTTTTAGTTTTTAGGTCCTTATTCGCAAACTTTTGCTTATACAATGCCTCTGACCCTGTAGCTAACTCCAAGAGCATTGAGATGCTCGAGAAGAAGAACTCGGATCTGGAAGGCAGGCTTGCTATTCGGGACAAGGATGTTGCTGATCTCGCTGCCTGACTTGAAGCTTCAGAGAAGCGCAGTGCGTCCTTGGAGTCCAGGCTGATGGAAGGTGCTTGCGTCGCTGCAACTCACACCATCGGGACCTTAAAAAGCCACGTTCCCGATCTCGACGTCTCGCTGCTCTCCAAAGGCTTCAAGTGCTCGGCAACAGATGCTGAGGTATTGTTCGATAGTCTTGCCCCCTTGGTGGAACCGTTTGTAAAGAAACTTGACCTCCATTTGAGTGACTCGGAGGAATCGCCTTGAACTTTATGCTTGGATCCTGTAATAGGGCAAAACTTTGAAGGTTTAGAGTGCAGCTTTATTTTGTGAAATATATGCTGGCATGGTTTGCGTAAGTTTTAGAGCTGATCGGTGTTTTTGTTGAACTTTTTAACTGATAGCTTTGTCATAGCCAAAAATCCCGTTACCATAAACTATTTTGGAATTGTTTAGTTGCTGAGACGCGAGCGGTCTTCTGAACTGTGTAATTCCTTGTAGTTATGGTGTTTGGTCAAATTAGCGTAGCCTAGCCTTCTTGATTTTAAAAGCCCAATTCTTGCATGGTAATGGTACCATAGGAGCCCCTGGGCTCTTTTACAGTCATGCGGGCATGCTGAAAAAGAGTCTTAGAAGTACTGATTCCGCAAGAATGTCCCGATCATATGGGGAGCCCCCGAGTGTTACGCTTGGGATGCATAGAATAGGTCTGAAAAAACTTTCAGCGTGGTAGTCCCTGGCTCTTTGTTAGTATATGCAGTATGGTAACAAAGAGTAGAAACAGAATTGAAAAACAGAACCCAGCCCCCGAGCGTAAAAGCGAAGGTGAGTAAAGTGTGCAGAACTTATCTTTTTTTTTTGTTGGCGCTGGAGGCGACGCGGACGACGGCTTTTATCTACCAAACTTGATGGACAGGCTTGAACTTGCGTGATTACCTTTGTTTAGGCGTAGAATCTGCGTAGTTGATCCATGTTCCACGTGTTTAGCAGCATATCTCCATCTATCTCCGCGATCCTGTAGGCTCCTGGTCGGGCGATGTCTACTACTATGTTTGGCCCTTGCCATGGAGAGGACAGTTTGTTTTTGTCCTTGGTGCGTTGATATAACTTGAGCACCGTATCACCAATGCATAGGCTTCTCTTGTGAACATTAGCATCGTAGTATTGTCACAGCTTTTGCTGATACTGTGCCACTCTAAAAGCGGCTGTATCACGAGCCTCCTCCAGGAGGATTAGCTCATCTGCGCGTCTATCAGGCTCTTCAGTTTCTGAAAACAATGCTACGCGCGGGGCTTGTAGTCGGATGTCGGATGGTAGAATCGCCTCTGCTCCATACACCAAGAAGAAAGGTGTCTCGCCTGTTGCTCGGTTCATGGTGGTCCTCATTGACCAAAGTACTGTTGGGACTTCATGAATCCAACGCTTGTCGTAAGCTTGTAATCTGTTAAAGATTCTCTTCTTGATGCCTTGGAGCACGATGCCATTGGCATGCTCTACTTGCCCATTTGTCTTCGGGTGATTCACCGATGACCGATCATGCCTGATCCCATGGTCGTAGCAGAAATCAGAAAACTTTTTGCTTTTAAACTGCATTCCATTATCAGAGATTATCCTGTTCGGGACACCGAATCGTATGACAATACTCCATAGGAACTTGAGAGCTGCCTCTTTTGTGATTTTCTGAACTGGCTCGGCCTCAACCCATTTTGTTAATGTGTCGATGCCGACGAACAGAAATTTGTAACCCCCTAACAGCACTTGGAAAGGGCCCGAGGATGTCTATTCCCCATGTGGCAAAGGGCCATGACAAAGGAATAGTGTTTAGAGCTCGCACAGGTTTAGTTTGCTTCCATGTGAAGAATTGGCATGCCTCGCACTTCTTAACTAACTCGACTGCGTCTTGAAGAGTTGTAGGCCAGTAGAAGCTCTGTCGAAATGCTTTCCCTACTAGGTATCGGGGAGAAGCATATGATCCACAGATTCCTCCGTGAATGTCGTGGAGCAAACTAATGCCCTTGGTCCGTGTGATGCATTTGAGGAGCATCCCGTTGCGGGTTAGCTTATGTAACCGCCCGTCAACCAATTGATAGTTCTTGGCTTTACGATAGATTTTCTCCAATGTAGCATCATCGTCCGGAATAGCTTGGTTTGTGAGGTACGCCCGGATTGGATCCATCCATTTCTCCTCGTTTCCAGCTAGAGCGGCGGCTCGGACCGTACTGACCACCATAGACTCCTTGACAGATTCGCTGGTTGTAGAGGCTGTGCCCTTGGCAGGCGCAGTGTTTTGGTTCGGTAGTGAAACCGACACAGAAGGTTTAGTAAGAACTTCAAGTAACACGTTACCTGGGAGCCGTATGCACTCGACAGCTACCTTTGCTAGCTTGTCTGCATCGCCATTGAATTCCCTTTTTACGTGAAGGACTTCAAGCCCATCAAATTTGCTTTCCATCCGCCTGTATGCTTCCAAATATTTGGCCATGACCTCGCTCCACGCGCTGTACTCTTTCATGACCTGCTTTGCAGCTATCTCGGAATCCCCTTTCACGAGCAGCCTCCTAATGCCAAGAGATGCAGCTATGTGGAGTCCTGTCAAGAGTCCTTCATACTCGGCAACATTATTAGTAGGGGTCGGATTGACAAAATTGATTTGTAACGCGTACCTGATGACGTCATTGTGTGGTGAAATCAGGACCACCCCAGCCCCCGCGCCTTCTCTGCAAAATGCTCCGTCATAGAACATAGTCCAGTGTTGGGGATTTTGGGCAGCCTCTTCGGGTTCGGGATTAGTCCACTCTGCAATGAAATCTGCCATAGCCCTCGACTTGATGGCAGTTCTGGATATGAATTCAACGTCGTAAGCCCCCAGTTCCACAGACCATTATGCAATCCTTCCCACGGCATCCCGATTATGTAAAACTAGGGGGTAGGTCGACACGACCTTAATCTTGTGGCTCAGAAAATAATGCTTGAGCTTCCTGGAAGTCATTAGCACAACATATAGTAATTTCTGAATCTGAGGGTACCTTGTTTTGGCGTCATGTAGCACCTCGCTCACGAAGTAAACGGGTGAATCTGAGGGTACCTTGTTTTGGCGTCATGTAGCACCTCGCTCACGAAGTAAACGGGGTGTTGTGTTTTTGACTTTTCCGTTGGTCTCTCGACCCCCAGAACTGTGCTGACAACAATTGGTGTGGCTGCTACGTACAACAGCATCTCCTCTTGTGGTTGCGGCGGGACCAGTACAGGCATTTTCCGTAGGTATTATTTGAACGCCTGGAACGCCTCTTCTGCTTCTGCCGATCACTCAAAACGATCATTTTTACGTAGCAATTTATAGAATGGCATACCTCATTCTCCTGACTTGGACATGAATCGACTTAGGGACGCCATCATTTCTGCCAACTTCTGGACCTCGTGGCGGCTGCGTGGAGACTTCATGTCGTCGAGTGCCTTGATCTTGTGTGGATTTGCCTCTATACATGCTGGGAGACAAGGTAACCAAGGAGCTTACTCGATGATACACCAAAGGTGCATTTGGCGGGGTTGAGCATCATCCTGTTTGCACGCATGTTGTTGAATGTTTCGGTTAAATCAGCGATTAGATCGCCTTTTAACTTACTTTTCACGACAATATCATCTATGTATGCTTCTACATTATGGCCGATTTGGCCCTCGAGAACAATGTGAACACATTTTTGATAAGTGCAACCTGCGTTTTTCAGACCAAAAGGCATCTTTATATAGCAATAAACACCGAAGGGAGTTACAAATGCAGTTTTCTCCTCATCGTCAATGCACATGCTGATTTGGTGATACCCCGAGTAGGCATCTAGAAAACAAAGCAATTCGCATCCAGAGGTAGAATCTACAATTTGATCTATCCTAGGCAATGGATACTCATCCTTCGGGCAAGCTTTATTTAGATCGGTGTAGTCCACGCACATCCTCCATGTCCCGTTGGGCTTCTTCACCATGACTGGGTTTGCCAGCCACTCTGGGAAAGGGACCTCTCGAACGAAGCCGGCTTTGAGTAGTCAGTTGAATTCTTCGTTAATGGCGTCTCGCTTCTCTCGCTTCTCCAGAGTATATCTTCTTTGCTTCTGCTTGACTGGTCGGACGCCAGTTCGTATGCCAAGCTTGTGCTCAATCACCTCCCTAGGGATCCCAGGCATGTCAGATGGTTCCCAAGCGAACACATCTGCATTTGCCCAGAGGAAAGCAGTGAGCTCGAGTTCCTATTTGTCACCCAGACCAAGAGCCCACCTGGGTGGTCTTGGTCGGGTCTGCCTCATCAAGGGCCATCGATTTGGTGCCCGGTTCGGTGCGTTTTGCCGGTGGCACTCTTGGCAAGGCGGCAGCTGGCGACTCGCCTGCTTGCTGTGATGGCGTCTCCTTGATCGGGATTTGGTCCACCACAGTCTGCTTCTCGGCGGCGCCGTCATCGGTCTTCTTTTCCCCCGTAGGCACCGGTTCGGGAACTTCTTTTCCCTTGGCCTTTGATCGAGTCTCCGCTACTCGGGAGGTTTCAGCCACTGCTGCCTTCGCGGCAGCCTCTGGCTGACTCTTGGTCTTTTTCTTGGCAGGTTCGGCAGCCTTGGCTGCCTCCTGCTCGTCTCCCTTGATCATGTCCAGGGTCTTCATGTCGCATTGGACCGCGCCCTTGCGATCATCGCAGACGGTGACCAGGCCCAATGGACCTAGGACCTTGATCATGGAGTAGGCGAAGTGGGCGACCGCCATGAACTTCTTCAAGAATGGCCATCCCAGGATGCAGTTATAGGCCGACGTGATGTCAGCCACCTCAAAGGTGAGGAACTCTGTTCGGATGTTTTTGCCCTCCATGAGGGTCACCTGCAGATCGATCCTCCCTAAGGGAAAGGCTTGGATGCCTGGTATGACCCCGTAGAAAGGCTTCTCCACCGGGGACAAGGACCTCCTCGGGATCCCAAGCTCGTCAAAGGCGTCGACGAATAGCAGGTTGAGGGCGCTTCCATTGTCGATCAAGGTTCGCCCGATCTTGTGGGGCCCGATCCAGGGTTTGATACACAGTGGGAGTAGCGGCCCGTCGTACAGTGTCTCGAGGTGATCCCTCTGATCAAATGTGATCGAAATTTTGGACCACCTCAACGGATGCTTGCAGGGCTCGGTGCTTGCTATCTGCCTCTCGACCAGCTTTAGCTGGGACTTGGAGGTTCGGGTAGAATAGCCACCGGAAATTGTGGCGATCTCCAGATCCTCAGGAAGGTCTGGCTCATCGTCACAATCCATGTAGTTCGCCGTCCGAGGATTTTGAGCGGCCTGGTCGCGTGGAGCCCCCTGCTGCTGGCTCTCCTCCTTCTGCTTCTGCTTCTTGTACACCATGCAGTCCACAAAGGGATGCTTTGTAGATCGGTGAATCGGGCAATACATCAGGAGATTGGTAGGTTTGCCTTGACGCCTGTACGGGGGTTTGTTGTCTACAGCCATGACTTCATCGCCCTCGGTCTTGCGCTTCTTGTTCTTATGCTTATTCTTCTTCTTGCCTTCCCCAGCTGGCTGGCTTTGTTCGGGCTTTCCGTGGACTCGTGCTCGGGCATCCGCCATCTTGGCGGTCCCTTCCAGGATCCCGTAGAGCTCGGCCACCGTCTTCGGGTTTTTTCTTGGCAAGCTCCTCCGCCGTTCGCTCGTCCTTGCAGCCCTGATTAAAGGCCACAGTCACCTAATCATCCACCATATCGGGGATGGTGTTACAGGTGTCGCTGAAGCGACGGATGTAGTCTCGGAGGGACTTTCCAGGTTTCTGCACACAATTGAGCAGATCTCCTTCGTGTCCGGGGTGTTTGTAGGTACCTTTGAAGTTGGCTTCAAACGTCTCCCGGAGATGGCTCCATGACTTGATGCTAGCCTCGGGCAGGTTCATGAGACACGTTCGGGCTGACCCCTGCATGGCTGTCGGCAAGTAATTCGCCTTGACGTAGTCGTCACCCCCGGTGGCGTCGATGATCGTGGAATAGATCTGAATCCACTCGCGGGGGTTGGTTGTTCCGTCATACTTCTCAATGTTGGTAAGACGAAACTTTTCCGGCCACCTGACCTTGCGCAGGCCCGGGGAGTATGCGAGACATCCTCCTGTGCCTGGTCGGGAGTTACGTGGCGGCAAATCTGGATGGGACCGGTAGTAGCCCTCACGTGCTCGGTAATCTCGATTGTAGTTGAGACTTTCCCAAGCGTCGCGAGTGCGATGGTTGCGTTCGAGCTGCGGCCTCATGTCACGCCCTTCGTGCGGGCGATAGCGGGGTCGTCCGTTAACAGATCGGGAGCAAACCGGTTGTGGTTCACTAGGCCTATTTGATGGAGCCTGTGGTGCGGCAGCGGCGGCCTCGAGGCGCTCCTTGGCCTTGTCCGCTGCTTCCTGAGCTTTCTTGGCGATGGTGGCCATCGAGGTTTCCTCGGCCTTTGCCTCCACTGTTTCCAAGAGAGTTTGGATCTGCAGGTTGTCCTACTCGACTGACCAGAAATCGTCGTTGAGATTTTGGGGAGCCAGTGAGGACGCGACCTGCTGTGTACGGGTTTTAGCCGTCTGAAGAGTTGGCGCGTTGCTGAAATGCGGATGAGGTATGGATCTGCGCGAGTTGGAGGACTCGGCGGCGGCCTCGCTCCCGTTTGCAGCTAGCACATGGATGCGGTGGTCTTCGGGCTGTTCCAACCCATCGCTAGATCCACTGTAGTCAAGATCCAACTGTGCAGTGCGATCGGCAATGTCCTCGGGAGTTGGCTCCATGAAGGTGGCGAAAACTTCCCGACCGGCGCATGTGAGATCGGGATCATGGATCCCTGTCAGCTTGAGCTCGTAATCGCCTTGACGCTCGAACATGAGATCCCCGAAGTGGATCTCTCGTGTAGGCACTAGATGGCTGTGAGTGTAGAGATCAGAAGCGGAAGCAAAACTCCCGATGGTGTCCGACTTGATGGAACTGGGCATGTCGGGCATCGATGAACTCGACGCGTTGGCGATCCAGACTCCGTTGACGATCGGCATGATCTTTCTTCACGCGAGGGCCCCTACCTGGCGCGCCTCTGTCGAGGTTGTACTAGGCAGATATTTGTCCGGCAAGCACCCCGCTTTGTGCAAAGATTGATCACGGTGGATGAACAGAGAGACATGGAATTTTATAATGGTTTGGGCCCTCGAGATCAAGTAATATCCCTACGTCCAGTTGCTGCTTATATTATCTCGGCGAGTACAGATTACAATGGTGTAACAAGTACCCTCGGGTGGATTGGCTAAGATTGGGAATACCCTCTGCGTACAGGACCCCCACTATTTATATCCAGGGAGACGTGCCTTACAAGACAAAACAGACCTAAACCTAGTAGGACTCTAACTATCATCAGGCTTTCCTTCTGCGATCCGGCCATCGTGTCTTGTTCGGAGTCTTCATCGTTCGGAGTCGGTAGTCGGCAATCCTCGTGATCGGGCACCCTGGTATTATGGCCTCAATAGGGCCGTTGAGATGTGAGGGGATATAAGCCCTCACATCGCGGTGTGTGTGTGTGTGTTGGGATCTGGGTTCCGTGTGTTATTGCTTTGCTGCTATTGCTTTACTGCTCCTTTGACTTCTGCTAACACTGCTGCTGCTGCCGCCGCATAAACCTCTACAACCATATGTTGGCTTACCCATGCATATAGATTACCCCTTCTTTTTCTTGGCTTGCTGCTATTGGGAGTTGACATGGCCTACCTGCTTCTCAGGTAGATCTTGGCATTACAGGTTCAGCCGACTTTGACTTGAGGATGGATGAGAAGACTAGGGTGTTGTCCTTCGCTCAAGTTGCCTATTGGATATGGGGATCCACTCGCTTGATGCGCTGCGCTTCGTAGATCTTTTCTTATGTTTGATTTAGTCCTAAAGGACTTGTATAGGCTTACGCCTCGGTGTTGTATATTTCATGTATGTAATATTACTTTTCTTCTTCTGCTTCCGCTTTTGTATGTATTTGCACTACCTGAGACAGGTATTGCATGTGACAGACGCTTCCTGGGACTATCACAGAGGTGCAGAGATTTGGATTCTCAGAAATGGGAACCCTGGTGTTGACGGCTCTTAAGTACCACTTTTAGACCGTCAATTCCTGCATAAAATGAGGATCAACAGTAGTGTTAGGAGTTATTACTAACGAACTCCACTAGTGTTGGTGAATATTTGTATGCAGGTGATATATCCTTAAAAAGGATGAGAAAGCACACCCTATGGATCCAAGTATCATAGCTCCAACCAATGAGAGGCTGCCACAAGGGCGTCACACGGATCCATGGGCCCACAAGAGCAAAGAAGCACACCCTCAACCAATCAGAGTAGAGCACACGGATTGGAGGGCCCACCAGAGGGAGTAAACTGCCACAAAATAGCGTGTGCACCTAGGATTGGATCAATGGCCCACATAGCAGTGTCCTAGAGAAGTTTGAGGGCGAAAGGTGGCAACAGGGGTTCGGCCGAATCCTTGGCTCGACCAAGCTGGCCCTGGCCCCTCTCGCACTCAGTTTCCATGTGTCAATCCCTGGTGACGTCCTAGAGGCGGTTGTAGCCGTTTTCCCTGGAGTTACCACGTCAAGACCTCGGATTCTGCCAGGTGTCACTTGGAGAAGAGTTGGAGGAGAATATTCCCAGAAGATTCCTTCGAGGAACTCCACTCTCCCAAGGCACCTCCCCTCTCCAAGTGCCTATAAATACTAGAGGAGGGGGCTCAAATGAGATACACTTCACCATCCAAGGATGAGAGCTTCCCTTCAAAGGAGAGGCCTCTCCTAGCTAGTGCTAGAGTAGAGGAGGAGAGTGAGAGGTAGTGAGGGAGGAGTGCCGCGTGTGGCACTTTCCTCCTGGCGCGTACCTCTACGGATGCTGCTGTTCTTCGATTAGAATAAAGAGAGTATTCATGCATATTCTAATTAGACTAAAGTTGTATTCGTGATTCCTTTTGTTCTTGTTCTAGTAGTTGAGTGAGATCAGTTCTCTTCTTGTGGGTTCTAGCTCTAGTTGTACAGAGTGTCGTACTTAATCTACGTCAATAACCATAGCATAGATTTGGTGTCACGCTAGCGGTTATCATTCATTTGGCTTATCCCGAGGTTTGGTAGAGGCAATCCATAGGTGGTGACGGCCCTTTTGGCCCTCAGTAATCCTCCATAGTTGGGTATAGCATAGAGCTACATTCCTCATAGACTCGCGTGCCAGAGTCGCTTGTTAGATCAAGGCTGCCGGTACCTTAGGTGAAGTTCTATCCGAGAGATCGACCTTTAACTCATCTATAGTACTATCATTAGGAATCCTCTCAACCTTCACCATTCTTCTTTGGTGTGTCCTTGTACTGTCTAGAATAGAAGATAGTACACGCACGTTCCCTGTGGATTCGATACCCTTGGAATACTCTAAGGTGAAAGCTACAATGGTATCCATGCACTTGCGGATTTATTAGCATTCGTTAGAATACCCGATTGGCTTTCTGGCTTTGCTACTGGGATTATAGTGGTGACGCTAAGAAACCTCAACACCGGGTCGTTTCACCATGCTGCATGAGCACATACACATAACATGAGCTTGATAGGCTCATCCTTTGACACAGCGATGGTTTGCGCCTCTCTATCCCTTTTTCACATGCTCCCTGAGTTTTTGAATAATTTTTCATGCTGATACTTATAATCAAACTCAGTTTAAAAAATCTGAGTATCTCTCATGCTCTTTCATATTACCTAAGGTTGTCTTGCATATGATTTATTCCTTGTTATCATCTTGATGCCTATGAACAAAAAGCTTTAGGGCAACATGTTAATCTAAGTAGTTGACGTTTGAGATATGGTTTGATGACATGATCTTCTCTCTAATTGTTTAAGTGCTTGGGTATTTATTTTGAAAATCTGAAAATCCTTTGCAAGCTCCTCGTTGATGTGCCAAATCCTACCAGAGCCATACGATGTTCGACCATGAAAACCTTTACTGATATGCTGCTTGTTTTGCATTGAGCTTTGTCAAATTGTTATGACCCTTGGATGAATTCAGTTGAGCTTTTATGATCAAGACGCATGTACACTTCATTTCCCCTTGCTATACTTCCACACTGGGAGTTGGCATTGTATCATTCATCCATTCCACCTAATAATTGCTCCATCATATGAGTCTCTCTCTCCAACTATCTTACAAAAGAGACATGGGCTATTTAAAAAAAAGTTGGACATATGAAGGCCCAAGCATTCAAAACAGAAGAGAGAAAGAAATACAAAGATAGCCACGTTCTCAATCATCTTCAAAAGAGAGAGAGAATACAAAAAGGAGTCTTATTCCATTCCATGCAACATCCATATACGTGCACGTCTTGATCTAATTGCATGACTTGTTTTCTTTTTGGATCCGGTCTTTGACTTTGCAATATATGTGATACAAGTATGCCTTATCATTCATATCCTACCTTGAGCTCCACATATAGCTATCATTAGAAGTAGGATGAAGAAAAACAAGTTGAATGCCTTGGTGAGGATGTATACATAATGAGCGATCTGAGAGAATCAAATGAGGAAGCAATGCAAGGTTTGCTTTTGAAAACTTACACAAAACCCCAAGTTTCTTGACATGAGGAGTTGAAGTGATTAAATTCATGATCATTCCATTCTTCAACTACCCAAGATGAAACGATAGACAATCCACAAAGTTCACAGGTACAAGGTAAGGCTTGGAATATTTCTTATGCTCGCTTCATACTTTGGTAAGTTGTTTCACCTTAATCTTCTCTCCTTTACTCGAGGACAAGCAAAGGTTAAGTGTGGGGGAGCTTGTTGACGGTGCTTAAGTACCATTTTATAACCGTCAATTCCTGCATAAAGAGGGCAAAATCAAGGATCAACATTAATTAGTGGTAGGAGTTATTATTAACAAATTCGACGAGTGTTGGTGAAAATGTGTATGCAGGCAAGTTATCCATGAAAATAGAGGGGAAACACACCTCATGGATCCAAGAGCATCAATTCTGACCAATGAGATGCTGCTACATGGGCAGCACATGGATCCATGGGCCCACAAGAGCAAGGAAACACACTCTCATCCAATGAGGAGAGAGAACACGGATTGAAGGGCCCACAACTAGGAGCACATGGACAAGAAACACCCCATGCACACCCCTACCCATAGGAGGGCCCACAAGGCAGCCACTAGCCAAAGGGGAGACCGAAAGGCGGTTCCCTGGTTCGGCCGAACCCCTGGTTCGGCTGAACCCCAGGTGGGCCCCTTGTCTCCAGTCGACGCATGGCACCAGATACACCTTGTCTCCAACTTAGGCTAGTGTTTAGGCAGAGGGGTAGAAAGGGGGGAGATGGAGTAGAGGAGGGGTGTTCATCATCGTCTTTTCTAACTTGTTCCTCTACGGATGCTGCTACTTCTCAATTAGAATTAAGTGAGTATTCTTGCATATTCTTATTAGACTATAGTGATGTTCGTGTGTTCTTATGGCTTAGTTGATTCATATCTAGGTGAGATCTAGTCTTCTACTTGCGGGTTCGTCACTTCGTACTTTTACGAAGTGCTATAGTGTGGCTATGGGTCGATAGACGTAGTTGTGCTATAGTAGTGATCGTCAGTGTAGACATGGTGTCTAGATCGAGGGTTATCCTTCATTTTCCCTATGCTCCATGGTTAGTTTGTGGTAGGCCGTGGGTAGTGACAGCCCCGTTGGTCCTTTGTAGTCCACCATGTTCGGGTACAGAGTAGAGCCGTTAGCCGGAGGCACCTGGATCCGCCATGGTAAGCCGGTGCCCGAAGCGGGTTATCATATCATTAGACCGATCTCAACCTGGGAGTCACTACCTGTAGGAATCCTCTCTATCTTCCTTCTCCCTTGGGCTGAGTAGTAGTCCTTGGATTTATCGTTCATAGATATCCACACACGTTCCCTTGGATTCTATACCCTAAGGAATACTCTTTGTTAGGGGAAAGCTACAACGGTATCCGTGCGCTTGCGGATTCATTCGTATTCGTTAGAATACCCATAGTATCGTCTTACACTATTCTAGGTAAGGCCAACTGTTGACGGCTCTTAAGTACCTCTTTTGACCGTCAATTCCTGTTGAAAATACATTAAATATAAATACCAAACATAGTGATAGGGTTTAATACTAATGAATTCCACGAGTATTGGTGTTTTACTTTGCTACGCAGGAAATGACACCATGAGCTTGAGATAGATCCAAAGATGTCATCATTATAAATTATCTCGAATGTTCAATTGGAATGCACCATTGTGTAGAGCTCGTCGAGACGGTTTCAACAAATATATTATTCATATATTTTGGAGCTCATTTAGCAAAGATATAAAAAAAATCAAGAATATCAGAGGTGTTGACGTCATCACCGACGTCAGCACCCCTGACATCGGTCAGCAGACGGGTGTAGGACCAGGCGGCCACGCGGCCCAGCGCATGAGGCAGGCACTGGCGCGGCCCAGGCCGTCCTCTGTCGTGGCCCAGGAGCGGCCCAAGGACATGCTGCGCAGGCGTGGGCGCGTTCCACGCGCGGGAGCGGAAAGCCGCCAGGGACACGTGGGGACGAGCGAAAGGCCAAAGGCCGGTTTCACTCTGGAGGGCTCGCGGCTGCGGGAGGCCAACCCTTGCCGAGGACAGGTGGCGCGCGGGGGATGGTTAGGCGCCGGTTCCGCCTGGTTTTGCCGCGGATTTTTCTTCGGTTTTTGGTTTTCTTTGGTTCCTCTCTCCACCGACGTACAGAACATTGGTTCTCCCTGGTTCACGCTACAGGAGTGCGGTTCAGGCAGCCAGGAGTCTGGTTTTTGACGGTTTCTGCGTGGTTCTTCATACCACCCCCTGTGGACGCGAGTCCTAGGGGCAACCGCCCTCTCCAGGGTCAGTTGGAGGCCAGGTGGAGGCAAGAGAGCACTTGGAGGGGAATATTCTCCTAGGATCTTTGA
This sequence comes from Alloteropsis semialata, assembly GCA_004135705.1. Classification (NCBI taxonomy): domain Eukaryota; kingdom Viridiplantae; phylum Streptophyta; class Magnoliopsida; order Poales; family Poaceae; genus Alloteropsis; species Alloteropsis semialata. Next base: position 13,975,496 of record CM014276.1, read on the forward strand.
AGCATATCCACTCTCTCAAGGCATCTCTCCCACTATAAATAGAGGACCTCTACCATTCATTCAACACACAGAGAAGCAGTGAAGATCCAAGGCGAAGCTATATCCACATAGTTAGTAGAAATAGGAGAGAGTTGAGGTGCGAGCCGGGGAGAAGCCGGGGCTGTCAGCTTCCTCCCTTCCTCTTGTACCTCGGCGGATGCGGCTCAGGTTCGAGTAACATCCGGGTATTTTCTCTTGTATTTCTGGATTAATATTTATTTAATATAGTTCAAGCTTTACTTTATTTACTTGTGGGCTCCTTGCTGTGATAAGTGTCTTAGTAATTGCAAAGCTAAGATAGTATTTAATTGAGTATACATGGTGTATAGTCTTTTGAATACCTTGGAGTGCGCCTAGTGCCACGGATTTGTAGTCGTAGCCCCAGGTGGTGATAGCCCTGACGGCCTACGTAGTCCACCACGTGAGAAGCACTAGAGTATAGTAGGACCATTGCTTGGCTTGCCTAGTCCCCTTCGCATCCCTTTTCGGACTAGGACGATTGAGCGTCCCGAAACAAGTAATATCGTAAACAACTTGAGCTCATCCTTAATTAACCAGAATACATAGAAGCAACCCTCTCTACCTTCTACGCATATATCTCTTCTCTTGTCCTTGGCCGTTCTTTATTCTTAACTAGTATACACAATTTCCCTGTGGATTCGATACCCTGGAATACTCTCGGGTGAAAGCTACATCGGTATCCATACGCTTGCGGATTTATCTGTAATCATTAAAAATACGAACAAGCTTTCTGGCGCCGTTGCCGGGGATGGTTGCTGTACTAGTTTCGAACCAAGTTCATGGGTGTATCCCCATCCATACCATTACACCTACCGCATGGAATCAACACCTATCAATCAGTACTCGGCTCCAAAGGGCGAATATCTGGAGCCTCCACCTTCATCATTACCCATCCATACACCTGGCTATGAACTTCGCCCCGCCCTCATAGCCATGGTATGGGAGCAATCTTTTTCTGGAGCAGAAGAGGAAAGTCCTTACACTCACCTACGCGGTTTTGAGCAAGTGTGCTCCTGCCTTGTCATTCCTGGCATGTCGCAGGAAACACTAAAGTGGAAGCTTTTCCCGTTCTCTTTAACGGGAATTGCCAAGCGATGGCATGCTCAAACCGTAGGCAGTGCCAATGGAGATTGGGGAGTACTGCGAGACAAATTTTGTCTAGCTTTCTTTCCGGTTTCCCGAATAGTGGACCTCCGAGTAGAAATCCTAACCTTTCGGCAAAGAGAGAAAGAAACCTTAGGAGAAGCCTGGGCCCGATTCTTAAATCTAAACATGTCTGGTCCCGACCTAGCTATCCCCAAACCTATGCTTTTACAGCATTTTCATCAAGGACTTAGCAAGGAATCCGCTGTCATTCTTGACACGTCTTCAGGTGGGTCGTTCACTCATTTGACACCTAGTGAAGGGAGAGCTGTCCTCAGTAAAATACTTGAGAACACCCCTTTCACTGGTATCTTTGATGAATTCCCCGAACCAGAAGTCGAAGAAATCTCCAAGCCAGAACAAGAGGTCCTATCTATCAAGCCTACACCCGTGACTACCCCTCTTTCTGAGCCCGTAAAAGAAGAGCCTCCCGTGGGAAAATCCCACAGTCCAGAAGATAAGGAAACTCATCCAATGGACTTCGTTGGTGAAATCGAGGATGATCTTTTCACAAATTTTGGTAATGCCTCAAATTTACCAACTCAAGCTAAACCTCGAGCGTGTAGATCTCTGCCCCAACAAGATCGTAACCCATCCGATAAGCCCATTCTCATAGAAGATCTGAAATACTTATCAGCGATTATGAGTAGAGAATGGCTAAAGGAAGCAGAGACATCGCCTGAGGTAGTCGTCAGCCCCTTAATCCCTCACTCCTATCAAATACAGGGGGTCACTATGGACATCCTTTACAACCCTACCATTGGGATAAATGTGATTTCAAAATCTCTTACCCAAACACTTTGTACCAATGCAGCCTTATCTCGTTCCCAAAAGCTTATGCAAGATCCTGATGGGAACACTTTGGAGTGCTACGCCATCCTTAGAATGATTCCCGTAGTTTTCAATAAGGCCGAGGTTTTCCTGGACTTCCATGTTTATGACGGTCCGGACGTGCCCATTCTTATCGGTAGGCCTATCGAGAAACTCTTCCAAGAAATGCCTAAAGGAGGCCCTGCCATTCAAGTAGGAAAATCCACCTAAACCGTTCCTTTAGCTCGTGCAAATAATTCAATAGCGAAGCCATTGCCAATTCCTGACCCTATCGAAGAGCTTATGGGAGTGTCATTGTCCGATATGGCCCAACCAAACTGGGACGACGACGCAATAAACTTCTCTCATGAAGAAGAGGTCATTGCCGAGCCCATTGAGTTGGACATAATGGAACAATCACCACCACCCACAATCGAGCTAAAACCTCTCCCGCTAGGCCTAAAATATGTTTTCCTTTATAGTAACCGTCAAACCCCGGTTATCATCAGCGACAAGCTCACTGAAGAAGAAACCAATAGACTTGTTGCTGTCTTAGAAAAAACATCATTCCGTCCTGGTTTACTCACTCCATGATCTTAAGGGCATAAGTCCTACTCTTTGCACTCATCGCATCCGAACTGATCCCGATTCCACACCTTCTAGGGAACCCCAAAGAAGGTTGAACAACGCGATGCGAGAAGTAGTTAAGAAGGAAGTCCTTAAGCTACTTCATGCAGGGATTATTTATCTCGTGCCATACAGCGAGTGGATGAGTCCGGTGCAAGTGGTACCTAAGAAAGGAGGGATGACAGTGGTGAAAAACGACAAAAATGAGTTGATCCCTCAACGCACCGTCACCGGGTGGCGCATGTGTATCTATTACCGGAGACTCAACAAGGCTACTAAGAAGGACCACTTTCCATTGCCTTTCATCGATGAGATGTTAGAACGGCTTGCAAACCACTCCTTCTTTTGTTTCCTTGATGGATACTCCAGATATCACCAAATCCCCATACACCCGGATGACCAAAGTAAGACAACCTTCACATGCCCCTATGGAACATATGCTTACCGTAGGATGTCCTTCGGTCTTTGCAATGCCCCAGCCTCTTTCCAAAGGTGCATGATATCTATTTTCTCTGACATGATTGAAAAGATCATGGAGGTGTTCATGGATGACTTTTCCGTCTTTGGCAAATCCTTCACAGATTGTCTAGAGAATTTAGACAAGGTCTTGCAACGGTGTAAAGAAAAGCACTTAATCCTGAACTGGGAGAAATGTCATTTTATGGTTCGGGAAGGAATAGTGCTAGGACACTTGGTGTCCGAACGTGGCATAGAGGTGGACAAAGCTAAAATTGAAGTTATCGAGAAGCTTCCACCTCCCACAAATGTGAAGGGAATCCGAAGCTTTCTAGGACACGCTGGTTTTATCGGCGTTTTATCAAAGACTTCTCTCATATTGCCCGGCCCCTAACCAATCTTCTAGCAAAAGAAGCGGAGCTCATCTTCATGGATGAGTGCCATCAAGCCTTCCAAATCCTAAAGAAGGCACTCATTCCGGCCCTAGTCATTCAACCACCCGACTGGGCGCTACCCTTCGAAATCATGTGCGATGCTAGCGATTATGCCGTAGGAGCTGTCCTAGGCCAAACCAAGGACAAGAGGCACCACGCCATTTCCTATGCTAGCAAAACCTTAACCGGAGCCCAGCTGAACTATGCCACCACTGAAAAAGAGTTGTTGGCTGTGGTCTTCGCGATAGATAAGTTTAGATCCTACTTAGTGGGGGCAAAGGTAATCATCTACACAGACCATGCTGCTCTGAAATACCTCATCACTAAGAAGGATGCCAAACCAAGGCTCATCCGATGGATCCTTCTTCTCCAAGAATTTGATCTAGATATCTGAGATAAAAAGGGAGTAGAAAACTCGGTAGCCGACCATCTATCCAGGTTACAGGTTGAGGAGACACATGAGCTGCCCATCAATGACTACCTAAGGGATGACACACTCCTTAAGGTAACACATGATAACCCATGGTATGCAAATATCGTAAACTATATAGTGGTAGGCTATGTTCCTCCAGGTGGAAACAAGAAGAAGTTGGAATATGAAAGCCACTTCCACTTGTGTGATGAGCCATACCTATATTGGGTTTGCCCTGATGGGTTGCTAAGAAAGTGTGTCCCAATGATTGAAGCCACCAAGATTATAGACAGATGTCATGCATCTCCATATGGGGGACACTATGGAGTGTTCAGAACCCATGCCAAAATTTGGCAAAGTGGGTTCTTCTGGCCAACCATGTACGATGACACCAAAGAGTTCATCAGAAGATGTGATAGATGTCAGCGGCACGGCAACATCAACAAAAGAGATGCCATGCCCCTCACAAGCAACTTGCAAGTTGAACTCTTTGATGTGTGGGGCATCGACCACATGGGGCCATTCCCCAAATCTCACGACTGCGAGTACATCTTGGTAGCTGTGGACTATATGTCCAAGTGGATAGAAGCACTACCTTGCCGGGCTGCCGACTCCAAACATGCCAAGAAGATGTTCCATGAGGTCATCTTCCCTAGATTCGGCACGCCCCGAATGGTGATAAGTGATGGAGGATCCCACTTCATCGACAAGACCTTACGGCAATACTTGGCAGACTTTGGGATCCGCCATAATGTGGCAACACCCTATCACCCACAAACGAGCGGTCAAGCAGAAACATCCAACAAACAAATCAAAAATATTCTGCAGAAGACCGTCAATGAGATGGGAAAGAACTGGAAGAACAAACTCCCTGAAGCATTGTGGGCATACCGCACAGCATTAAAGACACCCATTGGTATGTCCCCCTACCAGCTCGTATATGGTAAAACATGTCATCTTCCAGTTGAGTTGGAGTTCAAATCCCACTGGGCTATCAAGAAATGGAACATTGATGCGGGGGCTTGCCCGATCTTCTCAGTAGGATCGAGGGGGATAACTTGACCCGTGCAACCTGACGAACCGATGGCACCAACAGCTGCTCGAACAGCCACCTGTGACAAATGATTTCGCCCAACCACACGATTTGGTCGATGTCTACCTGAACCACAAGGTAGAGACACAAGATCTTGCAAATCACAAGGAAACACAAGAACTAGTGGAAGAGAAAACTCCCAATCCTCAAGGGGGCAACTATGGCACAACCCTAAGGACAAGAGCACTTGGCTTCTCTATTTTTCTGAGTTCAATACATGGTTCCCGTTTCCACCAGCACCACAAGGGGTATTTATACTAGGAACATCCCTCCTAGTTGGGCTGGAGTTCTCCCACAAAGGGCCAACACGAAATCCTAAGGTCTGGAACAAAATACAAGTTAAACAGTTCGGACTAGTCTGAACTGCACAGCCAGACCAGTCTTTACTCAAACAACTCTACCGGCTGCTGTAGAACTCCAAATGTTGATCTGTTGGTTGCATTGGAAAATAGACTTCAATACGCTTCCAACCATGTATAGCATGCACCATGAATCCTATCAGAATGGTACAGTTTTGCACGACAATTTGACCCTTCGTAAATCTGCGAGCAGACTTTCGACCTTCTGACCTGTTTTCATTAATCTAGTTGGACCTCCACAATACTAGTTCCAAAGAACTCAAAACTTGAGGGCATTGTAAAGTAGACTTCATAAGCTTTCTATCAAGTACTCGTGGACCTCCATAGCCCTTGGGAATCAGGAGAAAAAGAACTCCGAAGTTTGCCTCCAGGGTACTTGGACGAGAAAGAACTCTTCATAAAGAAGAGTACTTGAAAGAACTTCGACCAAGGTCCAAAGAACTTGGATGAGTTGTATCTTCATGAGTAAACCTAAGCACAAGTAATGCACCACTATTAGATAGTAAACAATTCTTAATAAATGCATGTTCATTATCAACAAGGAGTGAGTTCACCTCATGTTGTAGTTGTTGCATCCTTGATAGAGTCATTGGCCCCTTATTGATAATGCCATCTTGTTCATCACATGGTGCTGTGGCATTGTGAGCATCATTGGGGATGTCCTCATCATCCTCCCCTTCTTCAAAAAGAGTCGACCTCGACTCGGCCTGCTCATGACCATGGAATGGAGACAAATCACCAATGTTGAAGGTGTTGCTCGCTGCATATTCATCTTCTGGAAGCTCAATCTTGTAGGCATTGTCATTTATCCTTGCAAGAACCTTGAATGGTCCATCTCCTCGAGGCAGCAGCTTTGACTTTCGCTTCTCAGGGAACCTGTCTTTTCGAAGATGCACCCACACTAAGTCACCAGGCTCAAAGATCATCTTCTTGCGGTTCTTGTTTGCCTTCGCAGCATAGTACTCAGATTTCTTCTCAATCTCTTGCTTGTCTTCAGGTGAATTTTCTTCACATATTCAGACCTCTTGTATGCTTCCATATTTGCACGCTCTTGGAGTGGTAGGGGCAGCAAATCGAGGGGTGTGATTGGTTTGAAACCATACACAACCTCGAATGGACACATTTGCGTTGTTGAGTGGACTGCCCTATTATATGCAAACTCAACATGTGGCAAGCAATCTTCCCACTCCTTCAGGTTCTTCTTGATCATTGTTCGCAGCAGCATTGAAAGGGTGCGGTTCACCACCTCCGTTTGTCCATCAGTTTGTGGGTGACAAGTTGTTGAAAACAGCAACTTTGTCCCAAGCTTGGCCCACAAAGTCTTCCAAAAGTAGCTCATGAACTTCACATCACGATCTGAAACAATTGTCTTTAGCACGCCATGGAGCCTCACAACTTTCCTGAAAAACAAGTCAGCTACATGCGACGCATCGTCGCTTTTGTGGCAAGGAATAAAATGTGCCATTTTTGAGAATCTATCAACAATGACAAAAACTGAATCCCTCCCCTTCTTAGTTCTTGGTAACCCCAAAACAAAATCCATGCTAATGTCTTCCCAAGGTGCATTTGGTACAGGGAGTGGGGTGTACAAACCGTGGGGGTTCAGTTTTGATTTGGCCTTATGACAAGTGGTACATCGCTGCACCAACCTCTCCACATCACGTCTCATCTTTGGCCAATAGAAGTGATCACTTAGCAGCAAGTAGGTCTTTTCTCTCCCAAAGTGACCCATCAATCCTCCCATGTGCGATTCCTGCAATAAGAGCAAACGAATGGACGACTCTGGTACACACAACTTGTTAGCTCGAAACAAGAAACCATCATGCACATGGTACTTGTCCCATCCTTTTCCTTCTTGACACTTCACGTATGGTTCTGCAAAATCATGGTCAGCAGCATATAATTCCTTCATGTTCTCTAACCCTGGAACCTTGACCTCCAATTGATTCAGCAAAACACTTTTTCTAGACAAAGCATCAGCAACAACATTTTCTTTTCCCTTTTTGTACTTGATAATGTAAGGAAAAGACTCAATGAATTCAACCCACTTGGCATGCCTACGGTTCAGTTTTGCTTGGCCTTTCAAGTATTTTAATGCCTCATGTTCAGAATGAATGATAAATTCTTTAGGCCAAAGATAATGTTGCCAAGTCTCAAGCACGCGAACAAGGGCATACAACTCCTTATCATAAATAGGATAATTCAGTTGAGCACCACCAAGTTTCTCACTAAAGTATGCTATGGGTTTTCCTTCTTGCATCAAGACACCTCCTATGCCTATCCCACTAGCATCACATTCTATCTCAAAAGATTTATTAAAATCAGGCAAAATAAGTAATGGGGCAGAAGTTAAACAATTCTTTAACTCTTGGAAAGCAACTTCTTGTGACTTACCCCACACAAATTCAACACCCTTCTTGGTTAACTCATTCAACGGGGCTGCAATGGTACTGAAATTCTTCACAAAACGCCGATAAAAACCAGCAAGGCCATGGAAGCTTCTCACTTGGCTCACATTGACAGGGGTAGGCCAATTCTTGATAGCCTCAACCTTGGAGTCATGTTGTTCCACCTTAGGCTTGAAACTTTACTCGAGGACGAGTAAAGGCTAAGTGTGGGGGAGCTTGTTGACGGCTCTTAAGTACCTCTTTTGACCGTCAATTCCTATTGAAAATACATTAAATATAAACACCAAACATAGTAATAGGGTTTAATACTAATGAATTCCACAAGTGTTGGTGTTTTACTTTGCTATGCAGGAAATGACACCATGAGCTTGAGATAGAACCAAAGATGTCATCATTATAAATTATCTCGAATGTTCAATTGGAATGCACCATTGTGTAGAGCTCATCGAGACGGTTTTAACGAATATATTATTCATATATTTTGGAGCTCATTTAGCAAAGATATAAAAAAATCAAGAATATCAGAGGTGCTGACGTCATCACCGATGTCAGCACCCCTGACGTCGGTCAGCAGACGGGCGTAGGACCAGGCAGCCACGCGGCCCAGCACCTGAGGCAGGCACTGGCGCGGCCCAGGCCGTCCTCTGTCGTGGCCCAGGAGCGGCCCAAGGACACGCCGCCCAGGCGTGGGCGCGTTCCACGCGCGGGAGCGGAAAGCCGCCAGGGACACGTGGGGGCTCCGGAGGGCTCGCGGCTGCGGGAGGCCAGCCCTGGCCGAGGACAGGTGGCGCGCGGGGGATGGTTAGGCACCAGTTCCGCCTGGTTTTGCCGCAGGTTTTTTCTTCGGTTTCTGGTTTTCTTTGGTTCCTCTCTCCACCGACGTACAGAACATTGGTTCTCCATGGTTCACGCTACAGGAGCGCGGTTCAGGCAGCCAGGAGTCTGGTTTTTGACGGTTTCTGTGTGGTTCTTCGTACCACCGCCTATGGACGCGAGTCCCAGGGGCAACCGCCCTCTCCAGGGTCGGTTGGAGGCCAGGTGGAGGCAAGAGAGCACTTGGAGGGGAATATTCTCCTAGGATCTTTGAAGCATATCCACTCTCTCAAGGCACCTCTCCCACTATAAATAGAGGACCTCTACCACTCATTCAACACACAGAGAAGCAGTGAAGATCCAAGGCGAAGCTATATCCACATAGTTAGTAGAAATAGGAGAGAGTTCAGGTGCGAGCTGGGGAGAAGCCGGGGCTGTCGACTTCCTCCCTTCCTCTTGTACCTCGGCGGATGCGGCTCAGGTTCGAGTAACATCCGGGTATTTTCTCTTGTATTTCTGGATTAATATTTATTTAATATAGTTCAAGCTTTACTTTATTTACTTGTGGGCTCCTTGCTGTGATAAATGTCTTAGTAATTGCAAAGCTAAGATAGTATTTAATTGAGTATACGTGGTGTATAGTCTTTTGAATACCTTGGAGTGCGCCTAGTGCCACGGATTTGTAGTCGTAGCCCCAGGTGGTGACAACCCTGACGGCCTACGTAGTCCACCACGTGAGAAGCACTAGAGTACAGTAGGACCATTGCTTGGCTTGCTTAGTCCCCTTCGCATCCCTTTCCTGACTAGGACGGTTGAGCGTCCCGAAACAAGTAATATCGTAAACAACTTGAGCTCATCCTTAATTAACTAGAATACATAAAAGCAACCCTCTCTACCTTCTACGCATATATCTCTTCTCTTGTCCTTGGCCGTTCTTTATTCTTAACTAGTATACACACGTTCCCTGTGGATTCGATATCCTGGAATACTCTCGGGTGAAAGCTACATCGGTATCCGTACGCTTGCGGATTCATCTGTAATCGTTAAAAATACCAACACCAACCTAATGGTGACGTTAAGAAATACCAACAATGCTCATGAAAGCATGATGAAAAAAATAGCCCATGTCTCAAAAGAAAGAAAAGTAGAGAGAGAAGGATCATTCCAAAAAGGAGTTCATATTCCATCCACCATATACACCATCCACACACATGCACATCTTGATCAGGTTGTATGACTTGCTTCTCCAAAGGATTTGGTCTTTGACTTAGCAACAAATGAGAAACAGGTATGCCCATAATATTTCTTCCATACCTATAGCTCCACATATAAGCTCATTAGTAGTAGGTTTGAAAGAAAGGCAAACCAATGCCTTGGTGAGGAATCATACACATTGAGCGATCTGAGAGAATCATTTGAGGAACTTTGATTTCTTTTGAAAAATTTGCAAAACCTCCGGATTGATTGCTGATCAAAGGATGAGTGAATGGTGATTTCTATATAACTGTTCTATTTCTCAACCGCCCAAGGCAAGGTGAAGCTACTAATGTTGTAGACTCGGCATAAGTTAGGATTACAACATTTTAGCAACTCCTAGTCAACCAACCTAAGTCCAAGTAGTTGCTCGAGACGAGCAAGAGGCTAGCTTGGGGGGATTCTGTTGGCGGCTGTTAATCATAAAATATAGCCACCAATGTACTCATGATAAAGGAGGATTTGCATTTCTTACACGCATATTTACTTTCGAATAATGTAGTTCCACATGTTCTTGCAGATTATTTGGTTGCAGGTGATTAAGCACAAAATAAAGGAGAACCACTCTCTAATGGATCCAACTGACCCATCCCCGACAAATTAGAATCCACCACGTGTGCATCCCATGGATTGAAGGGCCCACAAACCAACCAAGCCGCCTCAATTCACGGGGAAGCACACATAACCGTCATAAGGGCCCACACATCAGCCACCCACGTGAAGCTGGGCACCAGAGATGCCACGTGGGGGTCGGCCGAACCGCCTCTGGCGCCTCTGCCCATCTGCTTGCACGTGGCGACCAGTGGTGATGTCCTAAGGTCGGTTGTAGGAGATTCCCCGAAGATTCCCTCGGAGATGCTGCCTCTTGGGGCCTATATATATGAGAGGAGGGGCTCCAAATGAGACACACTCACAACTCTTGATTCACTCTCTTCCTCTTAGTTTCTAGGCTAGCGGAGTAGGCTAGAGCAGCTCTAATTCAGGTTCCAAGTCCCCTTGGAGTTTGGGTATGAGTCTTGTATCTTTATTTCTTAGGACGACTTTGATCTACTTTGTTTGTACTACTTTTCTATATAATGTTGTTCTTGGTTCATGTGATGATATGTTCATGTGTTCTTATCCTGTTCTTGATCTAGGCATGTTTCTTCTTGAGACACACGACCCTTTGATCTATTGGTTATATATATATGTTCAAGATATCGTTTGTGTGCCTTGCCTTAGTTTATTCTAGTTTAAGTATTTGCATTGCATAGCTTGAGTGTTCTAGCTACGGCACCAGTTCAATGATCGTGTTCTCGATGGCTCTAGCTTGGGTCAGAATAGTCCGGGCCAGCTGGAGTGTTGGGATCAACGCAAGCATGGTGATTCGGTTGTGATCTTCGTTGATTATGAGTTTGCCCCATGGGTAGTTTGTGGTAGGCTGCGGGTGGTGACAGCCCCGTTGGTCCTTTGTAGTCCACCACGTTCGAGTACGCTGTAGGAGTTCATAAATGAGTAGTCACCGTGGTCGGATAAAACCAGCGCGGGAGGCTATCTCCCTGTTTGTGCCTGGGTGCTACAAATGATAGCTTGTGCAATGTTGTATGCTTGACTTGTATAATCTATGCAGTATATAGGAAGTAACATTAGAACCTAGAGCTGACTCGTTGACGTCTCTCCCTATGCCGTAGTGCTTATCTTGAGGTGAATCATGTGTGTGTGTCACACTACTATCTAGCATTTATCTTACTCCTGCTATGAGTACTGTTTCCTTGCTACCCATGTTTATATTCTTATACAATCGTAAAACTCTTTTGACCTACCTGGCTTCCTTTGGGAAATACGATACCCATGGAAATACTCATGGGTGAAATGTTACGATGGTATATCCGTGCGCTTGCGGATTCATTCGTGATCGTTAAGAGATACCAATAACATTGCTACGCCGTTGCTAGGAATGCAAACTTAGCAACGACATTAGTAAATGTAAACAGGCGGCAGCGACAGGAGTGGGCGGCGCCTCGCTCACGTGAGTCGTCGTCGAGTGGAGGGAGATAGGAGACGACGCAGAGATGGGGAAGATCGCTCGACGTCTGTAGGCCGGGTGGCTTTCCATGTGGAAAATGGACCGTTTCAGGCTGAAAGCCGCGGCCTAGCGCGCTGCCAAACGGCCCAGATCGACAATGCGTAGAAAATTCCCACGTGGGCTGCCGACACACGGAAAAGGCCGTGTCAGCGTTCTGTACCGCAGACTAGTGAATTTCATGTTTTGCGCATCGGCCGCGGATGGTTGTGCAAAGAGAACACAAAGAAGTATACTAGTTCAAGCAACGTGCCCTACGTCTAGGTTGAGCTTGTTCGTGCTACTTGCACGAGTTTGTAGTTGGGGGTTACAAACGGGCAAGAGAGGGAAGGGCACCCAGGTCTCTAGTGTGTGTATCGAAAGGGTGTGTACGCATGTGTTGTCTCAAAGCCGAGCCCGACTCAGAGAGAGAACATTCCTTCCCTTTTATAAGACAAGGGAAGGCTTACATCAGAAGGAAAAGGAGAGAACCGTAGCAGCGTGCCGTCGTCTTCCTCTGGCGTCGTGGGCCCGCTTGTGGGGGGGGAGAGAGAGATTCGTGCGCAGCGCCTGTCGCCGTTGTAGCCATGCCCAGACGGCGACTCGACGGGGGCAGGCTCCACAGGACGGGTGTGTTTGCGTTCAGTGGGCCGTGGCTATAGTACTAGTGTGTTCGCGCACTATCGACTGTGGCCACAGCAATGACACGTCCAGGACTGTGGCTGTGGTACAAAATCATGATGGCGAGGCGTGGCCGTCGCATCGTCTTTATGGCAGTTTGACTGCACCGGGGTCTCGCCCGACCCTTGTTGGAGGATCTGGCGAGACGGGAGCGCCTAGCCCCACCGTCCAGGGGTCGGGCGAGGCGGAGGCTCCCGGCCCCTTGTCTAGGGGTTGTGCGAGGCGGAAGTGCCCGACCTCTCGTCTAGGGGTCGGGCGAAGCGGAGGCACGCGTCCCCTCGTCCGGGGGTCAGGCGAGGTGGGTCTGCTCGATTGTATGGGACCATCCTGTCGGGTCCTCGATGTGCTGAAATTAGAGGAGCATCCCCAGCTGAACTCCTTCCATGATTGATGGCATGGTCATCAGCACTCAGCTCATTGCTAAGTGCTAACGCTGGGTATCCCTAATATTGATACCCGACAGTAGCCCCCGAGCCTGTGGGGAGCCCTGGGGCTCACCCACGGGCTCAGGAGTTCGCCATGCTAGAGTATTTGTCTTGTTTTTTCTCGGGTGGGGGTGCACGAGCGCACCCGCCAGGTGTGTAGCCCCCGAACCTGTGGAGGAGAGAGGGACTTGTTCACAGGGTGTTGAGCTCGGATTTGGGTCCCCTATTGCCAGGGGTGCATGAGCGCATCCGAATGGTGTAGCCCCCGAGCCTGGGGATGAATTGTTCAATTCGTCCACATGCTTAATTATGACCTACCCCCAGCCCTTTGATGGGTCCGTAGGGACCTGTCGTTAGCGTATCGGGACGAGCAAGCGCAACAAGGGCACAGTCTTCGACAGACGGTACCGGGAAGTGCCCGTTTTGATGCCCGTCCAACCGCCTGGTGCCGGTCGATGCGCTCTGACGCCCGGAGGAACGCCACACATTCGCCGCGTGACCCGGGCCCGTACTGGGGGCATCTAGCGATTCCTCCCGGCACGGGCTTTTGTCCGTGAGGGACGCGCTTTTACCCGACCCATGGGGGGTCTTCCGCGCTTAGTGCTACTGCAGTAGTGGCGTGTTGAATTCTTCATCCCCGTCAGTGATCTGTCACTGTGACCTCGGGGGCGAGGAGACGCATGCATGCACGCACTCCACAGTAGCGCTCCCGCGGCTTTAAATCCCCCCGCGCGGGGGATGGGGAGCTCACCATTCACCAAGTGTTTCTCCCAGCTTGCCGTGGTAACATGAGACCCTCGAGGGCTCGCTTTCGGTCCTCCGCGGCCGGAAGCAAGGCTATTTGCTCCTGGTGCTAGAAGAATGTTGGCAAGGAGCTAAGGATCCCGAGGAGAGATCGGGGCTTCTCCCCTCCTTGTCGTCCTACAATGAAGGCGTCGATGTGCCTTTGCCAGAGGCTCGTCAGGAGGAGCCGCTTGCCATGTCATGTGGTCCAGAAATCAAAGGGCTTCAGTCCACCCCTCCAAGCTGTTGGTGGGAATGACTATGCTCTTCCATGTGGGTCATCTGACGACCCCCGGGCCGCGTGGGGTTGTGTGGTGAGTCGTCTGCCCCGTCGCCAACTGCCCTGGTCATCCTCGTCAGCTGGCTGGGGCCAGCCGCGGTCACCTCACACCTGAATGTGGAGTGACTTTGGGTCGCATCCCCAGCAGCCTATCTTGGAAGTCTGGGTAGGAGTCCGCTGGAGCTTGTAGGACCCTTCGTGGTCCACGTCCCAGGTCTTCCCCGAGCGGTTCGCCTTCCCGCGGTGGCCGTGTGAAGGACTCCTCGGTATCTCCTCAGCTTCAACCGTCCTCGGGGGAGATGATGCTAGAGGAAAATTGGCGAGGTTCGATGAGGACCTTCATCGCCGTCCTTATAGTAGCGTCCCTCTGAGGTCGTCCTGGGTCGCGTAGCAACAACGCCAGTACCATTTGTACTTTGTAAGCGGTGTTTCGCCGCCTTCCTTGTAATCTTTATTCTGATCTAATGTAATCGTTTCAGGGTTCTCTACCGCCGGCAAGTAATATTTCTACGATCGCGTGTCAGGGCACCGGATGGTGGCTCAAGAGACACAGGAGATTATACTGGTTTGGGCCTCCGGAGAGTAACACCCTACGTCCGGTGAGAGCCGGTGTTCTCGTGTCCAAGTCTGTAGTAGGGGATACAAACTAGTCGGGAGAGGAGAACGACCCCAGGTCCCTGTGCGGTGGTGTGAGTGTGTTGTTGTTCGGTTGGTCGTCCGTGCGTCCGTCCCCCCATCGGTCTCTCTTTGTCCCCTTTTATAGTCTCAAGGGGAAAAGGAAATGGGGAGGTAAAAAGAGAGAATTACAAGAGGAGTTACTACGCCGAGGTCTTCAATTTCGGCTTATGCCCCCGAGCCGTACGTGGAGTAGGTGTTGACGGGGTGGGCGCTCCGTTTGACCCGGGATCGTACATACCTGGGTGGTTGGAGTATGGGGCTTCTCGGGTACGTCTCCGAGTAGTTTTCGGGTCGTAGTTGACTCGTACTGTGCCTTCTTGGACTCCAGGTGTCCTCCTCGAGCCCCAGGTGTCCTCCTCGGGCTCCAGGTGTCCTCCCCCGGGCGTGCATGCGTCCTGCTCCTGGACTGTATTGTTCCTGTTCGGATGAGACGGGTGCTCCTGTGGTCGCCGTGGCGAAGGACGCCACCCATCCCATTCTGACATAGCCGGTACCAAGTGGGTACGGCCGGGGATGGGCAAAAGCGGGATGGAGCCGAGTGGTTCAGTCGGGCGAAGCGGAGATTCCCCGGGCGAGTCGAAGGCTCCTCGGAGGCAGAGACTCCCCGGGCGAATCGGAGACTCCTCGGGGGCGGAGACTCCCCGGGCGAATCGGAGACTCCTCGGATATGGAAGATCTGCTTGACATGGGTCTTCAGCTTTTGTTTTTGAAGGGTTGATCGGTGTCGTGTCGTAGATTAGGGGCCTGATCGGTTACCCCTGATCTAGACCCTCGAGCCTGGGGGGAGTTTGAGACTCGCGCCCAGGTTCAGTTGCGGTGGGAGAGTGGTGAGTCGTGATTCTTCCGGTGGGGGCGCGCGAGCGCACCCGCCGGGTGTAGCCCCCGAGCCTTGAGAAGAGCAGATGCTCTTGTCAAGGCTTTGAGCCTGAGTAGTTTGCCTTGGAGGTTGTCGGGGTCGTGAAGGGTTCGGAGCTTGTCGGGGGTGCGCCTTGTTGGGCCGGGCCACTACTCGACCGTTGGCGGGCCGAGCGTGGAGGCACCGGCCTGTTTTTCCGTCACGTGGGGGGTGGGCGCGTCTTTTGAGGAAGTCAGATGAAACGACGGGCGCACGTCGCAGCAGCGCGGATGGTGGGCCCGCGCATTTAGTGCTGCCGCGCCGCTCCGCCACTCTGCCCTTTTTATTGCCTTGCGCCGCAGCCGCCTTGGGTTTATTTCACCCCGAGCCTTTCGCCTTCCGTCGCGCATTTCGTCTTCCTAACAAGCCACTCGAGGCGGCGCCGCAGAAGAAGCTGCGCCCGGCGACGCAGACGCCGAGGCCGGTGGTTGAACAGGCCGAGGAGGCGACTCTGAGGGAGACGCCCTCCCTTGAAGAGGAGGTGCCTCAAGGAAGCGGTGGCAGCCCGGGAGGTGCGCTCCCCGAGGGCCTGGTCGTCGCGCAAGCTGTCCCCTCAGAGGCGGACGTCGCGGCGTACCAGGCCGAGCTGGAGCAGCAGCTGGCGGGGCCGGTCCCCCCAGCCCCTCAGGAGGTGGCGAGTCACCCCGGGGCAGGGGAGGTTGCTCTGTCTGGCGACTCGGTTCCAGCCGACGCCGAGGAGATTGTCGCCGCGTCGGATGGTCGGGTGGCCGCTTCTGCCTCAGAGAAAGCGGCCGATCCCGAGGAGGCGGAGGCAGGGACGTCCGGGGCCCTTCTAAGTGCCGCCATCGTACCGGCGGCGTCTGCTGCAGCCTCCTCCGAGGGGGTCCCGTCGTCGTGCTCGAAAACTCACCGGAGGACAGCCCCCGGAGGGTCGATGGTCGTCCCACCGGGGAGCCAGGCTTGGAGCCCCCGAGGCCTTTGAGCCCCTTGAGGGGGGTCCCGGACTCCTTCAGGGACACCCCGGGGATGATGACGATGGACCGCAACTTCCAGGCCCTCGTATCCCTCGAGGATGATCCGAACCTGCCATGCGAGGGTCGGCTGAAGTGGTTCGACCGTCAGAACCCGGGGAGCCCCATCTTCGATCTCGATGATAAATCGGAGATGGATCAGTGTCGGCTTCTCGCGGAGGGCCTTCACGACATGAAAGAGATCTTCAATGCAATGATCATCAAGCCTGCCCAGGTAAGCTTTCGGGTTTCGCGTTTTCCTTTTCTGATCTTAAGATGGCACCCCTTTGGGAGTGTCTCACTGCCTTGCCTCTGCCTTTATGCAGGAAATCATGAAGCGTAGCTCGGATAAATCCCGATTCCTCCGTCGGGAAGCTGGGCTGTGGCATGCCGTTCAGCAGCTGAAGACGGAGAAGGAGCAGCTTGAGGCTAAGCTGACCGAGGCCCAGCAGGCTGGTGCAGCGGCTGCCGAGGAGGAGAGGGTTGCCGTTGAGGCGAAGGCGGCCGAGGCCGAGAAGACGGTCGCGGCGGCGCTGGCGGCTGCCGATGCCGCTGGTCGGGAAAAGGAGGCCGCCATTCTGGAGAACAAGGACCTAAAAGCGAAAGTGACGGATCTCCAGCAGGACATTCAGCATGCCGACACCGACCTCAAGACGGCCAACAACCAGCTGGTCGACCTGGCCAGGAAGTTGCAGGCCGCAACAGATGAGGGGGCCCGCCTCAAGGAAGTCGCCCAGAAGCGGGAGGAGGAGGTCGTCGGTGAGTTGTCTTTCCATGTACTTTCGGCGGACCGTTCCTTTTTCCATTTCCCGAGTGGTCCCGAGTTGCTTAACTCCGCATTCCGGCGCAGCGCTCCGAACTCAGAAGGTCGACCTGGAAACCAAGCTGGCGTCGGAGAAGAGCGAGGCTGCCAAGGCCTTTGCTGCGAACCAGGAGCTGGCGCAAGTTGCCCGCGAACTGAGGGTGGAGATGGCGAGTAAGCATCGTGTTTCCCCTCATTCTTCTTCTTGCTTTCCTTCCTTAGTGATAGCTCAGCCGAGGTGATTTCTCCAGGGGTGGTCGAGGATCTCCGGAAGTCGGGGAAAGCGACCGAGCGAGCTCAGAAGGCCCTCGAGGAGAAGACCGGAGTCCACCAGGCTCTGGTTCAAGCCGTCGAGCATTTGCTGGGGGAGCTCGGCATCGATGCCGGTTTGTCCCTGACGGAGCGCATCGCCCTCGTTCCTGGGAGAACTCGGGAGCAGGCCTCGGAGCTAACTCGGAGCGTGGTGCGGAAGGTCGTCGCCATCTTTCTATCGCACTACCCAAGCATGGAGCGGGACTTCCTGCGAGGTGGATGGGCTCCCGGCTACGAAGACCAAGAGTACGGCGCCATTGAAGCCGAGTCCTCCTCGTTCGCCGATGAGATGGTTGCTGTCGCCCTGAAGGATCTCGGGCTGTAAAAAAGTAGGGGACTTTAGCCATTCGTGCGATGTAATGAACTTAACTCCCCTTTGAAGGGCATTCCCTTGTTAAAGACTTGCTGTTGCTCAAAAAGCTCGTGTTTTTATCTGTTGCCTGCCATTTCCATCTTTCGAGTGCTTTTAGGGTCATCGGTCGAGAGGGTAGGGTGTGGGGGCCCACTAGTCGGGCACCGTTCTGTAGCCGCCGGGGCATAGGAACTCGAGAGTTTGACCCAACTTAGCCGCACAGTGGCGTTGCTTAGACTCGCAGCCCCCGAGCAGTTTTGGAAGGTCGAACAATGACAGGCAGCAGCTAGATACGTCAAAAGCAACAACTAGTCGGGACGGTTCCCTTATTGCTCTCGGGAAAAAGACGTCGGTCCAAGGGCTGGGATTTTGCCCGCAAGTGTAGCGCCGTAGCCGCGGGGGCGTAGGCGCTCGGAGCTTGGACAGGCGCAATCGTAGAGCCGCTCGAGCTGACTCTTCTTTTCCCGCGAGCACAAAGGTATACCGCTTGATCACGCGCGAGAGTGATCATTTGCCAGAACTTTTGCGAAAAAAGGAGGGGCACCGGGCCCCGGGTGGAGCCCCCGAGCGGTGGGCGACCCTGCACAGGGAAGGGGTCGTCCACTGCTTAGTTTGAAGAGCTCAAAGGGTGCATTTCAGAAAACGACTATACGCAGTAAAGTACTCGGGATGGAGCAGCACTTTATTCATTATCGTAAGCGAAAAGTACAGGTACTTTTAAGGGTAAAAGTGACGTAGCTGCTCTATGTTCCAAGCGTTTGTGAGGACTCGGCCATCGGCATCCTTGAGCTTGAAAGTCCCTGGGCGGAGGACTTGGTCGATGATGTGAGGGCCTTCCCATGGCGGTGATAGCTTGTGACAGCCACGGTTACTCTGGACTCGTCGGAGGACGAGGTCGCCGACTTGAAATGCTCGGCTTCTGATGTTGCGATCGTGGTAGCGCCGCAGAGCTTGTTGGTACTTGGCCGAGTGGAGCAGGGCGATGCTGCGTGCTTCATCCAGCTGGTCGATGGCGTCCTCCAAGGAGGCCTGGTTCCCTTCGTCGTCATAGGCTCGAACTCTCGGGCTGCCGTAGTCGAGGTCAGTTGGGAGGACCGCCTCAGACCCGTGGACCATGAAGAAAGGCGTGCAGCCGGTAGCCCGACTTGGGGTGGTCCGCAAGCTCCAGAGGACGGATGGGAGCTCTGCGACCCACCTTGCTCGAAACTTCTCAAGGCGCTTGAAGATTCGTGGCTTCAGCCCCTGCAGGATCATGCCGTTCGCTCTTTCCACTTGTCCATTGGTTTTGGGATGGCTGACGGTGGCCCAATCCACTCGGATATTGTTGGCGTCGCAGAAGTTGAGGAACTTCTTGCCCGTGAACTGGGTGCCGTTGTCGGTGATGATCGCATTTGGGACTCCAAAGCGATAGATGATGTCGGTGAAGAACTGGACAGCTTCCTCCGAGCGGACCCTTCTGATAGGTCTTGCCTCAATACAGTTGGAGAACTTGTTGACGGCGATGAGGAGATGCGTGAAGCCCCCGGGCGCCTTCTTCAGTGGCCCGACAAGATCCAATCCCCACACGGCAAAGGGCCAGGTGATGGGGATGGTCTGTAGTGCTTGCGTCGGGAGGTGAGTTTGTCGTGCGTAAAATTGACATCCCTCACAACTGCGCACGATGTCCTTGGCGTCGGCGACCGCGGTCGGCCAGTAGAATCCTTGCCGGAAAGCTTTCTCGACAAGAGTTTTTGGGGCGGCGTGGTGTCCGCATGCACCTGCGTGTATGTCCCTCAGTAATTCTTTCCCCTCGTCGACCGGGATGCATCGCATTAGGACGCCGAAAGTGCCTCGCCTGTAGTGCTTCCCCTCGATGAGCGTGAACGTCTTGGCCCAGCGAGCGATCCGCCGAGCCTCAGTCTTGTCGGGAGGGAGCTTGCCTTGCACTATCCATTCGAGAAGCGGGAATCTCCAATCCGGATCTTCAAGGTTGGGCTCTGGTACCTCGTCGACTTCCATTACCTCCGTTGGTTCTTGCTCCGAGGGTTCTGGTGGCTCGTTGTCTAGTCGGACAGATGGGGTGTACTGGTCCTTGGCGAACACACCATAGGGGACTGGCTTTCGGTTGGAGGCCGCCCTTGCGAGGGTGTCGGCCGCCTCGTTGTACCGCCACTGGATGTGCTTGAGCTCGAGGCCAAGGAACTCGTCTTCCAGCTCTCGGACCGCTTGGCAGTAGGCTGCCATCTTGGGGCTGACACAGCTTAACTCTTTCATCACCTGGTCGACGACCAACTCCGAATCACCCCGGATCTCAAGCCACCGAATTCCTAGCACGAGGGCGATACGGAGTCCGTTGATAAGAGCTTCGTACTCTGCGGCGTTGTTGGAGGCCAGGAAGTGTAGTCGGACCATGTACTTCATACGCACGCCCAAGGGCGAGACAAAGACAAGGCCGACACCAGCTCCCTCTTTCATGAGAGATCCGTCGAAGTACATGACCCATGTCTCGTGCTCGACAGGGGTCGGGGGAGTTTGGGCCTCAGTCCACTCGGCGACGAAGTCGACCAACGCTTGTGACTTGATGGCGTCCCGCGGGGCGTAGGTGATGTTCTACCCCATCAGCTCGAGCGCCCACTTGGCTATCCTCCCCTCGGCCTCGGGGCTTTGGATCATCTCGCCGAGTGGATACTTCGACACCACCGTGATAGGGTGGGCGTCAAAGTAATGTCGGAGCTTTCGCTTGGTGATGAGGACCGCGTAGGCTAGCTTCTGGATCTAGGGGCACCGTACCTTGGTGTCGGATAGGACTTCACTGATGAAGTAGACTGGGCGCTGTATCTTCTGGATCTTCCCGGGCTCGTTGCGCTCGACGACAAGGGCGGTGCTTACCACGTGGGTGGTTGCCGAGATGTAGAGCAGCATGGGTTCTCCTTCTGCTGGGGCGGTCAGGATCGGTGGACTTTTTAGTGATGCCTTGAGAGAGTCGAGGGCCTCCTGAGCCTCGGTGCTCCAAGTGAAGTGGTCCGACTTCTTCAGCAGGCGGTACAAGGGCAAACTCCGTTCCCCGAGTCGGGTGATGAAACGGCTGAGCGCGGCCAAACATCTCGTGACGCGCTGGACCCCCTTCACGTTCTGGATAGGCCCCATGTCAGTGATGGCGGAGATCTTCTCAGAATTGGCCTCGATGCCTCGTTCCGATACGACAAAGCCGAGGAGCATGCCTCTCGGAACCCCGAAAACGCACTTCTCGGGGTTGAGCTTTACCTTGTTTAGCCGGAGCTTTTCAAAGACTGCTGCGAGGTCTGGGACCAAGTCGCCGGTGCACTTGGATTTCACCACAATGTCGTCTACGTACGCCTCGACCAGTCGGCTGATGAGGTCGCCAAAGACGCGACACATGCATCTTTGGAACGTGGCACCCGCGTTTTTCAGCCCGAACGGCATAGACAAATAGCAGAAAGTGCCGAAAGGTGTGATGAAAGACGTAACGAGCTGGTCAGCCAAGCTCATTGCGATCTGATGGTAACTGGAGTACACATCGAGAAAGCACAGGGTTTCACACCCAGTGGTGGAGTCGACCACCTGATCTATGCGAGGAAGAGGGAAGGAGTCTATTGGACATGCCTTATTAAGGCCGGTATAGTCAATGCACATCCTCCATTTTCCATTCTTCTTTTTACAAGGACAGGGTTTGCTAACCACTCAGGGTGGTACACTTCTCTAATGAAGCCTGCGCTAAGGAGCTTTTTGAGCTCTTCGCCGATGGCTCTGCACTTGTCCTTGTCGTATCGTCGAAGCCTCTGTTTGACCGGTCGTGAGCCAGGCTTGATGTCTAGTTTGTGCTCGGTGACCTCCCTTGGAATCCCCGGCATGTCCGAGGGCTTCCATGCAAACACATCGAGGTTTGCTCGGAGGAAGTCGACGAGCGTGCTTTCCTATTTAGGATCGAGCGCCGTCCCGACACGGAGGGTGCGACCATCGTTGGCCACGGCAACCTCCTTGACGTCCTTGGCCGGCTCAAAGGAGCACGCGGCACGCTTGGTCGACTCGGGGATATCCAGGTCCTTGGGGGAAGGCTCAGCGGTGAGCTTTTGGGACCGGATGAGTGCCTCCGCGAACTGGAAGCACTCGGTATCGCATGCGTACGCGTGCTCAAATGAAGTCCCCACCGTGATGACGCCCTGGGGTCCGGGGATCTTCAACTTGAGATACGTGTAGTTCGGGACAGCCATGAACTTGGCGTACGCCGGCCTCCCGAGGATGGCGTTGTACGTCCCGGGAAATCCCACCACTTCGAAAGTGAGGGCCTCCGTCTGGAAGTTGCGCGGAGTCCCGAAAGTGACGGGGAGGTCGATCTGCCCGAGGGGCATTGCGTCCACGCCTGGGATGACTCCGTGGAAGGGCGCCGTGGAAGGGCGCAGCCGGGATCGTGGGATCCCCATCTCGTCCAACGTCTCGGTGTAGAGGATGTTGAGGCCGCTTCCTCCATCCATCAGCACCTTGTGGACGCGCTTTGTTCCGAATAGAGGGGCGACAACGAGCGGGTACCTTCCTGGTTGCGGGACATGGTCGGGGTGATCGAAGCGATCAAAAGTGATCGGGGCCTCCGACCACCTGAGGTAGGAGGGCACCAAGGGCTCTACCTTGCAGACCTCTCTTCTGATCAGCTTCTCGTCGCGCCTTGAGGGGTAGGCCGCCGATCCCCAAATGATCATTAGGACTGCACCGTCCTCCTTGGGGTATCCATCATCGTCATCGTTCAAGCCCCTGGCCCCGTCCTTGGCCATCTCGTGGGGTCTCTTCTTCAGAGTTCCGGCGAGGAAACTCTTCATGAGTTTTCAATCCTTCAAGGCGTGCTTGACGGGGCCCTCATGGTTGGTGCATGGTGCCTCGAGGAGCTTCTCGAAGTGATCCCTTGGTGCGTTCCCTTTGGGCTTGGTAGGCTTTCGCTAAGCTGCAGCCACCATGTTGGCATCACACCGCCACTTGTCCTTCTTCTTCTTCCTGTCGGACTGAGCGGAGGCGCCTTCGCCGGTGTCCCCCGGCTGCTTGCCCTTGCCTTGAGACCGGTCGAGGGTTGCGGCGACAGCGTCTTCCCCATCGGCGTAATCAGTGGCGATGTCGAGGAGCTCGCAAATGGTTCGCGGCTTCTTGCGCCCTAGTTCGTGAATAAGGGTCACGCAGGTGGTTCCGAACCGGAATGCCGAGACGACGTCGGTGTCGGCGGTGTTCGGCAACTCGGTGCAGCGCTTGGAGAAACGCTTGATGTAGTCGCGCAGGCTTTCGTCCTTCTTCTGGAGGCAGTTGCGCAGATCCCAGGGGTTCCCTGGACGGGTGTAGGTCCCGTGGAAGTTGCCGACAAACGCATCACGCAGCTGCGCCCAGCTGTCGATCCTGCCGTCAGGGAGGTGCTCCAACCATGTTCGCGCCGAGTCGGCGAGGTAGAGGGGGAGGCTCTTGATGATGAAATAGTCGTCCTGTGCCCCGCCCGCGTGGCATGCTAACCGGTAGTCCTCCAGCCAGACGCTGGGGTTAGTATCCCCGTCGTACTTGGGCACCATCGTAGGCGTCCGGAAGCGCGGAGGGATGCGGGCGCCAAGGACACGAGGTCCAAAGGCACGCGGCCCCCTGGGATCAGGAGACACACTCCTGCTCTGGTCTTCACTACTGTCGTAGCGGCCTCCGGGCCGTCTACTGTAGGCTCGGTGCGGGCAGTGCTCTTGGTGCTCGTCTCGCCGTCGAGCGTCTCTGTCTGTCGAGGCCCCGTGATGATGTACCGACTGCTCCCGGGCATGCTCCCTGGGAGCCCGCTGGCGTGACGCGGAGCTCTCCGCTTGCTGCACCGCTGCGGTCTCCAGGAGCGCGCGGAGCTGTTGATGGAACTTTCGGTCTTCGGGGGCCGCCGGCTCGGGATGCTCGCGGAGTAGGACGGCAGCCGCCGCGAGGTTCTGGGACGCTCACTTGAAGATTGGCGCATCGTTGGCGTTGTTGCCGTCGTTGACGATGTGCTGTTGCACGTCCCGTGCGCGCGCACGAGCGGCCTCTCCGTCCACGTTCCTTCCGAGCTCGTGATGGAGTTGCCGACGCTCGGCGTCGAGTTGACGCCGCGCCTCGTCGAGCTCCTGCAGCCTGACCCGCCGGGCATCGCCCACGGGGCCATTCCGGGGCGGTGTTCGGCGAGGGTCGTCCCTGAACGAGCTGCTAGCCATTTGCACATCCCCATCGGGGGTGTGGCACATGAAGCATTCCCGGGAGGGGTCGTAGGTCGTCGGTGGAGTCTGCCTTGCCTGTGGGTCCAGGTTCTGCTTGTCCGTCGCGCCCTGGCCGGTAGGCGCGGTGCAGGGGTTGGACTCCGTCGGCGTCGGGGCGGTCACCGGATAGCGTGGTAGGCCCGGCTGCCCCTCTGGGTACATGGTGTTGTAGCAGTCGATGAACTCGTCCCAGGGGAGCTGCTCCTCCCCTCTAGCTTGGAGGGCGAGGTTGGTGATCATGTAGGAGATGTTGCGGAAACGCTCCTGGGTCGGGCTCCGCCCCAGAGCGACCATCAAATCCTCACCAAGCAGGTCGAAGACGTAAGCGGTGGCACCTGCGGCGGTACGGAGAGGTTCGGACCCCTTGTCGTGGATCGCGTTGCGGCCATCGTCGTGGGTAGGCTCGGGGCGCATGAAGGTGGCCCAGATGAGGGGCCCCTCCGACTTGCTGAAGACGAAGTCGAGGGAGCCGAAACGCAGGTGAGCGCCTGGCGCCAACGGGGCGCCGCCGCGGGCCATTCGGACCCTGGTGGAGTGATGCGACACCCGAAATCTCCCCTACCTGGGGTGCCAACTGTCGGGGTTCTCTACCGCCGGCAAGTAATATTTCTACGATCGCGTGTCTGGGCACTGGATGGTGGCTCAAGAGACACAGGAGATTATACTGGTTCGGGCCTCCGGAGAGTAACACCCTACGTCTAGTGAGAGCCGGTGTTCTCGAGTCCAAGTCTGTAGTAGGGGATACAAACTAGTCGGGAGAGGAGAACGACCCTAGGTCCCTGTGCGGTGGTGTGAGTGTGTTGTTGTTCGGTTGGTCGTCCGTGCGTCCGTCCCCCCATCGGTCTCCCTTTGTCCCCTTTTATAGTCTCAAGGGGAAAAGAAAATAGGGAGGTAAAAAGAGAGAATTACAAGAGGAGTTACTACGCCGAGGTCTTCAATTTCGGCTTACGCCCCTGAGCCGTACGTGGAGTAGGTGTTGACGAGGTGGGTGCTCCGTTTGACCCGGGATCGTACATACTCGGGTGGTTGGAGTATGGGGCTTCTCGGGTACGTCTCCGAGTAGTTTTCGGGTCGTAGTTGACTCGTACTATGCCTTCTTGGACTCCAGGTGTCCTCCTCGAGCCCCAGATGTCCTCCTTGGGCTCCAGGTGTCCCAGGTGTCCTCCTCGGGCTCCAGGTGTCCCAGGTGTCCTCCTCGAGCCCCAGGTGTCCTCCTCGGGCCCCAGGTGTCCTCGTAGCCGGTACCAAGTGGGTACGGCCGGGGATGGGCAAAAGCGGGATGGAGCCGAGTGGTTCAGTCGGGCGAAGCGGAGATTCCTCAGGCGAGTCGAAGGCTCCTCGGAGGCGGAGACTACCCGGGCGAATCGGAGATTCCTCAGAGGCGGAGACTCCCCGGGCGAATCGGAGACTCCTCGGAGGCGGAGACTCCCCGGGCGAATCGGAGACTCCTCGGAGGCGGAGACTCCCCGGGCGAATCGGAGACTCCTCGGAGGCGGAGACTCCCCGGGCGAATCGGAGACTCCTCGGAGGCGGAGACTCCCCGGGCGAATCGGAGACTCCTCGGATATGGAAGATCTGCTTGACATGGGTCTTCAGCTTTTGTTTTTGAAGGGTTGATCGGTGTCGTGTCGTAGATTAGGGGCCTGATCGGTTACCCCTGATCTAGACCCTCATCAAATCATTTCCTGTTTGTTCGAGTCACGAGTGCCGTCTCCCATCGCGGAGAAGTGGGCCCCGTCCTGTCATGCGGTCTTCGAGCCCGCGTTGACTCGGGACGGTTGGGGGTCCGCGGGAGCGGAACCACTGTGACCCTTCGGGAATCCGACCGTTGTGCCGCTCGTGGGCACCGGACGTGGGAGTCGATGGGACGGTGGTTCCACGCCGCATCACTCCGTGCTGGCAATAAATACTAGTCACAGCGGCGACGCCGGGAAACTGCTCGCACACTTTCTTCTTCTGCGCTCTCGTGCCCTTCTGCCTTCATTCGCAGGAGATGGCTAGCGAGAAGCGCCCCTCCAATGAGGCTTCGAGCGCCCCGTAGCGGACGCCGCCCACCCTCCGAGAAGGCCCTATGTCGCCAAGGGTAAGTGATGTTTTCACTTCTCGTGGTACATGCTTTCGTCCCCGTGGCTGACTGCTTCTGGTTTCTGTTTGTAGGGCGATCCCCATGACCCCGACAATCTACATCACCTCCCGCGGAGAGGTTGGAGGGCCGTCCCATCCTCCTACGTCCGGGGGCTCGAAGTCACTGCAGTCTTTGTCAGACTGCGAGCTGGGCCACCGCGAGGAGATGCGAAACTTGATCCGGGAGGCGGCCGACGCTCAGGACCGCTACTCCACGACGATGCAGGAGGTGGGGCGCTTGGAGGCCAGCCTTGCCGCCGTCGAGGCGGCCCTCCGTGCCTCGGAGGAGGAAGCCGCCCAAGCCCGAACCGAGGTTGCCGATGCCCAGGCGCGAGCAATCGGTATGTTCCTCGATTGGGGTTTCTTTTTGCTTGCATGATTCCCTTCAGGGGGTGATGTTCTCCTTGGTGTGCCGTGACGCAGGCCTAGAGGAGGAGGTTGCCGACGACTGGCGCGAGACGGCGCGGCTGCGCAACCGCTTCAACGACGTGGAGGACCACTGGGAGGAGCTTACCATCGCGGCACTGGAGGCCATGAGGGTGCTGAGGCCTGATGGACAGGCGCTCATCGACCAGCTCTAGTCCCTGCCCGGGCAGGTCAGAGACGTGGTGATGTTGGGAGCCCGCCGTGGGGCGGCTCACGCATTGGCCTCAGCGGGATTCCGCTCCGGCTTGGACCTTGGTCAGTTCGAACCTGGTTCCCTGCGAAGGTGAACCCCGCACGCATAGGGAGCGCATCCTCGACTTCTCCGGTGCCGCCCTTGTCATTGCTGCCGACTTGGGGGTCGACGACATTCTTCTGCGGGGGGCTGACCCTGGCCAGGACGGCCCTTGAATCCGTTTTGGCTTTGATTTGTAATAATAATCGTTAGTTTCGGTGGCCCGTGGCCGGTTTGTTTCAGAATTTGCTAGTCCTTGCTATTATGCCAGGCCATCGTGCCCCCTTTCTTATTTGCGATCCGCCCCTTGTTTTGTCTTATTGTATTTTGGTGATGTGGAGGGGTCGGATGCAAAGTTCTTGTCACACCTGATTTTATAAACAAAATCGAATGACTATCATATGTGCGCTAGGATCTAGTTTACACACATATGAGACTTCATTAGTGATATAAAAGACAGTGCATATATGTATATATGAAAGATATCACAAAATTATTATCTTCACATTTAGTGTAAACCAATCCCAAGTATAGCAACTAAGCAAATGCTACCCAACATTAATATAAAACCTAGGTTGACAAGGCATGATAAAAGAAAACTAGTCATCCTAAATATAGGACCCATCATGATTATAGAGTATGCAAGCATAGCAAACTATGTTGTATAAGCATGTCATATGGTTATTAGGACAAAAAGTATGATCAAGAATACACTTGCCTATATCCAACTAATAAATGCTACTCAGGGTCTTCTCAACTGAATCCTCGAATCACACGAACGATCCTTGAATACCACAAACGTTGCACCTTCTATTCGTAGCACAGGGTCACATACAAATAAACAATACAACAAATAAGAAACAATACACCAAACATGGGCAACAGTACAAAGGAATAGCGTAAAGCTAAAGTTCAAGTCCTTACGGTCACGTGAGCGAAAGAATCACCGGAAACGGAGTTAAAACGGTCGAGATATGGATGAAACAGTGATTCAGGGGCTTATCTATGAAGAATCGGAATTCCAGGGATTAGATTGAAGGAAATCGAGGGCATATACATAATTATGTATATAAACTCAAGGTCAAACTTATAAAAAGGACGGAATGGACGGCGGGTTAGATATCTTGAAAAGACAGGGGGCTAAACAGAAGCTATAAGGATCTCTTGGTAAATACTTTCAACTGACCTTGGACTGCGGGTTTATTCCAAAATACTTGAGGGTTTCTTTAGACAATGCTCCTCGGCTGACCGGTATTCTCTCCTGTTGACTCGATCTCGGATGTTGATCTCGCGACGAACGGTCCACGCGGCTTCGTCAATCTCCGGCGGCGGCGGAAACAGGCGGGGTCGGCGGCCAACGGCGGCGCTCTCACCGAAGACGCTTGACCCGGTGCTGCAGAGGGCCAAACTCGACGCGGTTTGCACCAGGACGGAGCTGCGGACCTTGCGAAAGCACTGGAGTATCTGTAGTCGACGATTGGAGAACGATAGCGACGGGGCACAGAGCGGGGCGGTCGGGCCTGCGGGGTAGCGCTCAGTGAGCAATCCACTACGGCCAGGAGTTCAACCAACAAAATTGATTGGCACAAGGGCGTCCTTGACACCTTTCGAAGCTCTCTGAGGCATGACGGCGATAGGCCCGCGCGACGGTCGACGGCGAACGAGCTGAAGTTACGAGCTCCGATGAGTGAATCCGGGGCACAGAAGGAAATTCGATGAGTTCAAGCAACACAGGTAGCATCAGAACCTCGACGCGAACCTTGTGGATGTCCTCTGGTGCGCTAGAAGGCGGCAGTGAGAGAGATCAACAATGGCGGCCAGTGTCGGAGGTTCGGGAGGCGGTGGCGCGGCTACAAAGCTCTTCGAGCAAGGGCGGCTAGGGTTTTGTGGGGGTCTCGAGGCCGGGCGGCGGCGCTAGCTTTATAGGCAGGGGTTGGGTGCCTTGGCGTGCGGGCCCAGGGTCTCCAGAGGCGGCGCAGAGTCGGACTCAGTGTGCGTCTCGGAGATGAGTTCGGCACGAGGAAAGGGATGACGAAGGGGTCCCACGCGTCGGTCAAACAGAGAGAAAAAGGAGGCGCCACGCTGGACTGGGCCATGGCGGGAAGCTGGGCCGGCCAGGTTGAAACCGAGAAGTTGAAGGATGCAAAACGAACTCAACAATAGTTCGGGGAGGAAACGAAGACTTTACTAAAACAACTAAACTAGGATTCAAACAAACGCAACCCAAATTCAAATTTAAACGAGTTTAAATTCTCCTTTGATGTGCAAACATTACAAAACTCAATGCATCAGCATGTATGAAACAAAAACTTATTATGGCTATTAATTAATTATTTAATTCAATAAAATCCTAATTAATTCCAATTAAATCCTAGAAATTTATTTAATCCTTTAATAAATCCTAGGAATTTCCATAAATGTTTCTACAATTTCTTGTGATGAAAATTAGGGTGTTACAGTTCTGCTGGGCATCCGGTCCTTGGCGGTAGTTTTTCCCTTCATTTTTGCGGCCTCGGTGTAGGCCTCTTTTGCGATTCCATCCTCGGCAACCCCACGCGCAGTGGGGTTTCGATCCGAGATTCGGTTCGTCTTAGTCTCGTTACCTCTCATATGCCATGGTTCGCCCAGGCAGAGAGGCCGGGCCGTCTCGCGTTATCCCACGTTGGGTGAAACATGGTACTCGTGGAGCTGCAAACGGGTCTGTTTGATTATGGCCCCAGCATCCTGTTCGCAGGGTTCCGAATGGATCGGCTGGCGATCAACCTTGATTTCTCGATGAGTGAACTGTTTAGTTCTCCATGTCGTTCGACCGACTGGAGGGCTGTTGGTATTTCTTAGCGTCACCACTTAGATTAGTGATGGCACTAGAGATACCTTATCGTAAGTCTAAACATTACAGAGATTCTGCAAGCGCACAGAAGTATGTTGTAGCATTTCACCCGAAAGTATTCCATCGTTACTTGTTTATCTACGGGGAAAGCATTTAGTTAAAGAGAAGTGTCATCCAATGCATTTACTTACAACACATTAATCTACCATAATCTAGACAGGGGTAAAGGATATAGAAATGAAAGGGGTTATGTGACACACAGAAGTTCATTGCTCATCAATATGGTAGTCTTAGTTAGTCATAGAACATTAGTAAAGATTACAAAGGGTTCATTAGCATCATACAAATGGGACTTGGATACACTACAATACCCTATACAAACTCATACAATGGACATATGCAAGAGGACATACGTCTTATCATAAAGGCCTAATATCATCTCCCGAACGTGGAGGATTACAAAGGACAGACAGGGCTATCACCACCTGCCGCCTACCTCTACTAATCCGTGAGGCAGCGATACCCTCAACGGTATTCCATATTCCAAATACCATGTTTGCATTATGAAATACAACTCTATCGATCGAACAAGGTGTAAGACATAAGTAGTATATACTAAGTAGATAAAGTATAAATGAGGCATACAACATAAGTATGAAGATACTTCCATTAAGCTCAGAGTATTACAAGTAAGTAAGAGAATACAAGAACTGAACTCTAGAACTTACTAAGACTCCTCCAGAAGCCTTTTTGAAGATCTACTACTAGAACTATCACTACTAAGACTAAGACTAAGCTTGTAGCTAAGGAGGGCTCTTTTTCTGGTGCTTGTTGAGTACGGCGCCCCTTGCAGGTATTTATAGCATCCATAGGCGATGGAGAATCAGCCAGAGGCGGTTGAGGCCGTTTGGTTGTGGGCCCAGGTCGGCCGAAGGGGTGGCGTCGGCCGACCCTTGGATGCCCGTCTTCAGCATTGCATGGCTCAGATGTACTCCCAAAGGCGGTTTACAGGTACTGGTCAAAGAAGGGCCGAGTCGGGTGCACGGGGAGGTCAGCCGACCTAGGGGGGTCGGCCGACCCTCGACAACCGCCTCTCGGGCCTACCTCTCTCTGGGAGACTGACATGTGAGTCCTGAGGTCGGTTCCAAGTGGGTAACGTCGGTTTGGGTGCACAAAGCTTTGGTTGTGGGCCCTTCAATCCATGGGATTGACATGTGGCTCATCTTTCACCATTGACTTCAACCGACCATGATTCAGCGCCCACGATCACCTCTGAGTGTGCTTCTTTGCCTACAGGAGAGTTGGGGTTGAATGGGTGCCAAGCCAGGTCGGCCGACCTGGGCCTGGGCCCATTTCCCTCCATCTTTTGCATCGTGGTCCCTGTACTCAAATATATTCTATATATGCATGCTATGACATTATTTGAACACAAATGTCTAAGTTATGCTTGATCTTGACGGTCGGATTTTCATTATAAGGACTGTCAATAAGGGCTCACAGCCTTTCTTTTGAGGAAAAACCACAGGTCAGCTTCTCCGATACTTCGAACACAGGTTAGGATGCCCGAAACGCTCTCGCGCTCAGGTACTGACCGCTGGGGTTCATCCTTTACTGTCCCTTGCTCAAAGGTGCCTAGAGCGACCATCGAACCCATCGGTGGGCCGGCCTTCGAACTCCTGGGCTTAAATGGGCCGTAGGGGCGTTTTTAGCCCTGTATCCCGTCTTACCGTTTGTGGCTTTTCGACCCCCGCACATGGGCGGCGGCGGTTTTTTATTCGTATGCCGACCCTCTTTGTGTTGAAATATTGGTGTTTCGAGTTTGCCGGCATGGCGAGCGCGGTCTTGTCGGTGGCTGAGGGCGTCATAGTCACTGGGACGTAGACTTCTTGGGGTCTGACCGATTTGAGAGGGCCGGCCTAGTTTCTGGGGCGAGCCCCCTGTCTTAAGCAGTTAGCCCCCGAGTGAGGTCCGATCCCTTGCGGAAGGGTTGGGCCTTACTGGAGAGCGCGGCCTAAGAGAGGGGGCCAGCCCCAAAGCTTTATGTACAGATCATGAAAGAATTTATGTATAAGGCGCAGGTATGAAGCTAGGGGTAGAAACGACGTAGTTGTTCGATGTTCCACGTGTTGCCCACGTCCTCGCTTTTAGCGGTTTGCAATTTGTAGGTGCCCGGGTGTAGAACCTGCGAAACGATGAAAGGCACTTCCCATGGTGGGCGCGGCTTGTGGCGACCCTTGTTTCTTGAATCAGGCGGATGACCAAGTTGCCGATGTTGAATGAGCGATCTCGTATACAGTGGTCGTGGTAGCGTCGCAACGCTTGCTGGTACTTGGCCGAGTGGAGCAGGGCGATGTCCCGTGCCTCGTCTTACGTCTTGCTGGTCCTGTGCATCTTGGAGCAAGGCTTCGTTGCCCTGCTCGTCGTACGCCCGGACCTTCGGCGCTCCGTAGTCGAGGTCAGTCGGGACGACTGCTTCAGAGCCATAGACCATGTAGAAGGGCGTGAAGCCCGTCGCCCGGCTGGGCGAGGTCCTTAGGCTCCAGAGCACCACCGAAAGCTCCACGGCCCATCGTCCGGTGAACTTTTTCAGCCGGCTGTAGATTCGGGGCTTGAGCCCTTCTAGTACCATGCCGTTGGCGCGTTCCACCTGCCCGTTTGTGTGGGGGTGGGCTACGGCTACCCAATCAACTCGGATGTTGTAGTCGTCGCAGAACCTGAGGAACTTCTTCCCCATGAACTGCGTCCCGTTGTCCGTGATGATGCAGTTTGGTACTCCAAATCGGTGGATGATGTCGAGGAAAAACTCGACGGCCTCGTCGGATCTGATCTTTACAATCGGGCGGGCCTCGATCCACTTGGTAAACTTGTCCACGGTGACCAGCAAGTGCGTGTAGCCCCCGGGTGCCGTCTTGAGGGGCCCGACCAGGTCCAGCCCCCATACCGCGAATGGCCATGTCAGAGGGATGGTCTGGAGCGCCTGGGCCAGCATTTGGGTTTGCCGAGCGTAAAACTGGCATCCTTCGCAGGTGCGTACGATACGCTCAGCGTCGGTGACAGCAGTCGGCCAGTAGAATCCATGCCGGAACGCGTTTCCTACCAGTGTCCTGTGGGCGGCGTGATGTCCGTAGACTCCGCTGTGGATGTCTTGCAGTAACTGCTTCCCCTGCTCGATTGGGATGCATCGCTGCAAAATCTTCGTAGGGCTTCGTCGATACAATTCCTCGTCGATGATCATGAACGATTTAGCGCGATGGGCTAATTGTCGCGCCTCCATCTGGTTGGCGGGGAGGATTCACGGATGAGATAGTTGAGGAAGGGCGTCCTCCAGTCGGCTGGAGGGTTCGGTCCAGACGCCGATCCTTGCTCGGTCTCCATAGCCTCGGGGCTCGGAGGGTCGGGACCAGGTACTGGCGCTTGGTCGATCTCCGTGACCTCGGGGTCGGATGAATTGGCAGGGGTGCCAGCCCCCGGGCCAGGCCCACAGGGATCGATCGTCGTGCTAGCCCCCGTGTCCGGGTCAGAAGGCCCATCGGCTTCGGGTGTGACCTCCTTGAACCGGACTGAGGGCTTGTGCTGTCACTGGTGAAGAAGCCGGTCGGGACGGGCTCTTGGCCGAAGGCCATCTTGGCCAGCGTGTCGGCCGCCTCTTTGAGCTTTCTCGAAATGTGATTCAACTCGAGGCCGTTGAACTTGTCTTCGAGTTGGCGCACTTCTTGGCAATACTCCTCCATCTAGGGGTTGACGCAGCTGGATGCCTTCATGACTTGGTCGACGTCGAGTCGAGAGTCACCGCGGATGTCAAGCCGTCGGATCCCCAGCTCGATGGCAATGCACAGTCCGCTGAGCAGTGCCTTGTATTCGGCTGCGTTGTTAGACGCGAGGAAGTGGAGACGGACCACGTAACTCATTCGGACTCCGTGGGGAGAGACGAAAACCACTCCGGCGCCCGCCCTGTCCTTGAACACCGAATCATCATAGTACATCGTCTAGTACTCTTGATCGATAGCGGACAGAGGCATCTAGATCTCCGTCCACTCGGCGATGAGATCAGCGAGCACCTGATATTTGATGGCTGTGCGAGGGGCGTACGTGATCCCTTGACCCATCAGCTCGATGGCCCATTTGGCGATCCGTCCTGTTGCGTCCTGATTCTAGACGACCTCGCCAAGGGGAAAGGAGCTGACCATTGTCACCGGGTGCGAATCAAAGTAGTGCTGCAGCTTTCTTTTGGCGATCAGGATGGTGTACAGGAGCTTTTGGATTTGAGGATATCTGGTCTTGGTGTCGGATAACATCTCACTGACAAAGTACACCGGGCATTGAACTTTCAGGGCGTGTCCCTCTTCATCCCGCTCGACGACCAGCGTGGGACTGATGACCTGGGTCGTCGCCACGATGTAGAGCAAGAGCGGTTCTCCGTCAACAAGGGGTACGAGCACCGGTGTCTTTGACAAGATTCGCTTAAGCTTGTCGAGGGCATCCTGTGCTTCTAATGTCTATACAAAATGTTCGGCCTTTTTCAGGAGCTTGTAAAGGGGGAGGACCCATTTGCCGAGGCATGAGATAAAGCGGCTGAGCGCTGCGAGGCACCCCGTTACTTGTTGTACCCCCTTGAGGTTCCTGATCAGGACCATTTCTTTGATGGCAGTGATCTTGTCCGGGTTGGCTTCGATGCCACGCTCAGACACGATGAAACGAGGAGCATGCCCCTCGGCACCCCGAAAATGCACTTTTCAGGGTTAAGTTTGATGCCATTCTCTCAGAGTTTGGCAAATGTTTGCTCGAGATCGGCCATGAGCTGGTCGGCCTCTTTGGACTTGACTACGATGTCGTCCATGTATGCCTCAACGGTTCGCCCGATGAGGTCACCGAAGCATCTAATCATACACTGTTGGTATGTAGCTCCGGCATTTTTCAAACCGAACGGCATTGTCACAAAACAATATGAACCGAACAGGGTGATGAAAGATGTTGTGAGCTGATCGAACTCTTTCATCGCGATTTGGTGGTACCCGGAGTACGCATCAAGGAAGCACAGGGTTTCGCACCTTGACGTTGCATCGACTACCTGATCTATGCGTGGTAAAGGAAACAGATCCTTAGGACACACCTTGTTCAGGCTCGTATAGTCGACACACATTCTCCATTTCCCACTCTTTTTTTGTACAAGAACGGGATAGGCTAACCAGTCGGGATGGTACACTTCTTTGATGAAGCCTGTTGCTAGGAGCTTGGCGATCTCCTCGTCGATGGCCCTGCGCTTCTCCTCATCGAAACAGCGCAGACGTTGCTTGACCGGCTTGGAGCCTGGCTTGATTCTCAAGGCGTGCTCAGTGACTTCCCTCGGAATGCCTAGCACGTCTGAGGGTTTCTACGCGAATATGTCCTTGTTCGCGCGGAGGAAATCGACGAGCGTGCTTTCCTAATTGGGGGACATCGATGTCCCGATTCTCGCCACCTTGCCCTTGGAGCTGCTAGGGTTGAGGAGGATCTCTTTGGTGCCCTCGGTGGGTTCAAAGGATCCGGCCTTGCGGTTCGAGTCAGGCGCCTCCTCGACGAGATTCTCCTAGATGACCATCAACTCCTGCTCGGAGGCGATGACGGCCGCGGCAAACTCGCAACACTCTACCTCATATTGGTAGGCGCTCTGGAAGGAATTGCCCACGCTGATCACCCCCTTTGGCCCTGGCATCTTGATCTTCAAGTAGGTGTAGTTGGGGATGGCCATGAACTTCGCATAGCATGGCCTCCCCAAAATGGCGTGGTAGGATCCATGGAATCTGACCACCTCGAAGGTGAGGACCCCCTTCCTGAAGTTGGAGGGGTCCCCGATCATAACGGGCAGATCGATCCAACCAAGGGGCACTGCCTGCTTCCCCAACACGATGCCGAGGAAGGGCGCGTCATTCGGTCGGATGCGCGATCGGCTGATACCCATCTTGTCGAGCGTCTGGGCGTAGATGATGTTGAGGCCGCTGCCTCCGTCCATTAGCACCTTCATCAGGCGCCGGTTGCCGATGATCGGTCGACCATGAGAGGGAACCGACTCGGGCGCGGGACGTGCTCGGGGTGGTCCGATCAGTCAAACGTGATCGCCGACTCCGACCACCGAAGGAAGGAGGGCGTCGCCGGCTCGGCCATGAAAACGTCACGCCTTGTGAGTTTGGCTTGGGTCTTGGAGCCGCAGATGTCCGACCTACCAAAGATCATGAGACAGCCCTCCTTGTGTGGGAATTCAGGGTCCTCGTCCTCGGCGCCCTTCTTCTCTGGGTCAGAGCGCTGGTTCGCTGCATCCTTCTTGGTAACGGCCATGAAGAACTTTCTTGCGAGGTGGCAGTCCTTGTACCTATGTTTGGCGGGGAAGGCGTGGTTCAGGCACATCTCCTCGAGCTTCTTGTCGAAGAAATCTAGAGCTTCTCTCGCCGCGGGAGGGCGTCCACCCTTTCACTCGACGGCGGTGATGAACGAGTCATCGGTTCGCTGCTTGCCTTCTTCTTCTTCTTGGCGGGGCACTCGGAGGTACCTTCGATGGCTGCCTCTCCCTGCATGGCCTCGGTGTTCTGCGCCTTTGCCTTGACTGCCTCCTCATCGGAGGCGTGGTTGGTCGCGATGTCCAAGAGGTCCTTGGTGGTACGGGGGCACAGACATCCTAGCTTGTGGACTAGGGTCTCACAAGTGCTTCCATTCTGGAACGTTCCAACAACGTCGGTCTCATCGATGTCAGGCAATTCGTTGCACTGTCGGGAGAATCGTCGGATGTAGTCGTGGAGGCTCTCGCCCGGCTTCTGCTTATAGCTGGCGAGGTCCCAACGGTTTCCAAGGCACATGTAAGTGCCCTGGAAGTTCTCTACAAAGATCTCTCGGAGGTTGGCCCAGGAATGGATCCGGTCTGGGCGAAGATGCTCGAGCCACATTCTGCCAGAGTCGGCCAGGTACAGTGGCAAGTTGCGGATGATGAACAGGTTGTTGTTCGCTCCTCTGGCCCGGTAGGCGAGGTGGTAGTCATCGAGCCAGAGGTCAGGATTCGTCCCCCCATCGTACTTGGGGATGCTCGTTGGGGGTTGGAATTTCTAAGGGAACGGTGTCCTGCGAATCTCCATGCTAAAGACTCGAGGACCCGGCACGTCGGGGCTTACGCCCCGATCCTCGGCGTCGTCGTAGTGCCCGGCGCGGCGTGGATGACGATCGTGGATGGGCTCCCGGTCTTCGGCTCATGTGTCCGGCCTCCGTCCCTCCGCCTGGCGCTTGTGTGCGTCGAGAGTATGGCGCGCATCGTGGTCCGGGTCGAGCCTGTCTCGTACCGGCGCCTAGTGGACGGAGACATCCTTGTGGTGCTGCTGCATCGGGATAGGCAGGTTGACGGCTGGCCCCTGTCATCGGGACATGGAGCTCTCCGCCTTCTCTTACGCCGCCCGTTCGAGCGGCGTGCGAACCTCATGGTCGGTCTTGAGGGCCTCTGGAGTGTCGGGCTCCAGAAGTCCCCGTAACAAGGCCACCGCCGCGGCGATGTTTTGGCTTGCTCGAGGGAAGATACGGGGGTCCCGGCCTTCGTTGATGATATCGTGGTGGACCTCGCAGGCTCGGGCGCGGGCGCGTCTGCCATCCGCGTGGCGTGCCATGAGACGATCAAGCTCGGTGCCCTCCTCAAGCATGCCAAGGCATGCGTCCTCAAGCTCCTTCTTGTGTGCCTACAACTGCTCGGGGGTTAGGTCTTCCGTTCGAGTACGTGGTGCAGGTGTCGCAGCCCTACCTCGCCGTGGCGGGGGCGTCGTGGTCCGGCCGCGCTCGGAGTCTGTGGCCGTGCTGGCGTCTGTCTCGGAGGCGTCGTCGACGTTGGCCTCGAGGGTGTTTGCCACGAAATATTCCCGAGAAGGGTGGTGGCTCCTGTTGTTGGAGCCGTCGTCGGAATCTCCAAATGATTCCTCTGCGAGGAGGTTTCAGGAGGACTCCGGCGCGTAGTCAGCCACCCCACGAACTCGACGTTTGTCGGGGATGGGTGCATGCGCCGCGTGAGGCGCTGCGCCATGTGCGCTGTCGCACCGCGCAGACCGAACAGGAACGCCAGAGGAACGCTTCCGCCAGCCATCTCCAGAGGGAGCGGCTCCCCTCCGGCGATCTGCGCCATGAAGTTGGCATACGAGAACAGCAAGTCGTGGACGTCATTCTGAGACGGGTGACGACCCAGGAAAGCGCGGAGCTGGCGCCACATGATCTCGAGACCAAGATCGGGGACGCGGCAACTCCTGGTGGGTGGAGCCTCCGGGTCATGTAGCTGCAGGCCTTCAAGGGCGACGATGGTGGAATCAAGAATCCCGATGGCGGAAGGGCCTCAACGGCCGGCTCAATGCTGTCGGGGCGACGCGGGGAGCGGGTGCGCTGATGCGCACCAGCTCGCCGTAGGCGGCGATGATGAAGTCCAGGCTGCCAAAGCGCACGTGCGCGCCCGTAGTCCATCCACCGGTGAGGTTGGCCATCCACAACCTGAAAGGAAGCGAACATGACGTGCCTGAAAGGAAGCGAACGTGTCGCGCAAAGAGGCCCCTACCTAGCGCGCCAACTGTCGGCGTTCTATTTCGTCGACTAGTGAATTTTGTGTTTTGCGCGGCGACCGCAGATGGTTGTGCAAAGAGAACACAAAGATGTGTACTAGTTCAGGCAACGTGCCCTACGTCCAGTTCGAGGTTGTTCGTGTTACTTGCACGAGTTTGTAGTAGGGAGTTACAAACGGGCGAGAGAGGGAAGGGCTCCCAGGTCTCTGGTGTGTGTATCGAAAGGATGTGTACGCGTATGTTGTCTTAAAGCCGAGCCCGACTCGGAGAGAGAACGTGCCTTCCCTTTTATAAGACAAGGGGAGGCTTACATCACAAGGAAAAGGAGAGAACCGTAGCAGGGTGTCGTCGTCTTCTTCTAGCGTCGTGGGCCCGCTCATCGGGGAGGGAGAGAGAGATTCGTGCGCAGCGCCTGTCGCAGCTGTAGCCATGCCCAGGCGGCAACTCGACGGGGGCAGGTTCCACAGGACGGGCGTGTCCACGTCCTGTGGGCCGTGGCTATAGTTCTAGCGTGTCCGCGCACTGTCGACTGTGACCACAGCAACGGCACTACCCTTGCTGGGGTGTCTGGCGAGACGGGAGTGCCCGGCCCCACCGTCCAGGGGTCGGGCGAGGCAGAGGCTCCTGGCCCCTTGTCCAAGGGTCGGGAAAGGCGGAAGTGCCCGACCCCTCGTCTAGGGGTCAGGCGAAGTGGAGGCGCACGTCCCCTCGTCTGAGGGTCAGGCGAGGCAGACCTGCTCGACCGTGTGGGACCGTCCTGTCAGGTCCTCGGTGTACTGAAATTAGAGGAGCATCCCTAGCTGAACTCCTTCCATGATTGATGGCAGGGTCATTAGCGCTCAACTCGTTGCTATGTGCTAACGCTGGGTATCCCTAATATTGATACCAGACAGGCCGAAAACCGGGCGGGGAATTGGGCTGCCAAACTAGCCCTTAGTGTTCTGGTTGGCCGACGGCCTCTGAAGGCTCTGGGTCGGTTGACTTGTCGTGACTCGGAGTCGACAGGGGTCGTTGGTCGGTGGGTTCGCGTGCGCTAGAGTAAATGTGCCGACTCCCCTTTAGATCGGTCCCTTCACGGCCGATTGGCTATTAGGGCGTGTTTGGCACAGCTCCACTCTAATATTTGTAGCTTCGCTCTAGCAACTCTAAGTTTGTACAACTCCACTCCACCAACTCCAGGAAAACAAAGAGCTGACATATCTGTTTGGCTAATTGGCTGACTCCAGCTCCAGGAAAAGGAGGCCTTTGAAGGAATAGTCATTTTTACCCTTGGCATGTTTTTCCGCGCACACTACAGTATACGTGCTACAAGGATCTGCCTGGTTTTTGCCGGTTTGCTACAGTACTGGAACTGCTACAGTATTCCAGAATGCTTCAGTAGCCGATAATTCACCATGAAAAAATGAATATTGTATTTTTTGACATAGATAATCAGCAAGAATCCAGATT
This sequence comes from Alloteropsis semialata, assembly GCA_004135705.1. NCBI lineage: Eukaryota > Viridiplantae > Streptophyta > Magnoliopsida > Poales > Poaceae > Alloteropsis > Alloteropsis semialata. Next base: position 14,015,425 of record CM014276.1, read on the forward strand.
AATGAACTTGCTGGATCTTTCTGCAGTCACACAATTACAAATGCTTTTATGATATTTTTGATGGATCAATGGAAGTGCTGGACGCCGCCGTTGCTGTGCTGCTCTAGCTTGGGGGCTAATGAGGCTTGCAGAAGCTGGTCGATGTCGACGCCGGCGGGGCGACTGATGGAAGGATAGAAGGGGATCATGCCTCCGCCACCACCGACTACTAACTTGATGATGCCAAGTTCTTGGTACTAGTACACGGTCCCAATTCAGTATCATCTGATAAAGATAATCAGTACATTTGCATTCCCAATCATACGGGTACTGATTGTGCCAAAAGTCCGATTGAAACACAAAGGCAACACTGACTGCACACCTCATGGCATGCAATTGCAAATCCGATTGAAACGCAAAGGCAGCACTGACTGCACACGAGGCAATACTTGGATCAGAAGAAAGAGCATCAGAAGAAAGAGCATCGTCTTGAAGATTCATTTTGCCGCAGGGAGGAGATCTCCGGCGAGGGGCGGCGGCGCCCTAGGTTTCGGCCCCCGTCAAACCCGTGGGAGAGGGCGACGATAGTCATGCAGAGGGAGGAGTCCGGCATCGGTGGGGATGGGGGGCATCGGATTTTCTTTTTTTTCACGAACCGGTACATTGTGTAAAGAGTGGTAATGGTGGGTAATTTTAGCCCAACTCCATAAGGACATTTGTAACAAGGGTTTTTGGAGCACCCCTTGAGGAGGTCCAAGAAAAACCTGGAGTTGGCCCCTAACTCCAGGTTTTTTTCGGAGTTGGAGTTCCTAGAGCTGGACGTGTTTGGCATGAAAAAAATTGGAGTTGTTGGAGCGAAGCTAATTTCCTGGAGTTGGAGCTGTGCCAAACACATCCTTAATATCTGATTTACATTCGTGAGCTTTAATTCATTTATTTATCTTATATTATTGATGTTAATCAGATGGATCAGCTTTCCCCTGAAGGCCGATAGTATTTGACCGCTTTCACCTTGTCAATTTTTAGGGTCAAATTGACTGGCATGCCCACATCCACCGCACAGTCAATTTTGGAGCCTGCACTAGAGCTAAGCAGAACTCGCAGGTCCACGCGTGTACCCGGCGCGGAGTGACGAATTTCGCGTCAGCACCCTATCTTATCATTTATCTTATCCCTATCTTAGTCATTGCCTTTATCCATGCTACTGCTATGTTCATGTCACAACAGTAATTCTTGACCCCCGCCTTCCTTTGAGAAAATACGACACCCATTGGGAATACTCATGAGTGAAGTGTTACAATGGTATATCCGTGCGCTTGCAGATCACTTTGCAATCGTTAGATTATACCAGGCTTTCTAGCACCATTGCCAGGAATTATCAACTCGGTAGCGACGTTAAGTAATGCCAAGAACCACATAGATCAACCCACTGAGCACCCTTGTGAAATAGGCTAAGCCGTTTTTCTCGGGTGTGCCATGAAGACCTATGAAAACTTGTCCTCGAGGGATCCCGTTGGGGTTGGTGCACCAAGGGTTGTCCTGAGGCCGGCATGCCACTCAGAACGACATGCAACACCATAGAGACCAAGAAGAAGAACAAATAGAAACTCACATGATACCTTTTCTAGTAGTGGTCTTCCCCACCTTTCTCATTTCTTCTATCAAACAACAAACATGACTAGGTGTTACGCTTTTTCAGGTCACACAACAAAGTGCCAGAACGCGCGGATCACAACAGACCAATTCGCAGAGCACCCTTGCTGAATAGGCTAATCCGATTTTCTCGGGTACGCCGTAAAGACCTACGAACACCTGTTCGGAAGGAACCCATCGAGGCTAATGCACCTAGGGTTGTCCTGGGGCTGCATGCCACCTATAATGCCATTGCAACGTTGTAGAGTCAAAGAAAAAGAACAATTAGAGTTTGGAAAAGTAGGATTTGAATGTAAAGTAAAGGTTCTTTTCAAAAAGTAAAGTTATTTTTTGTGTTTTGAACGATTGGATGACCTCGATCGGCCGTGACCCTTTATTTGTATAGAGCGGGGAGGTTTTGCCCCGATCAGAGATCGCGTTTACCTATCAAATCTAGCACGAATCTCCAATCCTACTCAGATTAAACCTAAAATTTGGCTTAGTCGTCAACACTAGGCATGTGAACAAAACACACTCGGCTAGCTAACTGGAATGCTGGATCACCACACGGTGTAGCCTACAGCTCAGGACAACTCATTCAGCTAGTTAGTTCAGTACTGTGCCTTGCTGTAATACATAATTTTTTTTGAACGAACGGGCACAAGATAGTGCCTATTTCATTGATGGAGCAGAAAAGTTACAGACCGGCGAACCGGAAAAGAGAACAGAACAACTATACAGGTATTCACAAATGCACCAGCAAGTTCGCTAAATCCTTTGCCCCTGCAGCAGTCCAGAGTGACGCTTGGGTCTTGATGCGGTCAACAATTGCCGGAACCGAAGACTCGTGCCTTCTGAAAACTCTGCCATTCCGCTCTATCCAAATCTCCCAACTGAGCAGAAGAGTTAAGGACCGGATGGCCTTATGAGGTGTGCCGGGTATAGTTGTGATATTTGTCCACCAGCTTAGAGTCGTCCTGCTCTGTGGCCATTCCGTTGGTTGTAGGTTAGGCTGTCCTGCCCAGCTTGCAATTTGGGCCCACACTCTCCTTGTGTATCGGCAACCAGCCAAAAGGTGGTGGGCCGTCTCCCCTGCCTGTCGGCATAAAGGGCATGATGGGCTGTGATCCCATCCGCGGCGCGCTAGTCTGTCTGAAGTCCAAACACGATTTTGCAGAATTAGCCATGCGAAAAATTTGCATTTAGGCGGTGCCCAAGTTTTCCAAACTGTGGCAAGCATAGGCGCCCTCGTGCACCCGAAGAATTGGGCTTTGTAGGCTGAGGCCGTTGTGTATTCTCCATGCACAGTAAGTTTCCAGGCGATCGAATCCTCCTGGTCCGGTTGCAGTTCTGTCGCACTGATGAGGGTGTGCAGGACTACGAACTCGCTGAGGTGGGCAGTCGTGAAACCTGTCCTGTGATTAAGGTCCCTGATCCAGTTACTATTCTGCATTGTTTCCGCCACCGTTCAGTTTTTCTTTCTTGATTTAGCGAAGAGTAAGGGCGCTATGTCTTTTGGTCGTCTTCCTTGTACCCAGCCATCCGACCAGAAACGTGTTTTCCTGGACAATACTTATTTTACTGATTATAATGTTAGGAAGCCAGCGGCTTAACCTACAGCGTGGGACAACCCACTCACCCAGGTGGGACAATACTTATTTTGCACCATGCTGTAGTCCATATCTTTGGACAACTACTCCAATAGCTGGCACAGTATTGTTACGCCAGGGTGTCGGTTGAGGACACGGTATTCAGGACAGCTCACACCGCTAGCTAGCTCTGTGCTGTATTATATATTCCCTACCAGGTTAGAGTATTATATATTCATATACCAGTTCTCGTCTCGCTCAATCATCGTCTCCTTCGTCATAACCCAGACGAGCAGACAAGCATCGGGCACACAGCTTTTCGCAATCGTCGCAAAACCATATGGCTAAACCAAATATGGTTTGCATGTTCCTGACCCTTGCAGTTGCAGCACTGGTGGTAATTTCAGGTAAGCTGTTGTACATATAATGTCTTCGAAAAACAACCACCAATCAGAAAGTTACATGATGTTTGTTTGATCGCTACCCTTATTTGTTTTTGAAAAATGCACATGAGTATGTGTTTTATTGAAATGGAAATAGTACTACGAACGACCTGACAATGTCTAGATCAGGCGTTCAACTTAGTTTACACAAAGCACAAAGTTTTAGTCCTGCTTGACATTTTCTCTGTTGATATTTGCATTGCAGAAGGGCTTCCCAACAGGCCAGCAGTCTTGCCTGACAGATGCACTTCATATATATTTGTGTATACCAACAACTGCGACATCCAGATTTGTTTGCTGAATTGCGACAAGATCGACCACGCCAAAGGCGCATGTGTCTCCAAAGGGTGCCAGTGCACACGATGTTCCACCTAGTAGCTTGTTTTTTTTTATATGTGGCGTTCCTTAGAGGAAAGGGTAGTCCTAGACTCGCTTCCTCCATGCGCATGAAGGCCTAGCCCAGCTTTCGCAGTGTACCCCTCTGTTCCAGCAACGAGGCCATAATAAACAAGGAAAAAGTCTAGATGACCCCCAACCTATTGAGGTTGGACTACTTCACACCCCAAACTACAAAATCGGGTATTTAACCCCCCTCAATTTTGCAAAACCATTCACTTAATCCCTTTCCTGATTTTGCATAGTGATTTTAGCCACGTTGCGTGCTGAGTTGGACAAAGATGTCGAGGTGGACTGCTGACGTGTTGGACCCACTTGTAATGGGCCATCTCTTTCTCCGGTCTTCTTCTTCCTCTCTCCCAATCTATGCCAGCCCGCACTCCTCGGCCTGATTGAACCTGCACCGGCTGGTGTCTGTGATCCGCGTCATGTACGTCGCCCGCGTCCCGCGCATGACGTGCGCTTGTCGCGCGCTCCGCTGAGCGCGACAGCATGGCCTGCCGCCCGCGTCCTGCACTGCTTGCTCTGCATCCCATTTGCTTGGTGGGGGGGCGGGGGAATTCAAACAGAGATGGAGTGATTTGAGCAAGGACTAAGGAGGGAGTGAGTTGCTAGTGGTGGTTGCCGATTAGAGAAGCTGGGGGAAGATTGAGTTGCTTCTGGTTGTTGTGTGGTGCTTTGCTCTATTCGAACAAAGCGAAAAATGAGATAGCATGAAGTCCCGACGTGCAGCGTGGAGCCACAAGCCACCGCACTCCTTCCTCTTCCCCCACCGCGCATGTATTTGTGCTCCCGGCCATCCTCTCCCTATGCCACAATAAGCTCCTGTGCCTCAGGGCTCGCTCAACACTGCCTTCACGCTGCTCGACGAAATGCCGCTCCTGCCGGGATTCTGCCTTGACACCCGCGTCTACACCAACATACGGTGTGGGGTAGCGGGAGTCGCAGCCGCAGCAACAGCCGAGCAGCCGTCACAACTGTGGGAAGCGAGGCGCCTACACCACCATGATGCATCGGTTCCTGGAACAGCGAGAGGGACTCAGGCTGTTCCAAGATCATGGTTCCTGCATCATGGTGGTGTACGAAGAGGTTGGTTTGCACCCAGATTAGAAATTTACATGCGTACATATTCCCCTTCCCCTGGTCGAGAGGTTGGTTTGCACCAGATACGTCAGTTGCAAGTGGGACCCCGCATCATTAGTTCCACGTCACCAACACAGTCCATGTCAGCGTGTCTGTGTGGCAAAACCACTCTCCAAAACCAGGTGAGGGGGTTAAATAACCGATTTTGCAAAGTTTAGGAGATTAAATATATGATTTTATACTTTCGGGGTGAAGTAGTCCAACTAGAATAGGTTGGCTGTAGTCTCCGGAGCTGCGCCCCGTCCAAGTTCATCGGGTTCCTTGATTGCCTAACGGTTGGCGTTGTATGGGGAACCGAGATCAATCGGTAAAGTACAGGAGGAAGCGGAGCGCTAGTCTGGTCTGATCGTGATCGAGAGAGAACGGACGGAGAAAAAGTGTGGCTGTCACCGCACGGTGCTGGGCTGCTGGCAAAGGACGCAGGTCTAAGTCGTCAGAGTCATAGCTCGCGATTGGACCTGGACGGAGCCGGAGTTGCTGACTGCTTCCAGCTTGTAATCCGTTGTTAAGAAATTCACGGCGGTAATAAGTGGTCACATGAAGGAATCAACTGTTTGAGTTTGTTGAATACTCCACACAGTTTGTCATGTAACCTGGATTTTCCCTGTAGCACAATACTTACATGCCATGGAATACGAATTCTTACGAAGGGGTACAATTTCGTGCTCGTTTCTTTTTTTTTTTTACAACACGCCTGCTAATTTTTTTAAGGAGGTAGAGTCCTTACTTTCAGCAACTACCGCCGTGCATTACCATGGAGAACATGCGATCGGTTAATTTGTTCACCTAAGCACGGGAATGTACCGAAATTGTTCGAGGTCCAGGGGGCGTTTCCAAGACAAATGATCAGTGGATGCCATGAGGATATAGCAGTAAGTTCATTATACTAAAAAAAATCCTTAAGAACAAAGAAACGCTACCTTGAAAAGAAAAAGGGAATATCATAATATTTAAGTTTAGATACGCTACAAAACTTTTAAAAAAAACTCTCTTCAGCTTTGTTGTGCGGTTAATGGTTACCAATTTTCATGTATTTCCACCACCATATAACAGACTAAAGAAGCAAAATCTCCAATGAAAACACCCGTTGTCGTAACAACAAACAATTCAAGCCACGATAAAAAAAGAGGCTACTTACTCCAGTAGCCACTAGTACACTATACTTATACCATATAAAGCATTAGAAAAGGCAACTGCACATCCATACATCTACTCAGGCTGTTCGCTGCTATGTAAAATTCCGTATCCGGGAATAAAGTGTCTTACGATTGTCTATGATTGTAATAATATAAACGACCTGTCGTAATCCTAACCAACACTCCGCCCGCCCTACAAATAGGCCAACACAACAATGCCCCTGCCACCGATCTCTCTCCTTCGCAAGCCCCGCTCGGGTTCCGTCTCCCAAAACCTTCCCGTCCCCGTTTCGTCATCCGCCCGGCCGGCCGGCCGGCGAGTCCTCATGGCAGGTTCTGCAAGTATTCCTCGCGCCAAGGGTATAAGTAAACAGCTTCTTCCAGGATCAATACGCTGCCTCATGACCAGGATGCTGTTCTCCACGGATTTTGGCGATTCGTTGGGTTTATCGATCTAGTGCTCGCTTGATTTACTTCTTGTTAGATTACATTCGGTGTACACCTGTGTTGACAACCAAAATTGACACAAGTCAGGACCGACCGGTCAGACCGGTTAGCCCGACCGGTCAGACCGGTCTGGCACGAGAAGTTGCGGTGCTGACTTGAATGACCATAACAATAAGTCCTAGTGCGATAAAAGTGACATAGTCTCTGGATTGATCGACTATTGCGGTGCTGGGAGATCTGGAGGACCGCAAGATTTGGTGCAAGGCGTGAAAGATGGTATGTTGTCTGGGATGACAGGATATTACGGTGCTTGAAGATTTGGAGGATCGCAAGAGTCGGTGGTGGAGCAAAACAAGCAAAAGGGCGAAATTCGGCACCCAGACCGGTCTGACCTGTATGGGGGACCGGTCAGACCGGTTACCCGTTTTGTAATCCGACTAGGACTCTAAAATTAGGATTCCGAGATTATAACAAGTTGTAACTTGGTTTTCTTGCGGGACAAGACCTACTCTCCCTATAAATATAAGGGGATTCGGCCGATTGAACACACAACAATCGAATCTATCAAAATTTACTACTTTTATTCTTTACTTTTTGCATCTCCAAACCCTAGCTTTTCCAACCCTACTTGCTGTTCTTCCTGCATCTCCACGACGTTTGAAGGCGTTCTAGGTGGCCAGCCGACCCTAGGGCACCCCTGATCGCGTTCTTCCTGACGGATCCTTCCGGGAGGCGCTTTTAGGGTCTACCCCCTTCTTCCCCGGCGGGAACCGGTCTGACCGGTGCCCCTGACCAATCTGACCGGTCGGCGCACGGAAGCTGCGGGTTTTCGTGTTACGTGCTGCGTGATCTAGCGCTTTCGTGTGTTGACCTGATTTCTGCGTCAACATACTTTTGGCGACTCCGCTGGGGAATTGGAGATCTGGTTCGTGCAGCCGATCAATCTAATTCTATCTAGATGGGTGCCAACACTGAGTTCGATCTGGAGAACATCGTCACTATCAAGGATGACGAACTCTCTGCTAAAGACCGCCAAGGACTTGAGGATTACCTGAAGAAGAAGGCGGAAGAAGAACGCATCTACTACTTGTCGCACTTCAAGAAAGACCATAAGGGCGTGGTCTCCAAGATCAAGGAAGTAGATCCATCTGCTACACCTTCAGCAGCATCTTCTAAGGTACCATCCGATGAAAATTCTCATGAAGTTTTCCTTAAATACATGGAGGATAAATTGGCTGAAAACAATGTTGATTTGGTTAATTGGATGATGAAAAAGCGTTTAGAATCGGAAGGCAAACAGCCCTTGGCTGAACCACCTGCCGCCGATCCTAATCTTTTGATTCCTAAGATTCCTATAGTGACTGATTTTAAAACATCGGTAGCAAAGCCCGTAGAGCAACCTACATATGGCATGCTGTTGAATTATTTTGAAGGTCAATCTGTTACACCATCAAATTCAATGATTACTCGGCCTGCTGCGTCTCAACAGTTTGCAACTTTACCTAGTTTACTTAATCATGGCCGAATTAATAATGAAGTTGTAAATTTCACCCCGCAAAATCCGAACTATGGATATTCTGTACCTCCACTAGTGCAAAATTTATTTTCACAAGGCCCAGTACCTTACGAGCTTTTTGGAAGGTACGACCAACAGATACTGGGGATGATGTCGGCCAATCAATCTGGCCAGCATCAACCGGTTAGACCGGTCGCCGTGACCGGTCAGACCGGCCCTGGAGGGTCGGATGCAGCAAACCAGATTGTGCCGCTCCAACCGGTCACTGGATCCGGTCAGACCGGTCCCGGAGGATCAGAAATGGGGAATTTGCCTTCTACTCCCGTGCAAAATACTCAACAGCCAAATTCTCAGGATAGTTCATTAGAGTATTTAGATAAAATATTTTCTAAGTACAAACTTGATTTGGCTTCAGCTCTTAAAGAGAATTTGGGAGTAGATGTTAGGGATAAGGCTAGGTTGTATCAAAAGATATATGTTCCTCGATTTGATTTAGTTCATTTTCCTACTGGTTTTAGACTTCCTGATTTTGTTAAGTTTAATGGGGAGGATTCTAAAAGCACTTTTGAGCATATAAGTCAATACATGGCACAACTAGGCGATTCTGGCTCTAGTGAGGCTTTAAAAGTGCGTTTATTTTCTTTGTCTCTAACTGTACAGCTTTCTCATGGTTTGCATCATTAGCTCCTCATTCTATTACTTCATGGGAACAGTTAGAACAAAAATTTCATGATCACTTCTTTTCTGGCAGTAACGAGCTTAAATTGTCACATCTCACATCGGTTAGGCAGTCGCGTGATGAAACGGTTAATGATTATATTAAACGTTTCCGTGAACTAAAAACCATTGTTTTGGTGTTACTATTGTCGAAAAGGATCTTGCTGATTTGGCTTTTAATGGTTTACGGTCTCACATCAAAGAGAAATTAGAGAGCTTTGAATTCTTTAGTGTAAATCAAGTACATCAAAGAGCTTTGGCTGCTGAAAGCCGAAGCAAAGACTTAAAAGAAAGCCATAGAACTCATCGGGCTAATGTACATAATGTAGAATGTGATTCTTGTAGCTCCGATGAAGAGTCTCATGAGGTGTTGGCTGCTGAATTTGTATGGCCAGCATCCAATAAAGCTTTTACTTGCACATCTCTTAAGCCGACTCATAGGAATCGACAGGAGGAGATGAAGTTTACTTTTGATGTATCTAAATGCGATAAAATATTTGATGAATTGCATAAGAATAGATATATCAAATGTTCCTTTAATATTCCATCACTTGAGGAGTTAAAACGGCGTGCTTATTGCAAATTTTATAATTTGTTTTCTCATGCGACTAATGATTGCAATTTCTTTCGTCGACAGATTCAATCGGCTTTAAATGATGGACGATTGATTTTGAATGAGATGCAAATTAATAAGCGCCCGTTTCTAGTCAACAACAAGGTGGTCAATACCATGGATTTGCAGGATGCCAAGATGTTGGTTCGGCCCGACAATGCCGATACGACAGGAGACAAAAACGTTGTGATTAGAGAACCAAGAAAGGTGATGGAAAATGACAAAGTGCTTGGAAGAGAAGTTGTGCTTAAACAAGCTCCTGATGGAAAGAAGATCATGACTATTACAGTGAAGAATTATGAAATTAGGGGAGAATCAAGCTCTCAAGCGCGGGATCAAAGGCGGTCCTGCCCAGGGGAGACCGGTCAGACCGGTTGCCGTAACCGTTCAGACCGGTCCGGCCCAGAGGCCGGTCCGAACTTTTATACCTAAACGTCCCGAGGTTGGCACTTGGAAGACGAATCAAGACAAAGATCAGGGGAGAACTTTCAAGCCGAAGGCAACCTTTGATCAAGTCATGGCTAAGCATATGCACAACGCGGCCGTTCAACAAGATCGGCCACCAAAAAAGAGACCAAGTTCGCCACCAAGGAATTCCGGTGTGATGAAGGCACCAAGAGGACAGTGGAACCAGGGTCCAAGCTCATTCAATGGTGCTGGTCCTTCCAAGCCATGGAGGCCGTATCAACCTCCGTCTCCTCAACCTTTTTGGAGAGATGGTATAATGTACGTGCCTTACTGTCCTGTACCAAACCAACCACGGCCTGGGGCTCCTGTGCATGCAAGGATGAATCCACCACCACCTAGGCCTGCAAATAATCAACCAAGACAAGTGTTTGTGCCACAGCAGCACAAACCGATCAGACCGATTCCCTTGACCGGTCAGACCGGTGCCCAGCAGAGGCCGGTGTTCGTGCCCCAACAGCACGGACTGGTCAGACTGGTCCCTCCAACCAGTCAGACCGGTTTCCAGAGGAGACCGGGCAAGGAGCCGGCTAGGCAGGAGTATCGCCCCGTGCAGAAGAAGGAAGAGCCTGTCCCTGATATTCCGAAGCCAGTTGTGAAGAGTGTGATTCAAATTGGCTCTGTGGCAGTTGATTCATCGATGGCCGACGCACCTAATGTTATTGGTACTTCGGCCGTAAAAAAAGTTCCTTTGCCTCAGACGCAGCCAAAGTGGTGTCCTCCTGGCTTGACTCATTCTCAGAAGAGGAGATTGCGGCGGTTGCGCACTCAGAAGCAAAGGGAGGAAGAATCGGCTAAGAAGCGGGAGGAGTGGTTCAATGAGGCTAAGCCGATGATTCCACCAGCTGGTCAGAATTCCAAGGATGGTTCTGATGCCCAAGATATTCAGGCTGAAGAACCAGAAAAGGCCGAGCCGTCCGCGGCGAAGTCGGCTGAGCTGGCCGCAACCGGTCAGACCGGTTTCCCTGACCGGTCATACCGGTCACCCCCTGTTCCAGTTCTGGCAACTGGAACCGGTCAGACCGGACAGGAGGAACCGGTCAGACCGGTGTCGCTTGAGGGATCAACAGCCGACGCGTTTTCTTCTTCGGCTAAAGTTTCGATTCCGCCCACTGCAATTTCAGATGTTCAGATGGGCAATGATGATGAAGCTGTTGACTTTGAGCCTTCGCCTAGCAGGACGGACATGGAGGTCAATGTTATTTACATGAACGCCGATTATTGCTTTATCGGAGATGATGAACGGGTGGCTCAAGTTGATTTTGCTCCCAAGAATGCCGTGTTTCAGAGGCCTTCAGAATCGGATAATCACCTGAAAGCTCTTTATGTGAAGGGTCACATTAAGGGAAGCCGATTTCTAGGATGCTCGTTGATGGTAGTGCTATTGTGAACCTCATGCCATACACTTTGTACAAGAAGTTGGGAGGTTTGGACAGCGAGCTAATCAAGACAAGCATGATGATCACCGGCGTTGGAGGAGGAGAACCGATAAGCGCCAAGGGAGTTGCTTCATTGGAGCTTACCATTGGGAGCAAGACGCTGGCGACTGCTTTCTTCGTCATGGAGGTGCAAGGTATCTTTAGTGTTATCTTGGGCGCGATTGGATCCATGCAAATCAATGTGTGCCTTCTACCTTGCATCAATGCTTGATTCAATGGGTTGGTGACGAAGTTGAGGTGGTTCACGCGGATACTTCGGCATGTGTTGCTATGGCCGATGCATCTATTCTGGGAACTCATGATAATGTCAAGTGCTTGACCGGAATTGATATTTCGGACTTTGAGATCCTTGCTTGCACTAAGGATGGCTTCATGTCTGCTTCTCTAAGGCCGGTTCAGAAATCGGTTGATTCAGATAATGAAGAGTAGATGGATACAAGCGAGAAGTGGCTAAAGGAAAGGGTGGAGCATTATCGGTCAAACATGAACGATGCATGTGAAGCCATTAATGATTTTGAAGAAGTAGAAAAGTTAGGACAAGGATTTACGTCGGCTGATCCTTTAGAAAAGATAGATATAGGTGATGGTTCTATACCAAGGCCGACTTTTGTAAATCAAAATTTGAAAGCCGATTATAAAGTTGAATTAATCGAGTTATTGAAAGAATATTCTGATTGTTTTGCTTGGGAGTATCATGAGATGCCTGGTTTAAGTCGTAAATTAGTTGAACACCGATTACCAATTAAACCTGGTTTTAGGCCGTATAAACAGGGCAATAGACGATTCAATCCTTTGTTTTATGATCGCATAAAAGAAGAGGTTAATCGTTTGCTTGAAGCTAAGTTTATTCGGTCATGTCGCTATGCTGAATGGATCTCTAATATTGTGCCTGTTGAGAAGAAAGGTTCACATAAGATTAGAGTGTGCATTGATTTTAGAGATCTTAATAGAGCGACTCCCAAAGATGAATATTCTATGCCTATAGCCGATATGCTTATTAATGATGCTTCTGGACATAAGGTTATTATCTTTCTTGATGGCAATGCGGGATATAATCAAATTTTTATGGCCGAGGAAGACGTATACAAAACGGCCTTTAAATGTCCCGGCTTTGTTGGTTTATTTGAATGGGTTGTGATGACTTTTGGTTTAAAGAATGCCGGCGCTACTTATCAAAGAGCAATGAATTTGATTTTTCATGACTTACTTGGTGTTATCCTAGAAGTCTATATTGATGATATTGTTGTCAAATCGGCTGGATTAAATTCTCACTTGGCTGATTTGCGTCTTGCTTTTGAGAGAATACGTCGGTATAGTTTAAAGATGAACCCATTGAAATGTGCTTTTGGTGTATCGGCTGGAAGATTCTTAGGCTTCATGGTTCATGAGAGGGGCATAGAGATAGATCCTAAGAAAATAAAAGCTATTGATATGCTTGAAGCGCCTACTTGCAAGCATGATCTACAGAAATTCTTGGGCAAGGTTAATTACTTGAGGCGGTTTATTTCTAACTTGTCCAGGAAAGTTAGTACTTTTACTCCTATACTTCGATTAAAGAATGAAGCCGATTTTACTTGGGGGGCAAAGCAGCAAGAGGCCTTCGAGGAAATCAAGAAATATTTATCTTCGCCGCCTAAACTTATAGCGCCTAAGAATGGGGTGCCATTTAGGCTTTATATTTCAGCCGAAGATAATGTTATTGGGGCTGTTTTGACTCAAGAAACAGATGGCAAGGAGTATATTATTACCTATTTGAGTCGACGGCTTTTGGATGCGGAAACAAGGTACAAATCTGTTGAGAAATTATGCTTGTCTTTATATTATACTTGTACAAAATTGAGGCATTATTTGTTATCTAGTACTTGCATTGTGGTATGTCATGCCGATGTTATCAAGTATATATTGCATAAACCGATTTTGAGCAGAAGAATCGGTAAGTGGGCATATGCACTTATTGAATATGATTTGGCTTGTGAACCCTTGAAATCTATGAAAGACCAAATTGTAGCTGATTTTATTGTTGAACATCGGATTAATAATGAGCATGATTTAGAAATTGATTACATGACTTTTACTCCATGAAAATTGCATTTTGATGGATCGATTTGCAAGAACGGATGTGAAATTGGAATTGTTCTTGTTTCTCCTAATGGAGCTGTTTTTGAAGCTCTTAGCCGATTAGAAATTGAGTGCACAAATAATCAAGCCGAATATGAAGCTTTATTATTCGGATTAGAAATCTTGCATGACATGGGAGTAAAACATGTTGAAGCTTTTGGTGATTCATTACTAGTTGTGCAGCAAGTATCTAAGGTGTGTCAATGTTTAGAAAGTTCATTGAATATTTATCTTGACAAGTGCCTTGATATCATACCATATTTTGATTAATTCATCATTTATCATGTTCCAAGATGTGATAATCCTAGAGCTAATACTTTGGCGCAGCAAGCATCAGGCTATAATGTCCAGAAAAGACACTTTCATAAGAAAAGGCCGTTGATTGCTATTGCCAATGGAGAAGCTCTAACGCTCGCTGCAGAGCAGAGCCGAACCGGTCAGACCGATTCTCAGACCGGTCAGACCGGTCCAGCGTCTCATACAGAGACCGGTCAGACCGGTGCGGTGTCTGAAGATTCAAATTCGGCTGCTGAAAATCCTCAAAATAAAAAGGCCGAAGTTGATGATTGGAGAGCGCCCATTATCAGGTATTTAAGAAATCCTAGTTCTGGAACAGACAGGAAAATTCGGCATTTGGCTTTTAAATTTACTTTAGTTGACGATGAGTTATATCGTCGTACCGCCGATGATTTGTTGCTTAAATGCTTGGGTGTTAATCAAGCTAGAGTGGCCATGGGTGAAGTTCATGAAAGAATTTGTGGAACGCATCAATTGGCTCCTAAGATGAAGTGGTTACTTAGAAGAGCTGCCTTCTATTGACCTACTATGATGGCCGATTGTTTTCGTTACTACAAAGGATGTGAAGAATGTCAGAAGTTTGGTAATGTTCATATGGTACCGGCTGCATTACTTCATCCTATTATTAAACCATAGCCTTTTCGATGATGGGGATTGGATTTTATTGGAGAGATACATCCTTCTTCTTCAAAGGGTCACCGCTTCGTGTTGGTTGCTACAGATTACTTCACTAAATGGACCGAAGCTGTTCGTCTCAAGAATATGACCCATAAGGAGGTAATTGAGTTCATTACTGAGCATATTATTCACAGATTCAGCATTCCACAAACTTTAACTACGGATCAAGGTACTTCTTTTATGTCTAAAGAAGTGTGAGTTTTTGCCGATATGTATAAGATCAAGTTGCTCAATTCATCTCCATACTATGCTCAGGCCAATGGACAGGCCGAGTCTAGTAATAAGACTTTGATTAAGTTGATTAAGAAGAAGATAGAGGAGAATCCCCGAAGATGGCATGAAGCCTTGTCTGAAGCTTTGTGGGCTCATCGCATATCTAGACATGGTGCTACTAAAGTCACTCCTTTTGAGCTTGTTTATGGTCAAGAGGCCGTTTTGCCCGTTGAGGTAAATCTGGACGCTTACAGACTTGCTAGACAAAATAAGCTTTCGGTTGGCGAATATTACGACTTGATGATGGACAACATTGATGAAGTGACAGATAAGTGTTTACAAGCTCTTAAGGAAATTGAGAAAGACAAGATCTGGGTTGCTAGAGCATACAACAAGAAGGTTAAAGAGAAAACTTTTCAAGTTGGTGATCTAGTATGGAAGACAATTTTGCCACTTGGTACTAGAGATAATAAGTTCGGCAAGTGGTCTCCAAGTTGGGAAGGTCCTTATCGAATATTCAAGATCAATGGCGGGAATTCCTATATGGTGGAGACGCTGCAAGGAGGACGTTTGCCTAAGGCATTCAATGGGAGGTACTTGAAGAAGTACTATCCAAGTGTTTGGCAAGAGGCATGAAGTGGCATATTGCCGATATTTGGATATCGCCCTTAGAAAAATATAATGGCTCATGAATTCTGTTAAAACATCGTCCTTAGGTGACAATTTTGGTGCTGATGTGTTTTATGGTACGCAAGCTTTACCAAAAAACAGGGGGCATATGTTGACAACCAAAATTGGCACAAGTCAGGGCCGACCGGTCAGACCGGTTAGCCTGACCGGTCAGACCGGTCTAGCATGAGAAGTTGCGGTGCTGGCTTGAATGACCGTAACAATGAGTCCTAGTGCGATAAAAGTGACATAGTCTCTGGATTGATCGACTATTGCGGTGCTGGGAGATCTGGAGGACCGCAAGATTTAGTGCAAGGCGTGGAAGATGGTATGTTCTCTGGGATGATAGGATATTGCGGTGCTTGAAGATTTGGAGGATCGCAAGAGTCGGTGGTGGAGAAAAACAAGCAAAAGGGCGAAGTTCGGCACCCAGACCGGTTACCCGTTTTGTAATCCGACTAGGACTCTAAAATTAGGATTCCGAGATTGTAACGAGTTGTAACTTGGTTTTCTTGCGGGACAAGACCTACCCTCCCTATAAATATAAGGGGATTCGGCTGATTGAACACACAACAATCGAATCTATCAAAATTTACTACTTTTATCCTTTACTTTTTGCATCTCCAAACCCTAGCTTTTCCAACCCTACTTGCTGTTCTTCCTGCGTCTCCGCGACGTTTGAAGGCGTTCTAGGTGGCCTGCCGACCCTAGGGCACCCCTGATCGCATTCTCCCTGACGGATCCTTCCGGGAGGCGTTTTTAGGGTCTACCCCCTTCTTCCCCGGCGGGAACCGGTCTGACCGGTGCCCCTGACCGGTCTGACCGGTCGGCGCAGGGAAGCTGCGGTTTTCGTGTTACGTGCTGCGTGATCTAGCGCTTTCGTGTGTTGACCTGATTTCTGCGTCGACAACATGTTTTTTTCTTTTTTCCAGCGGCTGCACGATGCTGGGGTTTTGTGTCCCAATGAGAACAGGTTTCGTGACAAGTTCGTTAGGATTTCTCAAGTACATATAGTATGTGTTAGGTTTTAGATTGTTTATAGCAGATGGATTCTGTGTCTTGATATATATATATGCACCCGTGCAAGTCGTGTATAGACAACTGAACTCTAATGATCTGATAGAGAACACATCGTGGACACGTTGCATGTATAGCATGCATATCTTCTCCTTTTCGTTTTCTTGTTGGTGTAAGTTCCCTCGTGCAGTGAGGGAGATGAGCTCGGTCTTGAATTGAACTGCTCATGGCGGTGTCTGTTCGGAAGCTAATGGTATATTTGTGTCTCAAATAATGTTTTGCAATGACCTGCTGCTTCAGCCATGGCTGCAGCGTCGGGTTGGCTGAGGGGGAAGGTTAAGGCCATGCCCTCCGGCGACACCCTGGAAATGTCAATCACCTTGTCATGCATCATCGCTCCGAGGCTGGTAAGATCTCCTCTACGTCCCACAGCCAGAATTTCATGCATGTTTGCCCTTACTAGTATTGCAGTGATTTGAAATAATGCTTTCTTTTGTACATATAGGCACGGCGTCATGGAACGGACGAGCCGTTTGCCTGGGCAAGCAGAGAATTTCTGAGAAAGCTTTGAATCGGACAGGTCCCCTTTGTCATTTTATTAGTGAATACATGCATACCCTCATGGGTTTCCCTACATGTAGCATCCATCATTTTTAACAGCTAATATGAGTTCAAATTGGAAGCAGGAAGTTAATTTTAAGGTGGACTATGTACTTCCTGGATCAAGCCGTGAGTTTGGCACGGTGTATCTGTGTGGTGACAAGAATGTTGCTGGCCTGGTAGTTGCCCAGGGGTTAGCCAAGGTGTGTTGCTTTGGAAGTTGCCATATATATTTTGTTTCATGTGTCATATTCTAAATTTTTTTGGTTGATCAGGTAAAAGAACAAGGTCATAAGGGTCATGTGAGTCCATATGTCACTGATTTGCTAAGGTTGGAGGAGATTGCTAAAGACCAAGGTTTAGGTTGTTGGAGTAAGGTTAGTATTAATCTCCACGGTTTACAATTTATAGTTGTCTGATCAGCAGATACTTGCTGTTGTGTTCATAATGTATCTCTTATTTGTTATCGATTTAGGAACATGGCGTTGCGGAGGCTTCAGTAAGAATTCTTCCATCATCCACCATGGGAGAAGCCGGCCTTTCTGATGCAAAGGGTTTTGTTTCTGAGATGAAAGGGAATGCTTTGGAGGCCATTGTTGAGCAAGTGCGTGATGGTAGCACTATTCGTGTCTGCTTGATTCCTAGCTTTCATTTTTTCCAGATTTACGTCGCTGGTGTTCAGGTAACATATACCCTTTCCCTTTGTGCCTCTTTTTTTGTATGGCAAAATATTGATTCAACTCAAATTGTAGGCTCCATCCATGGGAAGACGAACATTTGTTCCAAGTGGAGGTGCTCAAACAGAAGTAACTAATAATGTTGATGTGAATGGTAAAGCATCCGAAGAAGCTCAATCACCACTAATGGGGACATTACAGAAGGCTGCAGCATCTGCAGTTACTTATTCTGAAATTCCACCAGATAGGTTTGGTAAGGAGGCCAAGCACTTCACTAAGACAAAAGTTCTGAATAGAGAAGTAAGTTTGGTCTGTTTACATTGAGTTATTACATACTATACGATTTGCAGAGTTTAGTAGTATTTTTTCTAATAATAATTTTCTATTGTAATTTTTGTAGGTGCGGGTTATACTGGAGGGAACATAGTACTTACTCAGCATCCTCCCCCCATGCTTAAACGATTGTTCATCCTCAAGCATAGAAGTGAGGGTTCATAATTGCTAAAGTAAGTACATAAAGTCCATCTTGATCTTCTAGAAAAGCACTTGAATCTTCAGGGAGTTTCTTCGATGGCTCCCAAATTGATGTTCTCTAAATTAAGCTCTTGATTCTTATGGATTTTCGTGGAGAAAATGATCCATACTCAATTGTGGGTTATGGTCAAGGAGGTAATCACAAAAAGATATTTGGGTTCAGGGTGGATATCCAGCGAAGTTTGTGAAGTTTCCGGTGTAGAAACTCACAATGCATGGATAGAAGGGCTAGCAAAAAGAGGGTGCGCAAAAATGGAATGGCCAGCTTTTTAGTCTCGAACCATAGAAATCAATCTTAATCTAACTCATAAAAATATAAGTTTGCAATTCTAAAGGTTTCATCATGAAAGATCATGTATATGTAAAGGCTTTGGTAGTTAGAACTTTACAAGAGATTCACGAATGTAGATAGCATAAGAATCAAGTTTTAAATAAAACAATACAAGGCATAAGGTCATCAGTAAACGTAAATCAAAAAGCAACATGGAGTATGTGGGTCTAGAATTTAGTCATTTAACCTCCACAAATAAAAGGCCGGTATTTAATCAATTAAAGATCATTTTATAGAGAGCAAATGGTCAAGTCATATACAACATCATGTAGATAGAACAAAGCGGCAACTTTCATCACTTTTTCATAAGCAAAAGCATTCAAATTATGTCATCGTGGTGAGCACAAAGTGATAGTGATCATTATTTATTGAAAACAAAAACAAAACTAGGTTGTCCTCCTAGTAGCCATATTATTAACAAGAGAGATATACAAAGGTTTCTAACCTATGGTCGATGGCATACATATATACAAGCATTAAAAAGTAGATGAACAAAGAGAAGGTTGAGGAAGAGTTACCATCCTTTTTGATGCTTGCAATGAAGTGTAACGCGGCTTCCCCCATGCTTAAGCATTGTGCTTAGTATGGAAGAAGAATCATAAGCATCTTGTGGCAACCGTCATCATTGTACTCCATATGGTCTTTTCCTTTTCGTCCAACAATTCCTCCCCCATGCTTAGCATGTTGCTAAGCATGGAAAAAGATGGTGAACCATCTTGTAATTCTTGAAGTTCTTCCACCATGTGTTTTGGAGATTATCTTTACGCTTCTTCACCTTTGTTTCCTTCAATTTTTCAACCTCTTCTTGTCATCAAGCCATGGTCCCAATCGTTCGTCGTATCGTTATCACCTCCTTGCTTGTTGTCTTCATTGCTGCTTCGTCTTCCACAAATTTTTCCTTTATTTCCAGAACAGAACATGTATTAAACCATTGCTCTATTGCAAAGTGCACAAATTTGTCTTCCCAACGAGTCATCATTTGCCCAAAACGGATTCTGAACAAAAGAGTTACGTCTATTTTATTCCAGCGCTGCAATATGTCCCGAGTTGATTTTAGAACGAGCAGTGCCCAATGTTTTTGCCGTATCTCCTTGTATGGGCCTTCAATTTCATTGATCTTGGATGCGTTAGAACGAGAATTTGATGGAGCCTCTGAATATCAACTTTTTATTCCTTGTACATCTCTAAACATGTGCAGATTTTTGATGAAAACAGTAGCGTCCCTTTCAATCTTCGGAGATGTTGACGATCTTGGTTGCAACTTTGATTACGAATTCATGAGATTTCTTCGTCATGCCTGCAAGACAAGTGAAACGCACAATCTACCTGTGGGGTGATGGTCGGGAGTATAAGCTAATGCCAATAACCAATGACATCCCAAAGACCTTAACTTGTGGCATAATTAACCTAGTAAAAGAGAAAAATAAAAACCTAATGGGTGTGCGTGTGTGCAAAGTGAGTATGCAAATGAGAAAAAAGCATATAAACAAAGACAATGTTTACTCCTAGTTCTAAACACCATGTTTACAACTAGATTGCCAAATTTCTCCATAGTCATAAAGATTTGTTAACCAAGGTCATAACGCCATGTCTATCCTAAGGTCAATAATTCCTTATAGTGTAAGAAAAATAAAGCGCATTGCAAAGCTTATAAGCCGACCAATGCAATGTAAATGCTAACAAGGCTTACAAAACTAAATGATGATGGTCCGTGATCATGTCTAAACACCATGTTTACACAAGACCGTAAAGAGAAAATGCTGTGCTAGCATTAACATGGATATGAAAGCATTCATCATAAAGTTTCGTGAAAGAGCCAAGCTAACAAATGCATGATGGAACGATGGAATGGATGCAAAATACAAATGCAAAGAGTTAGCAAAAACAAGGGTTAGCAAGATTTGAAAGGTCTTTCAATGTTGTTCCGCAATTGGTTGATTCAAAAAGTTATTGCTTAGAACGACAAAGCTTGGCCAGTCACTTCATAAGAAGTGAAGCATTGTAGACAAGAAAATCATTCATTGAAAAGAACCGAACAACCTAGCTAACGAGGTTTAGAGGAAGGTTCATGGGTATCCTATATTTTTGTCTTAAAACATGAATTTTGAAGAGAGAAGTCAAACTTAGAAAATCTACCTAAGGTGGTTGAAAACAAAAAGAAAAATAAAGGTTGTTTCATTGGGTGGAAAAACAAAACCTATGGTTTTAGGATGGCTATAGGTATGAGAGATTTTCCTAAGGGTTTACGATCTCGTAGGGAGGCTAGTCAAAGTTTTCAGTTAGGACAAGGAATAGAGATAGGCTTGGCTAATCCGAATGGTGCAGCAAGCAAATCAACACAAGTCGATCATATCCTTCTTGGCTCCGGTTTTTGGCGGGGGTGATAGGAAGGCTTAGGTGGGTTCAACAAAAAGTTAGATCAAAGCAAAACATGCAATGCAAGGGTGAGAACAACATGGCTTGAAGTGCAACATGAGGTGGATGAACAAAATGACATGATGTGGTGGTCTAAAAACAAAACAAAAGTTAGCCTAAGTCAACTAGCCACAAGTTTAGAATCTAAGGGTGGTGTCATACTTCATATTTCTCTCTAAAAAGACTCAAAAGAAAAAGACTCTAACACTAATAGCAATAGGCACCCAAAAGGGTCTTCAAGTTTTCCAAGATCAAATAACAAAGTGCTCCCTCAATAACGTTTAGATCATACAACAAAACGTTGTGGCATTTATTAGAGCAATAGTACAATGTTACTTGATGATTTGATTAAAGAGCACAATATAGACCATCATCTTATATAGATAATAGATAAAAAGATCGGGTTGCCTCCCGCAAAGTGCTTCATTTAAAGTCATAGAGCTAGACTTTCTCACGTACCTTCTCATTGTAGTGGGGCCATGGTCCTTCGTGCGAGAATCCGAAGTATTCATGCAGCTTGATATCACCTTTTGTAATCCATCGTGATTTGCTTTAAACATCTTCATGTATCGAATGTCGCCGGCTTGTGTCTTCATATGCCAATGTTCTTGGGGATCTTCATTTTGTTCTAAGCTTCTAAATTTGATCTTGTACGCTTGATGAGAGCACTGCCCAAGCTCCTCTTCATTGTTGTCATCATTATCTCCTCTATCTTGTTCTCATCACATTGTGCCTGCCTCTTCTTCATGGATTTTCCCATGTGTCCAGAACAGAATATATACCAAAGTATAGATCTATTTAAAAGTCTATGAAATTACCTTTCCAACGAGTAGTCATTCATCTTAAATGGAGTTCAAATGAGAGAGTTATGCCCATTTTACTTTAGCGCTGCATGCTGTCCAAAAAATTTCAGAATGCACGACCTTCGATCTTTTGATCATAACCGCTTGTAGGAATCTTTGATGGACTTGGTTATTGATTTGTTGGAACCGGAACTTCATGGGGCTTTTAAATATCCAAAAATATTCTGTTGTTCTTGTCAGAGGTTGTGCAGAATTTTGATGCAAACAGTATCTTCGTGTAAATTGATCCTGAGATATTGATGATCTTGATCTTGTGGTCTTTGGAGTGTCGTGTTGTCCATCCTTAGGATTCAAGGTCATCACCATTGATTCACTAGCGAGTAGCACAGCTCCAATGATGAGTATTCTCTATAGTTCTTGCTTTACCCAAGGTGCCAGGATCGTAGGGGGCTCTTGCTCTTTATGTTGATGATTTGAGCGGTTTCCTTCCTTGGTAGCATCACTCAATTAGAAACTTCTTGAGCATCCTACTGGAGAAGATTGGTGGTGTTATGGTGCTTCTAATCTTGTTACCTCCAGTTTTAATCAATTTCAAATCATCTTCTTTGTGCTCAAGGACCTCCAATCATCCCTTGACATCATTATCACCTTCTCCGTTGTTTGCTGCTACTTCATCTTCATTGAATTTCTCTTCACCCAGTGCATAATATGTACCAAACTTCTACTCCATTTCAATGTGCATCAAATTCTCTTTCCAATGAGTGCTCATTCACTTCAAACGGACTCCGGATGAAAGAGTTACGCTTGTTTTACTCCGGCACTACGTTTTGTCCCGAGTGATTTCAGAACGCGTAGTGTTGAAAGATTTTACCATAACTCCTCGCACCGATCTCTAAAATTTTCGATTCTTGATGCGTTGGAAAGAAGACTTGATGGAGCTTCATATTTTCTAATTTTTCCAAATGGTACCTCTCTGATCATGGGTGAAAAACTGGTCTCAACAGCAACCTTCCAGAGATGTTGATGATCGGATCTCACGACTTCTTTGGGGCATGATTCATCACCTATAGCTTGAACAAACAATTCTCCAAGAAACATTAGTCTTAAAAATTAATTAACACGGTGGCATACCTTGTTCATCTTCATTTATTTTGTGTGTGGGCTTGATAGTGGATGATGGGCCACTAACAAAAGTTAGCACCTACCACTAAAGAGTAGATCTTCACGTAGCCATCAACTTGTGGGAGCGAGTTTAGACTTGTTAAAGCCCAAGATTAGTGTCTAGATTTCCACCTGCTTTCAAGGACACAAACAAGAAGACAAGAGATATACAATAATAAAATTAGGGTTAGTCTGAAAAATTAGATAGATCTCCCTAGGGTTCGAGTTGCCGATCCCTGGCAACGGCGCCAGAAAAGCTTGTTGACGGTCCATAGACGCGCCAATTATGAACCGCAAGCGCACGGATCATCGTAGCTTTTCCCGTAGAGTATTCCATCCAAGGTTATCAATCCGTGGATCGGCAATGAACTTACTAGGGTTTTCCATCTAATCTAATGGATCTATTCCTAGCATGAAGCATTGATTGCATATAATGGGTAAACCTATAAGATATGAGTGTAGTATATAGGTTGATCACACCCATGAACATAGGCAAAGATTAAGCACAACCAAAGGGGTAAACGAGCCTATCGCCTTCTAGTTGTAGTTCTAGCCAATAAGAGCAAGCGCATCATGCATCTCATCCAAAGCCGTCTTTAAACTACTATCCTCTGGTCAAACCCCCGAAAGCCCCACCGTACATGGGATCACACCCTATCACGATGCTCCCTATCGGCATAGGTAACTTAAGGGCACATTCGCGAAGAACGTGTTGAACCACTTGGTAGATCTGGTATGAACCTCTAGCCACCATGGCTACAAGATCACCCAAGCAATCTATATGCATAATAGATTGAAAGCAAAGCAAACCCATGAAAAGCACAAGATCGTAAAAGGAGGAATCGAGTCGCTAAAAGAACGGATGACATGAAGAACATTACTCACATAATAGATGTATTAGATCATCACCTCCAAGTACATACCATAGATGATCCACTACTAGCTCTTGAACTCCGCCATGGCACAACCACATAGGGAGGCCATGGGGCTAGGGTTGGCCTAAGCCATCCCTAGACAACTTCGAGGACTTGCGGTGGCCGTCGTCTTCCTTTGGTGTATGCCCTAGGTTTCATCGAGTTCTGGTGGATAGATGCTCGTGCCAAGTGGTGGGTTAGTATATGAATTGATCCAAAATCACCACCTAAATAGCACTAAAAGTGTACGTATAACGAGCGTCAACAGGTAGAAACCTCCTCCATTCAATTGGAGACAGAATTTCCTAACGAAACCGTGCGGGAACTCATTTCCATCCTAAACACGGAATGGTCAAATGAAGTTGAGTCCTCTTCCGAAGTCATTCGGATTAACTCACCTTCACAAACCATTCGAGGTTTCGTAAGCAAGCTGGCCATAGAGATCCTTTACAACCTAACTGTTGGGGCCAATATCATGTCCAGTTCTTTCGCACACATCCTTGGACGCCGTAGTAAACCGGCCCAAACATTCAAGCTTCTAAAAGCACCCTCCAGTCACGTTCTCGAGAGTCTTGGTCTAGTATGAGACTTTCTCCTCAAACACAACGGGATACAAATGGCTCTGGACTTTTACGTCTTTGAGACATTGAATTTCGACCTCATGATAGGAAATCCTATTGAGGGCTTCCTTCAGGATGTAACCTGTTGACGGTCCTTATAACGAAAATCTGATCGTCAATAGGCTCAGAAAACCAAAAAAGATAAGGCATAACTTAGGCATTTGTATTCAAATAATGTTGTAGCATGTGATAGAGCCGAAGTGCCCGATCTTTCGGTGAGTGGAGGTAAATTCGACTTGGTGGAAGATGACCCTCATGATCCGACTACGACGAGCGAACCCGAAGCGCCAATGCAATCGCTGAACCAACTCCCTGTGGTTACCGACCTTGTTGTCACAAGATCAGCCTGATCACGAAGATCGTTTCCTGTCCGCAATCGAAGAACGAACAAGAAAAGGATGCGAGCAATCTCAATATCACTCGAAGGTGGAGTTCTGAATTACACGAGGACAGCGCTGATTTGCGCGTGTTCAAGAGTAGCTAAAGCTAATGGTAAAACAAAACTCAAGTCTGAAATGAAAAGGAGCCTCTATCTAAATAGAGGGAGAGGGGGCACAGCCCCTAGGGGAGGCACGGCCAGGGAGAGGGGCGCCGCCCCTAGCGTCCAGGGAAGGGGGCGCAGCCCCTAGTGGGCCAACCCTAGGCGCCACACAGGGGGGGCCTTAGTTGGGCCAGTGTCTATTCTTCTGGGCCTTCATTCTTCAATAGCATGACGAAGTTCAGATCTCCTGCGCGGGCCCGCGTGATTGATCCAATTGGTGAGGAAGGTGGCGCCTGCTGTGGAGGTGCATCTGGTGGCACCGGAGAAGGTGCTGCTGGTGTAGACGTACTCGTGATGTCCTCATCATCCTCCCCTTCTTGAACTGAAGTCGTCCTCGACGGCAACTCCTCATCCTCGCCCGCATATGGTTTCAAATCTGCAACATTAAAACTAGTGGAAACACCAAACTCCGTAGGCAGGTCAAGGACATAAGCATTATCATTAATCTTGGTTAGCACCTTAAATGGACCAGCAGCACGAGGCATCAATTTAGAACAGCGCAAGGTAGGAAAACGATCCTTTTTCAAATGCAACCAAACCATATCACCCGGTTCAAAAGTAACATGTTTTCTTCCTTTACTACCAGCAACCTGATACTTAGCATTAGCAGCAGCAATGTTTTGTTGTGTTTGTTCATGGAGGTTAAGCATTTGTTCAACATGTGCAACAGCATCTATATGTGGGGCGTCCTCAGCATCAAGCGAAAACAAATCAATAGGCGCCTGAGGAATGTAACCATAAACAATCTGAAAAGGGCACATCTTTGTAGAAGAATGCGTTCCACGATTATAAGCAAATTCAATATGAGGCAAGCAATCCTCCCAACGTCTCAAATTTTTGTCTAAAACAGCCCTAAGCATGGTTGATAAAGTTCTATTCACCACCTCAGTTTGTCCATCAGTTTGAGGGTGGCAGGTTGTGCTAAACAGCAATTTAGTTCCCAATTTATGCCAAAGAGATCTCCAAAAATGACTTAGAAACTTAGCATCATGATCAGAGACTATTGTATTTGGAATACCATGTAAACGAATGATCTCTCTAAAGAACAATTCAGCAACAGTGCTAGCATCATTAGTTTTATGACAAGGAATGAAGTGAGCCATTTTGGAGAATCTATCAACAACCACAAAAATGCTGTCCCTCCCCTTCTTAGTTCTGGGCAATCCCAAAACAAAGTCCATAGAAATATCAAGCCAAGGGGAAGTAGGAACAGGCAAAGGCATATACAAACCATGGTTGCTCAATAGTAACTTAGCTTTCTGACAAGTAGTGCAGCGGGCAACAAGGCGCTCGACATCACGGCGCATCCGGGGCCAAAAGAAGTGGGTGGCCAGCACTTCATGCGTCTTGTAGACGCCAAAGTGTCCCATGAGACCACCTCCATGCGCTTCCTGTAACAACAAAAGACGAACCGAGCTTGCTGGAACACACAGCTTGTTAGCGCGAAACAGGAACCCATCCTGCATGTGAAATTTGCCCCATGGTTTACCATTCATACATTGTACTAAGACATCTTTAAAATCAGCATCGTTGACATATTGATCCTTCACAGTTTGCAAGCCAAAGATTTTAAAATCTAACTGTGAAAGCATGGTATATCGACGAGACAACGCATCAGCAATGACATTTTCCTTCCCGTTCTTGTGTTTAATTATATAAGGGAAAGACTCGATGAATTCTACCCAATTAGCATGACGACGGTTCAGATTTGTTTGGGTACGAATATGTTTCAAAGCCTCATGATCAGAATGAATTATAAACTCGCGATGCCAAAGATAGTGCTGCCATGTTTGCAAAGTGCACACTAAAGCATAAAGCTCCTTATCATAAGCAGAATATCTCAGGCTAGCACCGCTTAATTTTTCGCTAAAATAAGCAACCGGTTTTCCTTCTTGTAACAAAACAACACCTAGCCCAATACCGCTAGCATCACATTCAAGCTCAAACACTTTATTAAAATCAGGCAATTGCAAGAGGGGAGCATGTGTTAACTTATCTTTCAAAGTGTTGAACGCTACCTCCTGCGAGTCACTCCAAGCAAATGGCACACCTTTCTTTGTAAGCTCGTGTAGGGGTGCTGCAATGGAGCTAAAATCACGGACAAACCTGCGGTAGAAGCCTGCAAGTCCAAGAAAGCTCCGAATCTGTGTGACCGTCGTCGGTGTGGGCCATTCCCGAATGGCATCAATCTTGCTGCTATCCACCTCAATGCCCTGTGGAGTAACAACATAACCAAGAAACGAGACACGTTGTGTGCAAAAGATGCACTTTTCGACGTTACCAAATAAGTGGGCAGCACGCAACGCATCAAAAACAGCACGCAAATGTTCTAAGTGCTCTTCCATATACTTGCTGTAAATGAGGATATCATCAAAATAGACAACAACAAACAATCCTATGAAGAGCCTCAGAACTTCATTCATTAAACGCATAAAGGTGCTTGGAGCATTAGTCAACCCAAACGGCATAACCAACCATTCATATAACCCAAATTTTGTTTTAAAAGCCGTTTTCCATTCATCACCCAATTTCATTCTAATCTGATGGTAACCGCTACGCAAATCAACCTTAGTGAAAATAATGGCACCACTAAGCTCATCTAGCATATCATCAAGGCGTGGTATAGGATGTCGATAACGAATGGTGATGTTATTAATAGCACGACAGTCGACACACATACGCCAAGACCCATCTTTCTTTGGAACAAGTAAAACAGGAACCGAGCAAGGGCTAAGAGACTCACGAATGTAACCCTTATCAAGCAACGCCTGCACCTGGCGCTGAATCTCCTTCGTCTCATCCGGATTTGTACGGTACGGGGCGCGGTTTGGAAGCTGGGCACCGGGGATGAGGTCGATCTGGTGTTCAATGCCACGGAGCGGGGGAAGACCCGGTGGCAAATCCTTTGGAAAAACATCAGCGTACTCCTGCAAAAGATTAGAAACAGCAGGGGGAATATCCAAAGGCGGAGCATCATCAAGTGAAGCGAGCATCCTAGAGCATACAAGTGCATAGCAGGGCAACTGAGCATCGCGTAGATCATCAAAATCAGCACGTGTAGCAAGTAAAACAGGAGCATTCAACTTGATTTCAGAATTAACAGAGGTGGATGGTGGAGGTTCAAGTTGTTTTGTAGTCTTAGCAGCTCGAGCAAGATCATCTTTGACAATTTGGTCAGGTGTCATTGGATGTATAATGATTTTCTGACCCTTAAACATGAAAGAATAATGATTTGAACGACCATGATGTAAGCTATCAGTATCATATTGCCACGGTCTACCAAGTAACAAGGAGCATGCTTCCATAGGAATAACATCGCAATCAGCATAATCAGAATAAGAGCCCAAGGAAAAAGGAACATGTACCGAGTGTGTAACTCTTATTTTGCCACCATCATTAAGCCATTGAATGTGATATGGGTTCGGGTGCTTACGAGTGGGCAAGGATAACTTCTCTACCAAAGCTGTACTCGCCAAATTGTTGTAGCTGCCACTGTTGATGATGATGCGAATCGACCGTTCTTGTACAACGCTTTTAGTATGGAATAGAGTGTGTCGCTGATTTTTCTCAGGTTGGGCAACCTGTGTACTAAGAACATGCTGTGCAACAAGACTCTCATACCTATCGGCATCGCCGGGAGCGACATGTACCTCCTCATTATCTGCATGGTCAATGGCAAGCATAGCATGTTGAGTTTCCTCGGAATCACTAGCGGAAGAGTACTCACCATTGTCACGTATGAGTAAGGTACGCTTGCTGGGGCAGTCCCGAATCACGTGCCCAAATCCTTTGCAACGATGGCACTGAATATCCCGTGTACGTACTGTGGAAGGAACAGCGCCTGTGGCTGGGGGCGCTGCAGGTTTGGCCGTCCTCTCGCGCGGTGTAGTGCTAGTGGTGGGTGGCGCTGGAAGAGCAGGAGCTGAGCTGGATGTCGGGTTCCTCCCTGCAAAAGAGTTAGTATATGGCTTCGATCGGCGCCCCTGCACTTCACGTTCAGCTTTGCAAGCATATTCAAACAATGTGGTCATATCAAAATATTTCTTATAATCAAGTATATCCTGAATTTCTCGGTTCAAACCACCGTGGAAACATGCCATAGCAGCGTCATCCATTTCAAACAAATCACAACGAATCATACCCTTTTGTAACTCCTGATAGTAGTTCTCAACAGATTGTTGACCTTGTTGAAAGCATTGCATTTTATTAAGCAAATCTCATGCATAATAGGAAGGGACAAATCTGTGTCGCATAGCAGCTTTTAATTGAGTCCAAGTGGTGGGAGTGGCAGTAGGATGTTTTTGTTTATATTCACACCACCAAATTAAAGCAAATTCAGTAAATTCACTAATAACAGCTTTAACTTGAGAACTAGCAGGAATATCATGGCATGAAAATTTCTGTTCGACCTCTAGTTCCCAATCAAGATATGCAGCAGGATCATATTTGCCATTAAAAGATGGAATTTTAAATTTAATCTTAGCAAATGAGTCATTATGTGGATGACGTACCACACGGCGGGCACGACCGCGGCGATTTCCACCTTCCTGCTCCGTGTCACCGCCATAATCCTTCTGCAACTCCGTGAGCGTCATGGACAACGCATTGAGTCGTGACACGATGTCGTCGAGCGTGGTCTTAGTGGCCGTCTGAGCGAGGTCTAGCTGGTCGAAACGCTCGTTCGACGAAGTGATCGTTGAATCAAGCCATTCATGCATCGTCTTCATGTCCGCGGCAAGTCCATCAACTTGTGTCCGCACGTCCCGCAGCTGTTCATCCGTCGTTTCGTCGTCTCCTGCCATAGTTAGCGTGAACACAAAAACAACGCCTACGACAACAAGGGTGTGGACCAGGCGCTCACAGTAGTGCTGTTATCAAATTCTTATCCATTCTTACCAAGCACATGGGGGTGAGCTGCAACCAACAGGTAGAACCGGTGAAAGATTGGAGGAGCGATTGCCTGGAGAAACAAAGTCTGCTCGTCGTAGAACTATGTGGAGTTCTGGGTAGGTTGTACTCAATTCAAGGGTTAGCACAATCAAACAATAATGCAAGGTTGAGTTATAGTGCAAATCACGTAACAAAGCTGCTGGAAACAAAGTGCAAAAGTGGAACAAGATGAGGGGAAAAAAAGGAGCACAGGAAGGGGCGGCGGCAAGGTGTGCCACGTCCAGGCGTTCTGAACGCTGGCAGGGCGCCGAGCCTGTCCAGATGAAACCGATCGGAGAGAGGGGGGCGGCAACTGTCTTTCTGTTTCTTCTTTCTCCTTTTTCTTTTTTTCTTTTTTTTGACTTTCCAAAACACACAAGGCAGGGGGAGGGGCGATCAGGGGGGTTCGGCACTGCCCAGGAGAGCGCGATCCAGGGGAGCACGATCAGGGGGGGTCAGCGTGTGGTGGATGGCGAGCGGCAGGGTGTGATGCACACGGTGAGATGGTGGCGGCGCACTTATGGTTCAAGAAAGATGACGATAGAACACAGAGTAACCAGCAACAATCGAACGCGTAAGCACACAAATTCAACAATGCAAATTATTGAAAGAAAGTGCGAGGCTAAAAAGGTGCTGGGACAAAGATCTAACATGAAAATATATATTTTTGTTTTGGTTTTGTGGACTGTAGGAGAGGGAAAAACACTCGATAAACTCACCGATCAACCTGGAAACCTGATACCACTAGATAGAGCCGGAGTGCCCGATCTTTCGGTGAGTGGAGGTAAATTCGACTTGGTGGAAGATGACCCTCACGATCCGACTATGATGAGCGAACCCGAAGCGCCAATGCAATCGCTGAACCAACTCCCTGTGGTTACCGACCTTGTTGTCACAAGATCAGCCTGATCACGAAGATCGTTTCCTGTCCGCAATCGAAGAACGAACAAGAAAAGGATGCGAGCAATCTCAATATCACTCGAAGGTGGAGTTCTGAATTACATGAGGACAGCGCTGATTTGCGCGTGTTCAAGAGTAGCTAAAGCTAATGGTAAAACAAAACTCAAGTCTGAAATGAAAAGGAGCCTCTATCTAAATAGAGGGAGAGGGGGCGCAGCCCCTAGGCGAGGCGCGGCCAGGGAGAGGGGCACCGCCCCTGGCGTCCAGGGAAAGGGGCGCAGCCCCTAGTGGGCCAACCCTAGGCGCCACACAGGGGGGGCCTTAGTTGGGCCAGTGTCTATTCTTCTGGGCCTTCATTCTTCAATAGCATGACGAAGTTCAGATCTCTTGCACGGGCCCGCGTGATTGGTCCAGTTGGTGAGGAAGGTGGCGCCTGCTGTGGAGGTGCATCTGGTGGCGCCGGAGAAGGTGCTGCTGGTGTAGACGTACTCGTGGTGTCCTCATCAGCATGCATATCCAGACTATATTTGAGTACAGGGACTACAGTGCAAAAGATGGACAAAATTGGGCACAGGCCCAGGTCGGCCGATCTGGCTAGGTCGCGCGACCTGGCCTGGACCCCAATCGAGGCCATCCTCCACACAGGTCAAGAAACACACTAAGAGATGATCATGGACGCTGAATCATGGTCGGTTCAAGTCAAGGGTGAGGGATGAGCCACGTGTCACTCCCATGGATTGAAGGGCCCGCACCTCAACTCAATTGCACCCAAACCGAGCGTACCCACCTGGAACCGTCATAAGGACCCACATGGCAGTCTACCAGAGAAAAGTGAGGCCAAAAGGCGGTGGTACCAGGTCGGCCGACCTGGCTAGGTCGGCGGACCTGGCCCTGCGGTCGTTTCGCTCCCCCGTTGACCAGTACCTGTAAACCGCTATTAGGAGTCCATCTACACCGTGCATTGTTCAAGGCAGCTCATCGGAGGGTCGGCCGACCTAGGCACTTTGACCGACCTGGGCCCACCTCCAAACGGCCTCAACCGCCTCTGGCCTGCTCCAACCGTCTATGTGACACTATAAATACCTACAAAGGGCACCGTACTCAACACACCAGAAGAAGAGCTCTCCTTTGCTACAAGCTTAGTCTTAGTCTTAGTTGTGATAGTGCTAGTATTAGATCTTCTGAAGGGCTTCTAGAGGAGTCTTGGTAAGTTCTAGAGTTTAGTTCTTGTATCTCTTTACTTACTTGTAATACTCTGAGCTTAATGAAAATACCTTCATACTTATGTTGTATGCCTCAATTATATTTTATCTATTTAGTATATACTACTTATGTCTTGCACCTTGTCCAAGTGAATGTATGCTATGACATTAGCTCAATGTGCCTTATGGTTGCTCTATTTATTAACGTGATAGATAGAATTGTATTTCATATTGCAAGCATGGTGTTTGAAATACGGAATACTTTAGAGGGTATCGCTGCCCCACGGATTAGTAGAGGTAGGCGGCTGGTGGTGACAGCCCTGTCCGTCCTTTGTAATCCTCCACGTTCGGGAGTGGATATTAGGCCTTTATGACAAGATGTCCAACTGTTGTCCCTTGATGAGGGAACCACTGGATACCTCAATATGTCCTCTTGCATATGTCCATTGTATGAGCTTGTATAGGGTATTATAGTATATACAAGTCTCATTTGTATGATGCTAATAAATCCTTTGTAATCTTTACTAATGTCCTATCACTAACTAAGACTACTTAATGATGAGCAATGAACTTCTGTGTGTCACATTACCTATTCACTTTCATATCCTTTACCCCTGTCTAGATTAAGGTGCATTAATAGTGTTGTAAGTAAATACATCGGATGACACCTCTCTTTAACTAAATGCTTTCCCTGTGGATAAACAAATAAAGATACTCTGGAATACTCCCGGGTGAAATGCTACAACGTACTTCTGTGTGCTTGCAGAATATCTGTAATGTTTAGATTTACGATAAGGTATCTCTAGTGACATCACTAATCTAGTGGTGACACTAAGAAATACCAACAAGCATTTCTGGCGCCGTTGCTGGGGAAAGCAATGGTTAAAGAGTTTTGATCATCCATGTATTTAATACAACATGATTAATTGCTAGTAATCTAGCAGGTTTACCCTATTTTCTCTATTTCTCTGTGACGTGAAACAGGGTAGTGTATGACCGGTTTTCAACTACCATCCAACTACGTCAAGAACCCAAATACTATAGGAAGGAGGGTACGTTCGCGTGTCATAATCCCTCAGGTGTTCTTGTCAGAGACCGAGCCAGTCATCGGAGAGTCATCCATCCAAGGAGAACAACCCGTTCCAATAGCACCCCAACCAGAAGAAGCCATGGCCGATAGGACAATCCACGAGTACTCCACCCCGTCCGCTGCCCAGATCCCTACTGGTCCGGAATTGGCTGTGGGGGACAATGCTTTTGAGCTCAAGGCCCTGTTAATCAACATGGTGCAAGCTAGTCCCTTCTGTGGGAAAGTCAATGAGGACGCTAGTGCTCACTTGCAGCACTTCCTGGAGGTGTGTAGCACCATCACCATCCGGGGAGTCCAACAAGAGGCCATTAGGCTCTGCTTGTTCCCATTCTCACTGTTGGGAAGAGCCAAACAATGGTTCTATTCCAACCGTGATGCGGTGAACATGTGGACAAAGTGCTCCAACACATTCTTGGCAAAATTCTTCCCCATTGGGAAAACCAATGCCCTTTGGGGAAGAATCTCCAGTTTCCAGCAAGAGTCCGGTGAGGCTGTTCCGAAGGCGTGGGATCGCTTCCAGGACTACATTCTGGCATGCCCACACCACGGTATGCAAGAGTGGCTCCTTCTTCAGAATTTCTATCATGGGCTGTCCCAGACAGCCCGTGAACATATGGACGCTGCTGCTGGAGTGGCATTTCTCTCCTTGACTATGGCCACCGCTAAGCTGCTCATCGAAAAGATGGTGTCAAACCAAGCCTGGAATGATGACCATCTTCAGGGGTGCAAACGCGGTATGCACACCGTAAAGGAGGTGGACATGCTGGCCGCCAAGATGGACCTCATCATGAAGCGCATTGATGACCACACCAAGGATGGGGGCGACAACACTGAAGGGCCACTTGTTTCACACATGATGTGTGAAGTCTGTGGTGAAACCGGCCACTCGGGGAACAACTGCCCCGAGGCACAAGAGGAGGTACAGTTCATAAACGGCAACAATGGGTACCGGCCTCAAGGGAATTGGAACCAGCAACGCCCATTCTACCAGGGAGGTAACAATAACAATTTCTTCTCTAACCAACCTTCCCTTAAAGATCTGGTCCTTGGTCAGGCCAAGATCAATGAATCTATTTCAAAGAGGCTTGCTGCTAATGATAAGGCTCTAGAGGGCATAAACTCTAAAATAGAGAGTTTGTTCTCCACCTTCCAGAGCCAGCTGAGCTTTAACAAAATGTTAGAAACCCAGTTAGCTCAGCTAGCCGCCGCTGTTCCTTCTGGAGACAAGGGACGAATTCCCGGGCAACCGGATTCTTCTTTTGAAAAAGTAAAGGCTGTATCCACAAGGAGCGGTAAGGCTACTCGGGATCCAGTCCCACTTAACCATGCAGGGAAGACAGCAGCGCCGAGGGAGGAGATCCCAGAAGAAGGAGAAGAGCCTGAAGCCGAGCTAGCACCAGCAGGACAAACTGCGCCACATGAGTTCTACGACTCCAACGTCTTGCCATTCCCTCAACGCCAAAAGAAACCTTCGGTAGACGAGCAATTCGCCAGGTTCGTAGAGGTCATTCAAAAGTTAAACATACATGTGGCATTGCTGGATGCTATGCAGGTGCCGACCTACACCAAGTACTTGAAGGACATCCTCAACAACAAACGTCCAGTCCCAAGTACTGTGGCTGTGAAGTTGACTGAGGAGTGCAGTGTAGCCATCCTGAACAAGGTCCCGGAGAAGAAGAAGGATCTAGGGTGTCCCACCATCACGTGCACAATCGGGACACACCGCTTTGAGCACGCACTCTGTGATCTAGGGGCAAATGTCAGCATCATGCCAAAGGTGGTATTTGATCGCCTAAATTATACTACCTTGTCCCCCTACTCCCATGAGACTGCAGCTGGCCGATGACTCCACGGTCCGCTACCCGGAGGGGATAGCCGAGGACATTTCGGTGCGCATCTGGGATTGCTTCGTACCTGTTGACTTCGTGGTGCTTGATATGGACGTGAGCAACGACTCGTCGCTCATCCTTGGATGACCCTTCTTGAGCACAGCAGACGCTCACATTAATGTGGGTGCTGGAGAGATCCAGCTCCACATTAATGGTGAGAAGGAGAAGTTTGAGTTCAGGCCAAAGATGGAGCAATGCTCCATGATCAAGATCAAATACGGGAGAAACAGTTAGAATGTCAAGGAGGTGGAGGTTACACCTCCAGAAAAAGACAGCTTGATAAAATTCATGGAGAAGTTCTGGAAAAAGGAATTCCCCATCCGGTATCATGCAAAGAACAAGAAGCCTATACAAGGTGCGAAAGCACACTGTCGACTGCCAGAAGAAGGTAAAACAGGTATGGCGGGTTAAATCATCTGTATCCTCATCTCCAGGGTCAGATGCTGCCTCATCAAGGTAATCCAACAATGGAGACGTCTTCACTCGACGACGTAAAACACGAGTCCTGCGCCGATAGGTTTGTCGGTGTCAACAAAATAGCTTGGGGGAGGACCCCAATCAGGTAAGTTTAGGTAAGCATTTACGAATAAAGTTTTCTTTCGAATAAAGTTAGTAAATGAGAGCTATCTAGGTTAGTCCCTTAATGTTATAAGTTTTTGCTTAAATCTTTGTCTTTGGATATGATGAATAGTTGCTCTTATTTCTCTCTTATACCTATATTTCAACCTGCTATTCTCCCAAGCCTTGAGTTTGCTGGTTGAGCATGATCTTCTCTGTTATTTAGTCCATCTATGGGTAGCATAAGCAAGCTCTAGTCTAGGTTGTTGTTGGCCATGATATGATAAGACTTGAGTTACCTTAAGATCTTACCAAGCAAGACTTGATGACCAGAGTTTTCTTTGAAAAAGAATAAAATAGCGAGTTCCTTATGGTGATTAAATTGCCTACCAAAGCTCATATTGTTTAAACCCCTACATAAGCTACTTGCTGTTGCATTGAGTTTGGTCAAGGTTTTTGTGATTATTAGAGATTTACTTCATGCTTTTAAAGCCAAGATCACGCACATGCCATCTTATACATGTTACACTTCTACTCTGGAAGTATACATGACACCCATCCATCCACCAAATAAAAGCTCTACATAAAGTATGGTACTCTTCCCCAACTTTATTGCAAAAAGAGGCATGGGCTGATTAAAAAAATATGGACACATGAAGGTCCAAGTATACAAAAAAAAAGAATAGCCATGTCTCTAAAAGCAACCTCTATAAGGGGAAGAGGGACCTATAAAAAGGGGCTATCATTTACCATGCCACTTACACACGTGCACATCTTGGTTTGAAAGTATGACTTACTTCTCTTTGAATCCTGGTTTTGACTTTACAATATGTGCACTACAAGTATGCTATAAAGCTCTCCTAGCACAAACTCCACTCTAACGAGTGATATGAGAGTTGAGAGAGGAACTTGGTAAGGAAATACACCTTGAGTGACTTGAGAGTACCACCTAAGGAACTCTGCCTTTTTGAAAAACCCCAAAACCTCCGGTTTGATTGTCAAGCAAGGTAGAAGGCAAGGTGCTTGGTCTAAGTCGTTCTGGCTACCAACCGCCCAAGACGCGGAGAAGCTACAAGCCCCATAAAAGGCCAAGGTAATAAGGGAAGTCTATTTTACCAACTTACTCAATTCTTGATAGAATATCTTGTTGAACCACCGGTACTTTTGAGGAGTAATGGGGAAGCAACTCCTGATCGACTAAACCTAAAAGTTTTAGTCTTTGCTCGGGACGAGCAAAGTGCTAAGCTTGGGGGAGTTGTTGACGGTCCTTATAACAAAAATCCGACTGTTAATAGGCTCAGAAAACCAATAAAGATAAGGCATAACTTAGGCATTTGTATTCAAATAATGTTGTAGCATGCATATCCAGACTATATTTGAGTACAGGGACTACGGTGCAAAAGATGGACAAAATTGGGCATAGGCCCAGGTCGGCCGACCTGGCTAGGTCGGGCCACCTAGCCTGGACCCCAATCGAGCCCATCCGCCGCACAGGTCAAGAAGCACACTAAGAGATGATCATGGATGTTGAATCATGGTCGGTTCAAGTCAAGGGTGAGGGATGAGCCACGTGTCACTCCCATGGATTGAAGGGCCCACACCTCAACTCAATGGCACCCAAACCGAGCGTACCCACCTAGAACCATCATAAGGACCCACATGGCAGTCTACCAGAGAAGAATGGGGCCAAAAGGCGGCGGTACCAGGTCGGCCGACCTGGCTAGGTCGGCCCCTGCGGCCGTTTCGCTCCCCCCTTGACCAGTACCTGTAAACCGCCATCAGGAGTCCATCTACACCGTGCATTGCTCAAGGCGGTTCATCGAAGGGTCGACCGACCTGGGCACTTCGGCCGATCTGGGCCCATCTCCAAACGGCCTCAACCACCTCTGGCCTGCTCCAACCGCCTATGTGATGCTATAAATACCTGCAAAGGGCGTCGTACTCAAGACACACCAGAAGAAGAGCTCTCCTTTGCTACAAGCTTAGTCTTAGTCTTAGTTGTGATAGTGCTAGTATTAGATCTTCTGAAGGGCTTCTGGAGGAGTCTTGGTAAGTTCTAGAGTTCAGTTCTTGTATCTCTTTACTTACTTGTAATACTCTGAGCTTAATGGAAATACCTTCATACTTATGTTGTATGCCTCAATTATACTTTATCTACTTAGTATATACTACTTATGTCTTGCACCTTGTCCAAGTGAATGTATGCTATGACATTGGCTCAATGTGCCTTATGGTTGCTCTATTTATTAACGTGATAGATAGAGTTGTATTTCATATTGCAAGCATGGTGTTTGTAATACGGAATACTATTGAGGGTATCGCTACCCCACGGATTAGTAGAGGTAGACGGCAGGTGGTGACAGCCTGTCCGTCCTTTGTAATCCTCCACGTTCGGGAGTGGATATTAGGCCTTTATGATAAGACGTCCAACTGTCGTCCCTTGATGAGGGAACCACTGGATACCTCGATATGTCCTCTTGCATATGTCCATTGTATATGCTTGTATAGGGTATTGTAGTATATCCAAGTCCAATTTGTATGATGCTAATGAATCCTTTGTAATCTTTACTAATGTCCTATTACTAACTAAGACTACATAATGATGAGCAATGAACTTCTGTGTGTCACATTACCTATTCACTTTCGTATCCTTTACCCTTGTCTAGATTAAGGTGCATTAATAGTGTTGTATGTAAATACATCGTATGACACCTCTCTTTAGCTAAACGCTTTTCCTGCGAATAAACAAATTACAATACTCTGGAATACTCCCGGGGGAAATGCTTCAACGTACTTCTGTGCGCTTGCAGAATATCTGTAACGTTTAGATTTACGATAAGGTATCTCTAGTGACATCACTAATCTAGTGGTGACACTAAGAAATACCAACATAACCTCAGAAGGAAATCTCCTAGCCAAAGTAGGTAGAAATATCCTCACCATTCCTCTAGCTAGGGTCAAAAACTCCATAGTCAAGCCACAAATATAGCCTGACCCAGCCGACGAAGTGAAGTCCCTTCACCCAAGTGATCCGTTTGAGTCATTCTTGGAAGAACATGTCCATGACTTCATTGAAGAAGAGGATGACACTTCGGAACCACTTGAAAAAGAGGATCCACCAAAGCCACATATAGAGCTAAAACCCTTGCCCGCTGGCCTCCACTATGTCTTTCTAAATGAGGACAAGGATACCCCTGTCATCGTTAGTGACAAGCTGACGCAGGACGAGAGTGATAGACTCATTAAGGTGCTCGAGAAACACCGCTCGGCGTTCGGCTACTCCCTGACCTAAAGGGAGTAAGCCCCGCACTCTGTACCCATCGCATTCCCATAGGCCTTTCTTCTACACCATCTAGGAATCCTCAATGTAGGCTAAATAATGTGATGAGGGAAGTCGTGAAGAAAGAAGTCTTAAAACTTCTACACGCTGGGATCATCTATCCCGTCCCTCATAGTGAATGGGTCAGCCCTGTCCAAGTAGTACCCATGAAGGGAGGAATGACCGTCGTAAGTAACGAGAAAAATGAGCTGATTCCTCAGCATACCGTTACTGGGTGACAGATGTGCATTGACTATCGCCGACTCAACAAGGCGACGAAGAAGAACCACTTCCCGCTCCCCTTCATCGATGAGATGTTGGAGAGACTCGCGAACCACTCCTTTTTCTGTTTCCTTGATGGGTATTCTAGCTACCATCAGATTTCCATCCACCCCATTGGGAAAAGTGCCACTTCATGGTCCGAGAGGGTATAGTGTTAGGACACCTAGTGTCCCAAAGAGGGATAGATGTGGATAGGGCAAAAATTGAAGTTATAGAAAAACTTCCACCTCCTACCAATGTCAAGGGGATCCGTAGGTTTTTAGGACATGCGGGGTTTTACCGACGTTTCATTAAAGATTTTTCTCAGATAGCCAGGCCCCTCACTAGCCTTTTACTAAGGATGTGCCCTTTGACTTTGATGATGACTGTTTACATGTTTTTACAAACTTAAAGAATGCTCTCATCTCAGCGCCAGTCATTCAACCCTTGACTGGACGCTACCTTTCGAGATAATGTGTGATGCTAGCGATTATGCTGTTGGTGCTGTCTTAGGATAAACCAAGAATAAGAACCATCATGCTATCTCCTATGCTAGCAAGACATTGACAGGAGCTCAACTTAACTATGCCACCACTGAAAAAGAGCTCCTAGCTGTGGTCTTTGCTATAGACAAGTTTAGATCCTACTTGGTAGGTGCTAAGGTAATTGTTTACACCGATCATGCTGCATTAAAATACCAGCTCACCAAGAAAGATGCTAAACCACGTCTTATCCACTGGATTCTCTTACTCCAAGAATTTGATTTAGAAATTAAAGACAAGAAAAGAGTAGAAAATTCAGTAGCAGATCATTTGTAGCGTATGCAGTTCGCTGACATGTAGGACTTACCGATAAATGACTTCCTGCGCGACGACACCCTACTGAAGGTGACAGCCTCCGACCCCTGGTATGCAAATATTGTGAACTTTATGGTTGCAGAATATGTACCACCAGGGGAAAACAAGAGAAGGCTTATCTATGAAAGTAGGGTCCACCTATGGGATGAACCATACCTATATAGGGTATGTTCAGATGGCGTGCTCAAGCGATGTGT
Source organism: Alloteropsis semialata (assembly GCA_004135705.1). Classification (NCBI taxonomy): domain Eukaryota; kingdom Viridiplantae; phylum Streptophyta; class Magnoliopsida; order Poales; family Poaceae; genus Alloteropsis; species Alloteropsis semialata. The sequence goes on from CM014276.1 coordinate 14,055,730, forward strand.
ACCAACTAATGAAGCAAGAAAGATCATCGAGCAATGCCATGTAGCCCCATATGGAGGTCACTATGGGGCGTTCAGAACAAGGCCAAAGATTTGGCAGAGTGGATTCTATTGGCCCACCATGTATGAGGATACGGAAGAATTCATTCGAATATGCCAACAATGCCAGAAGCACGGAGGGATTACATCAAGAGATGCAATGCCACTCACAAAAAACTTACAAGTAGAGTTGTTTGATGTGTGGGGCATTGATTTCATGGGCCCCTTTGTCAAATCATACGACAGCGAGTACATCCTGGTGGCGGTTGATTGCGTCACGAACTGGGTTGAAGCAGTGCCATGTCGAGCTGCTGATTCCAAACATGCGCGAAAGATGTTCCATGAGATCATCTTTCCACATTTTGGAAACCCCAAGATGGTAATCAGTGATGGAGGGTCACATTTCATCGACAAGACCTTCCAGAAGTTTCTGGCAGAACTGGGGGCAAAGCACAACATCGCTACACCATAACATCCCTAGACAAGCGGTCAAGTAGAAACATCAAACAAGCAGATCAAAAACATTCTGCAGAAGACCATGACAGAAATGGGAAAAGGATGGAAGAGCAAGCTACCAGATGCTCTATGGGCATACTGGACGGCATACAAAATGCCAATCGGGATGTCCCCATATCAACTGGTTTATAGCAAGACTTGCCACTTACCGGTTGAGCTAGAGCATCGGGCACACTGGGCCATAAGAAAATGGAATATGGACTTTCCAGCTGCCCAGCAGATGAGGAAAATGCAGTTATTTGATTTAAAAGAGTGGAGAGACAAAGCATACCATAGTGCTAGAATCTACAAGGAAAGAACCAAGAGATGGCACGACAAGAGGATCAAGGTGAAGGAGTTCCACCCCGGGGATAAGGTACTACTCTTTAATTCTAGGATGAAGGCAACCTCTTCAAGGTAAATGGTCAGCGTTTAAAAGTTTTCCTTGAACCTGATAATAAAATAGAAGAGGAATTTGATATGATCAATTTGGTCATGGATAATTCTCATCTACAAATACCCCTCTCATTAATGTCCTTAGCCCCTAGAACTCATACCCATCACATGAAAAATGTTATTAACTTACATATATTTTATTCCCTGTACCTTTTGGCTCATGGAAATCCTCACATATTTAGGACCCATATCATCTAAGTTATTGCATTTTGAGATATGGCCTTTTCATGAAGGGTGCTTTTTCTTATTCAAGTACTTGGAATTTATGAAAAATTTTAAAAACTTTTTAACCTTGCCATGCTCCTCATGGTTTTGAGTGACAACCAGTTATAATCATAGTCAAGCATTTCCTTTGAGCTTT
>CM014276.1:14057242-14077645 GCA_004135705.1 Alloteropsis semialata
AGAGCCCCGGCCTGCTTTGTTTGCGGTTCAAATGCAGGTTCGACAGGGGCAGACGGCTTCGGTAACAAATGAAGAAAAGTTGTCGCTGTGGCTAGGCCAAAACAAGCAGCGAAGGTGTCTGTGCCCTCCTGTAAGGCGACGAAGCCAAGGTGGACCAAGTCCAAGCCGAGTCAAACACGGAGTAACTAGTCTACGCATTCACACCGATGGTTACGAATGTACAATTATGTCCCTAGAACATCCAAGTTGTATAGTCTAGAAGATGATGCCTGGTTTTCAGGGGCATAAGTGGAATGTAAAGATGCCATTTGGCCTCCCTATAAAAGGAGACCACCCACCAACGTGTAAAGGGATGATTCATGAGAATACTATTGATAAGTAATATATTGTTGCTTGTCCCTGTTTCTCTGTCTTAGCTATTGTTTGGGCTCATAGCTGCGGAAGTAACCCAACAATTGGCGCCCACCGCTTGTGCTATGCACGAAGGAAACCCACGAACACCACCATGCCACAAGCAAAAAGAGTACCTAGAAACCCATGAAACACCACTGAAAACACAACCTCAGATGACGAAGCTGATCCCCAAGCCACAATTCCACCAAGCACCTTACCACCCATAACAGAAGCCGTCATTAACGAAACAGAAGCTGATGAAGACACTCACCACCAATGACAAGCTGTGCAGAGTGGAGGACAGGCTCCGCCTTCGCCGTCTGGAGCAGCAGAGAGAGCTCGAAACTGCCCAGCATGAGCTGCAACAGCAAATGCAAGAAGAAGAAGAAGAAGAAGAACAGCACCAGTTATTGCAAATCAGGAAGCAGCTGGAAGAATTAAGGCAAGCAAAGCAAAGAAGACTAAATTCATCAAACTCAAGAGCTACCAAGCTCCGTGAAGAAATAGAAAAAGCCAAGAAGCAAATTGCTGAGCTGCAAGCAGAGCTTAATAAACCAGTCGCCTTTGCTCAAGCTAGAGGAAACCGAATTTCCACTTCAGGAATAAGTTTACAAATGTTGCACACCCGACTTATAGACCACACTTGTCCCCTATCCGAAGCCCTGCAGCTAGCAATTTGGCCACCATCCTACAAGCCAATTCCACTGCCAAGATACAATGGCCTCACTGATCCCAAACAATTCAGAATGAGTTACGAAGCAGCAATAGCTTCTGCAGGAGGAGACGAAGTGGTGCTGACAAAGTCTTTCATCATCGTCTGTGATGGCATAGCAATGAATTGGTACACGAAGCTGCCAGGCTTATCCATCAACAGCTGGTATGACCTGAAGAGAGAGCTCATCAAAAATTTCAGCATCATGGGAGACCAATCTCTCTCATATGCAGAACTCACACTACACCAGCAGCCGAAGGAGCCACTTGAAGACTATTTCGCAGATTTGTATGACTAAGGGCTCATGCACCACATATTCCTGATGAAGCTGCCAAGTTTGCCGCTATTCAAGGCCTTCGTCCAGGCCCATTTGCACAACACATCGCAAGAAAGACACCAGCTACTCTCGGAGATCTGTATGAAGAATTCAAAAAATACTATCGATCCAATAACGATAACCGAAGGCGACTAGCTAGAGAAGCCATCATGAGAAACCAACATGAACCCCAAAACAGACCCCACCACCACAACCAAAACAACTACCAAAACTACTCCCATCAAACCATCATGAATGTTGAGAGTTTACCTTCGTTCCATGAGAACAAATCCTCTTACCCAGAAAGCCAACACCACAACCAAAGAAATGAGCCTACCCAAAGGGGCAGAAGAACTGGCAGAGGCCGAGGAAGAGGAAGGGGTCCACTTTTGGGACCAGAGTTGTTCTGCCAATATCATGGCAAGAACCACACTCATGGCACAGAGCAGTGCCAAGACATCAAGAAAACCATTGAGAAGCTAAAAGCAGAAAAAATACAAGCAAACCAAACGAAGCCTCTTTCGGCTTCGTCCACGAATTACCAGCCTATACAATCTCAAGCTATACAACCATACTGCCCAATATATCCATCCCTGAACTCAAATGTTGTACACCCAACAACAGTGATGGCGACACGGTACTCGCCTTCGCCACAAACCTTTCAACACTACTATCCACAAACCATATACCCACACCTATACCCTCAAACCTCCCAGCAAATGGCTTCGCAAAACATCAAAGTTGAGGAGCTACCACCACCACCAAAATCCCAAACACAAGAACCACCCAACCCTCTCCCAAGTTATGGACACATTCTACCCATAACTGGAGGATCTTCACTCGCCTTCAAAACCAAAAAACAAAGAAAGAGCTACTTTCGCCAAGTCAACAACATCTCAGTTGACGGTCCCTACAAGAAATCGGAGTGGTCTCATATGCCAATCACATTCACCGAAGATAATTTGAAGCTTCATAACTTCCCACACAATGACGCAATGTCAATAGAAGCCAACATCGCTAACTGGACAATTGGAAAGATACTAGTGGACACAGGAAGCTCCGCTGACATCATCTTAGCAAAAACACTGAGAAACATGACCAACATTAACCCAGACAACCTGGAGCCATCAGACACTCCACCGGATGGTTTCGGGGGAAAACGCACACAAACACTGGGGAAAATCTCATTGCCAGTATCCTTTGGTGATACCTCCAACGCAAGAACTGAGTTCATCACATTCGATGTCGTAGACTTGATCTTTGATTACAATGTCATTTTCAGAAGGGGAGTTATAAATGCCTTCGACATAAGGCAATCATTCTTATGTATGAAAATGCCAGCCCTAAAAGGAGTCATCACTGTGTTTGGTGATCAGAGAGAAGCCAGAAACATTGAGAAAGCCAAAACACCAGGCCAGCGAAATGTGCATCTGCTCAAAGAGAAGGAACCATTCTACCCAGAAGAAAAGCCAAACATCAAAAAAGATAGCAAAAGAATGCAAGAAGCAACAGAAACGAAGCAGGTGCAGTTACAGCCTAACGTCTTTGACAGAAAAGTGATTATTGGCTCGGATCTTGAGCCAGACGAAGAAGATAGACTCATAGAATTCTTGAAAAACAACAAAGATGTCTTCGCATGGTCATGCAAAGATTTGCCAGGCGTTGACAGAAGCTTAATTGAACACAAACTTGCAATAAGCCCGGACATGAAGCCGAAGAAGCAGAAACTAAGGAAGATGTCCGACGAAAAAGTGAACGCTGTAAAAGCCAAAGTGCAAAGGCTGCTTGATGCTAATGTCATACGTGAAGTAAAATACCCAATCTGGCTAGCAAACACCGTGCCAGTACAGAAGAAAATTGGCAAATAGAGAATGTGCATTGATTTCACCGACCTCAACAAAGCTTGCCCAAAAGATGATTTCCCACTCCCAAGGATTGACAAAATTGTTGACCAAGCTGCAGCAAGTGAGATGATGTCCCTCTTAGATTGCTTCTCTGGTTATCATCAAATCTAGATGAAAAAAGAGGACGAAGAAAAAACCAGCTTCATTACTCTAGTTGGCACATTTTGCTTCGTCAGGATGCCCGAGGGGCTTCGGAATGCAGGCACTACCTTCTACCGCATGTCAAGCACAGTATTCAAAGATGAATTGTTCAAAACTATACTTGCATATGTCGATGACACTCTGGTCAAAAGTGTCAAAAGACAAGACCACATCTCAGACCTGGCAGTTGCCTTCACAAGAATGAGAGAAGCTGGCCTCAAGTTTAACCCGGAGAAATGTGTCTTCAGAGTAACCAAGGGAAAAATACTTGGGTGTCTGGTATCTGCGAATGAGATCGAGGCCAATCCAGACAAGATTAATGCAATTCTTGACATGGAAGAGCCAAAATGCATAAGAGATGTACAAAAGTTATCAGGCAGAATTGCAGCGCTTAATAGATTCATCGCAAAAGCGGCTGAACGCAGCCTCCCCTTTTTCGCAACACTTAGAAATGCATCAAGATTTGAATGGGGAGAAGAATAGTCAAAGGCATTTCATGAGCTAAGGCAATACTTGATGCAGCTCACGAAGATAACAATACCTGATCTGAAGGCACCTTTACTATTGTACATCGCAGCAATCGTGCAATCGCCTTCGGGCATCAAAATGAGATATGCAGCGAATCTAGGGTTCTGCAAAAACAGTAATAGAAGTACAAACAATGTTGCTGAATACAAAACTATGCTATTGGGGCTCAGGAAAGCAAAGGCATTGGGTGCTCAACAATTCATAGTGAAAACAGATTCGAAGGTAGTAGCAGATCACATTGAAAAAGAAAGTGTTGCGAAGCAACCCGAGCTCATCAAATACCTAAGTATAGTGAGATCAATGGAGAAGAAATTTAGAGGCTTCATAGTAGAATACATACCAAGAGCAAAAAACGAAGAAGCAGATGCACTGGCAAAGGCAGCTGCAAAAGCGGACAAGCTTCCACCAGATGTATTCTTTCAAACATTAACAACACCATCGATAAAGGACATAGATGAGCAGCCAAAGCTGATCAATGCAATAAGCTCAGAAGATTGGCCATCGCCAATAATTGCTTACCTTCGGGGATTCTATGAGCCCATTGATGAGGACGATCTAAAATCCATGCAGCAGAGAGCAAGGCGCTACCAAATAATTGATGATGTCTTGTACAAAAAGGGAGTTGTGGCTCCTTGGCTTCACTGCATGTCATATAGTGAAGGCAAAGAGCTAATCCAAGAGATACATAGCGGCTTATGCGGAGCTCACTTTGGGGCAAGGGCAATTGTGGGGAAGATAATGAGACAAGGATTCTATTGGCCTTCAATTTTCAATGATGCAACAAACACAGTCAAGACTTGTGATGAATGCCAAAAATGTGCAACAACCCGAAAATCGCCTTCGGAGTTATCTCAGCTGATTTCTCCAACCTGGCCATTGCAAAGATGGGGCATAGATCTGGTTGGCCCACTTCCAACAGCTCAAGGAAACCTCAAATATGATATAGTAGCAGTTGAATACTTCACCAAATGGATTGAAGCCAGGCCATTGGCCAATATCATAGCGAAAACGGTCATCAAGTTTTTCTGGCAGCAAATAGTATGCAGATTTGGCGTCCCAAGAGAAATCACAGTTGATAATGGGAAACAATTCGATTGTGATGAATTCAGGCAGTATTGCATGTCAATTGGAACGAAGGCAAAATTTGCATCAGTATATCACCCGCAAACCAACAGGGCAGTTGAAAGAGCAAATGGCTTAATCTTCACAGCCATCAGAAAGTGCCTAGCAAATTGTAAGGAAAAAGGCAAATGGGTAGAAGAGCTGCCGAAGGTAATATGGGCTCATAGCACATCCACTTCAAGGGCAACTCAATTCACACCCTTCAAGCTGTTATATGGCGAAGAAGTAGTGTGCCCTGAGGAAATACTTCACAAATGGCTTTGCACCCAGCAAGAAGCACCAAAAGATACCGAAGCTATAGACAAAGATCTCACAGAGATCTACAGGCTGCAAGCAGCCAAAAACTTCTCCAAGTACCAAGAAGAAACAAAGAAGTGGTGAGACAAAAAGGTAGTGAGGAAAGACATCAAAATAGGTGACTGGGTACTGAGGAAAAATCCAAGCATGCCCTCAGGAAAGCTACAAAACAAGTGGGAAGGCCCATTCTTAGTTATCAAAAGCAACAGGCCCGGATCATTTCGCTTAGGTGATGAAGAAGGCAATGAGCTGCCGCATTCATGGAATGCGGACAGCTTGCGAAGGTATTACCTGTGAAAAGATTGAAAAATTGGCTTCGTAATCTATAAACGAAGTCAATTAGTAGAGTAGATTTTTCTTTCAAAAAGCCCGTACTCTTTTCCTCACAGGGGAACCCTGACCAAGGGGTGAGGTTTTTAATGAGGCGGTGCTAAGTGTAACTCGTGCAAAATATATGAACGAGATATTCCCCATAAAAACTGCATCGAAAGCGATTGGCTTCAACCAAATCACTGGTATTCGACGACACAAATAGAACTAAATTAACCCTACCAAAAAGGTAAGACCAATTTAGATCTAAAAACGCTTACTCTAAGGAGTAAAAGGGGCTTCGGCTCATATAACACTTACTTTGTATAAAAAACACTTACTCTAAGGAGTAAAAGGGGCTTCGGCTCAAAGTGAGCTTTCTTCATTATAAAACACTCGTTCTAAAGGAGTGAAAGGGGCATCAGCCCACACAAGATTTACATTATCCAAAACGCTTACTCAAAGAGTAAAGGGGGCTTCGACCCAAACAACGACAAAACAAACGGCTAATCAAACTCGTTCGCAATCAAAAGCAAAATCGCTACCAAGGGAAGTCAAGAATGGAGTACATCGAGCATCTCACAATCATTACATCAAATATGTGCGTATGAACGAACAAAAACTCACTTCAGGGGGAGGAGGCGTTTCTCTCAAACGAAGGCAAATCGAGTTTACATCCATTCATACGCTCAATCAGAATACACGCTCAAGTCAATTACAAAAAACTATTTACAAAGAGATGATTAAAACATCTCAAAGACATAGCCATCGAATTGCCAGCCAGATCTCCTAAATCTAGGAGTTTTAAAAACATAAGCAAACTCCTCAAGACCAGTGCTAAGGCATATTGGCTCAACTTTCACAGGAAGCAAGGGGACAGCTTCGGCATTCCTCCTCCTGGCAAGTTCAACGCGCTCCGAGCACCGAGCAATGAACGAAGTGAAAAAATCAAAAACGTCAAATTCACTATGACGGTAGAACTCATGGCAGAACTCCCAAAAATCACCAAGGCACGAATGTGGATAACGCTGTTGATATTCTTCCCATGCGAAGCCAGAAACGCAAAGGGGACCATCCCGCATGGCCAACGGAGCAAGTTCAAGAACATCTTCCCCGTCAGGGATCTGAATGTATACAAATTTACAGTTTAAAATCTCTCAACAAAAGTCTCAATAGTCACTAGCTCTAATGAAGCTAAACCTTCGGATCAGCATCGGATGCACCACCCTGGCTAGCTCTAGCTCCAGCTCCAGAGGTAGAAGCTCCAGCAGCAGTGGCAGCAGCATCGGCTTCAGCCTTTTGTTGCATCTCCATTGCAAACAACTCTTTAGCCTGAGACAAAATAAGCTATCAGAAGAACATAGTACAGAGGTTCATTGAAAAATAAATAAGTACAAAAAATTGACGAACGAAGCCAACATTGGCAAGTCGATCATGAGCTGTACGACGCGCGCACTCTCGACCAGTAACAGCCCAGAATCTCTTCAAGAATGTAGCCCGAGTCGCAATAACAGCTTCGCTGAACAACTCCTTCTGATCAGGATTAAGAGCAGCAGGAAACTGATAATCTCTCTTCAGGAGGTTCTTGTAGTGAGAGCAGCCTTGATCCGAAAGCATCTTGAAGGCATTCGTTATGCACGTGCGAGCAACATAGTCCCCAACCTTGGACAAAATGTCCGGAAGGAACTTGAACTCATCGTCAAGCCAATCAAAAAGCTTCTCGAGACCATAATCTTGGTTCGGAAAGGGAAGGTGCTCTCCACCATATTGCTTAAGGGCCGCTTCATACTCACGATAAACCCTTGAACCCCAAATCCAGATTTCCTCCTCCATTTTCTCCTTGTCAGAATGAAGCCTCTTAACAGTGCCCCTGAGTCTGTTAGCTTCGTCACTAAGAGAATTCTTCATATCAACTGCAAGAAGAAGATCCCTCTTATACTTTTCAGCATCAGCAGAAAATTTTTACTTCGCACCTTCCAAGCTCTTGATCTGATTCTTCAAATCATGGACCAATGTGGCATCGTCAACTAATTTGGTGCGAAGCCCTCAATGGTCTCGTTATTACATGAACGCTCAGCTTCAAGAGCATTAACCTTATCCTTAAGTGCGGAGATCTCCGTATGAGAACTTTCATGTTGCACACGAAGCTTGTTCCTTCTCAGCCTCAAGAGATTCCTTTAGCCTGGCAACATCAGCCTGCTCAGAAGTCCACCTCTCGCGCTCCTTCCGCAACATCTCTAGCTTAGCCCTTTCGCTCTCAATATCATTGAGATGAATTGGAAGGTGTGCACAGAGCTCTTGAAGCGAAATCATCGACTGAAAACAAAGGCAGTCACTCAAACGAAGCCGAGAATAAAAAATCAAAATACAAGATCGAAGGTAATATCAGTTACCTTCATGTTGCCAGTGATGCATGACCCAGCAAGGGCATCCAGGTCAAAAGTCTTCACGCAATTTTCAAACTCTACGAAAATATAACAATATAATCAGTAACGAAGCTCAAAAGCACACGACTGAGCAAAAAAATAAGAAGAAGCAGAAAGTACCATCTGGGGAAAAATCAGGCATATCGTTCATGGAACGAAGCCCATCCCGACGAAGGCGATCAACAAAGGACCCAAGGTCAACATTAGTGGTGCCTGAAACAAACATTTTTGCTTATGAATACTTATTGAATTAGCAGAAATAATTGGATCAAACAAAAACAACTTGAAGCCGAGAACAAATATTACCTTCCACATTGACAGGCCTGGAATCAACATTAGCCAGGCTGGCAGAGGCTTCGGCTTCGACACCATGAACATGAACAACAGGTGAGGCAGTAGCCTTTTGCAAGGCATCACCCGAACCCTCACCAGCACCGGCGAAAGGATGCTCTACATCCTCGTGAACAGTCTCAAGAGGAGACTTAGCCGCCACCTTCACCAGAACATCAAGTGAAGAATGTAAAACCTGGCCGGATGAAACCTCAAGGTCTGCAAAAGCCAAATCCTTAGTCTCATCTTCCGCCAGAAGGCGGCTATAGCTGACATCATCCTCTTCGTCATCAACACAACCCGGGATACGAACCCAGAGGAAAGGACCAGTAGATAGTTTAATTGTAGACAACAAATACAAGTTAGCAAAAACAAACTTAAAGAGACGAAAGACAACAAATAGAACTAACCTCTAAAATCAAGGTCAATAGCTACCGAAGAGGCAACGCCAAAGTGGCAGGAGCTGCAACAGCAGCATCAGCAGGGGCAGCAGGCGAAGCCATTGGCGGCGGAGGCGCACTTGAAATAGGAGTTATAGGCAAAGCCTCGCTCAACCGCTGCCGCTTCGAAGCCTCGAGCGCAGAGGTGGAAGCCCGCTTCTTAGTCAGAACGGCCTTAGTACCATGAGACCTTGCTTGACCTCCACGGCCAGAAGGGGTTGCTGCACTGCTACCACCGGCTTCATCCCCACCATCATCAGAACCTCCACCCGTGGCCCGGCCGGAGCCACGTCCCCTCCTCCCACGGCCACGGCTCGGCTTCGGCAGTGGCTGTACGCTAGGGTGGTCAACAGCCGTGAGTTTCTTACCAGGCTTGGGGGGCAACACGCTGAGGGTAGCTGACCTTCATTTCTTCAAACACTCTATTGAAACGGACACCGTACAACAGAGCAACACAACTATCATGCTCCTTCGATGTATATTTCCCAAGTATTATCTCAGCCATCAGCTCGATGGACTAAACGAAAGCATAATCCGACATATGCGGGGGCTTCTTGGCCCTAAAACGAGGAAAACATACATGAGCTAATCCTCGATATGGCTTCATATCAACCACAAACGGCTTCCAATCAGCCGAGAGAAAATTCACACCCATGGCAAGCCCCTCTTCAATAAGATCACGACTGCCACTGACACGACTGGCCTTGAAAAAAGCAGTCTCACAGCGGCTGTAGCTAGGCGCCTTCGGGTTGAATGGAGGATAGGAAATGAAATTACTCGTCAGAACCTGGCCATGCAGGGGAAAGCTCACCTGCTTCGTGCCATCTTCCAAAATCACTTCCAACGAAGGCACCTTCACATATAACCAGTACTTGCCAGTTCCAGTCCCAGGCATTGCGCTGACTGAAGGTAAGTTCCAACTTTTGCAGTTCAGTAAGACGCCGGTGAGCGCAGAAGCTAACACTGCCATAGTCAGGCTCATACTCAACACCATCAATTTTAATGGCCTTTGTCTGACGATGGCCCTCGAAATAACGAACGAAACCTTCCACATCAACGTCGAAACCATTGGTCTTAACAGCCCAGAAAAACCGAAGCAGATGTGTGACGCCATTGGGTGTAAGATGATAAAGTTGCAGTCCAAATCTCCCAAGCATCTCTGCAATAATATTGTGAATAGGCATCCGAAGCCCAGCGGTGAAGAAATCCCTAAAAACAACCGCCTCGTCCGGTTGAGGGACAGGAGTGACCTCGTCGCCTGGGGCTCGCCCATGACCAACAGGGAAGTAACCCTTCTCTTCATAGAACTTAATCAAATTAGTAGTCACAAATGACCTACCAAAGATAGTGGTACGAGGCTTCTTCCTTGGATCAGCAAGGTCCGACACGTCGGCTTCGACGTCCTCAAGAGCCTCGTCCGCAACAGACTCGGCATCGTCATTATCTTCTCCATCTCCAGAGTCCTCGCATTCCCCTGCGACGGCCTTGCCTCTCGGATCGACATTCATAACATCAGCTCCTTGCTCAAGCTCTTGGGCAAAGGCAGCAGCTTCATCATTCGTCATGACAGCAAGATTATGACTACCTTCCTCATCAGAATCAGATGCTCCAATCAACCGAGCGGTCTGCTTCGTGCGAGCCGCTACAAAAGCAAGAACAACGATAACCAAATGAAGCAAATAAATAAAAATAAAAAATACCAACAAAGCAGATTAACAGAAAGCTAGAAAAGCTAACTTACTTGTGACCGAAATGGAGGAGAAGCTGAAGAGCTAAGACTTGCGACGCAGGCAAATAGCGTCAGCAGCAAGCTATCGCAGAAAGCCCGAAAACGAAGCAAGTAAAGTTACCCCCCCTCTTCGGTCCTATTTATAGGGGGGTGAAAAAATATGGCCATTGACCACCTCGGGAAATGAACCATCGCAGCAATTCAAGTCAACGGTAAAAAATAAGACCGTTACTTGCCTCGAGAATGGAGTCATATCTCCAGTTCAAAACTAATGAAGCCAATTTTCAAACAGCAATAAGGGCAATCGAAGCCAAAGCAAAAAAAATCAAAACAAAATACTTACTCGGGCTTTTCTCCAATGAGAGGATGCGTTTCTCTGGCAGGCAGGCAATCCAAGTTTCGTGGAACTCAGCCTGTTGAAGAAAGCCCTCGTCCACGAGGGGCTACTGTTGAAGAAAAGGGAGAGCACCTTTAGCTTCGTTCATAAGCAATGCCATAAGAACGGCTTCGTCCCGCGAACAAGAAGCAGGATAGAAATACGGCTTCAATAGCAATTTAATAACTATTTTAATAAAACAAAGGCGACCTTGAGTTCCTAACAGAATGAGCAGAGCCCCGGCCTGCTTCGTTTGCGGTTCAAATGCAGGTTCGATAGGGGCTGACGGCTTCGGTAACAAATGAAGAAAAGTCGTCACTGTGGCTAGGCCAAAACAAGCAGCGAAGGTATCTGCGCCCTCATGCAAGGCGATGAAGCCAAGGTGGACCAAGTCCAAGCTGAGTCAAACACGGAGTAACTAGTCTACGCATTCACACCGATGGTTACGAATGTACAATTATGTCCCTGGAACATCCAAGTTGTATAGTCTAGAAGATGATGCCTGGTTTTCAGGGGCATAAGTGGAATTTAAAGATGCCCTTTGGCCTCCCAATAAAAGGAGACCACCCACCAACGTGTAAAGGGCTGATTCATGAGAATACTGTTGATAAGTAATATATTGTTGCTTGTCCCTGTTTCTCTGTCTTAGCTATTGTTTGGGCTTATAGCTGCGGAAGTAACCCAACAGGATCCAACCCTTGGAATGACAACACAAGTGAAAAAGGGTATGTATCCAGAGAACTCCACATATAAAGTTTTATCTTGGAGAGAATGAGTGTTGTCCAATTATCAATGAATATCAAGAGAGAAACTCTTTGAGGAGCAGGGCAATGATTTTTTGTTGCAAAACTCTGAAAACCCAAGTACTTGGAAGTGAGGTGTATCATGTCATAAAGGAGGCTGTTCCTTTCTGCAATAACTCAAGAAGACATGTTAGCCACTCAGTATAATCACTAAGCCTGAATGTTTGGGAATAACCTATATGTTTGTTTATAATTATTTCTGTGATGAATCTTAGTCTTTACTCGAGGATGTGCAAAGGTTAAGTGTGCGGGAGCTTATTGATGGCTCTTAAAGATAAATTTTTATCACCAACATAGATATAAAAGAATAATAAAACAAATAGACATAGGGTTATCTACTAATGAATTCCACTAGTTTTGGTGCATATGTGCTTGCAGGGACAAAGTGGGAAAAGAAGAGCAAAAGTGGGCCCAGGGCCAGGTCGCCCAACCCCACCAGGTCAGCGGACCTGGGCCCAGGCCCAGCTGAGTCCAACCTTCGCCCATGCAGTAGATACACACCTGGAGATCATCTTAACCGTTGAATCAACGTAGGTTTGCACCAAGGGCCATAGATGAGCTACCCATGGATTGGAGGGCCCACATCTACATGTATATTCACACAAATGAGGTGTACCCACCTGGAACCAACCTCAGGGCCCACAGATCAGCCACTTAGAAGAAGATGGGCCCAAGAGGCGGCAACTCTAGGTCAGTTGACCCCCCTAGGTTGGCCGACCTGGGCGCGCACCTGAACCGGTCACCCTTTGACACGTACCCACAAACCGCCTCTAGGAGCAAATCTACACCGTGCACGACCTAGGACGGTGGATCTTAGGGTCGGTCGACCGACCTGGGCCCACCTCCAAACCGTCTCTCCAAGCTATAAATAGATGAACTCGGGGCAGCGCTAAGCATCATCGAGCTGGATTGAAGATTCAAGGCGAAGCCCTCCTCATATTTAGAGTAGAGATAGGGAGAGAGTGAGGGAGAGTCTGGAGGAGTCCTGGCGTGTCGGCGACCCTCCACCTGTACCTTGACAGATGCAAGCTACTTAGTAAGTATCCGAGATTTCAACTAAGTATTTAAGTCTGAGTTATAGAAAGTTGAGTTCTTTATTGTGCTTGTGGGTTCATTGCTTTATTCGTAAAGTATTCTAATCTCTGATCAAGGTTAGGATAGCTAAAATTATCTTAGGCGTTGTTGACGCTCGTTATACGTACACTTTTAGTGCTATTTTGGTGGTGGTTTTGGACTAATTCATATACTAACCCACCACTTGGCACTTGAAATAACCCCATTTTTTGTATGTATGTTGTGTTTTGGAGCATATTGTGTTTTTGCAGGAAAATGGCCCAATTTGGGTCATTTATATTCAAGGCCCAAAACTAACTATGAGCCCAAAGGAATCGAGCCTAGCGGAGGGAGCCCAACCAATGGACCATATCAGCTTTCTTAGCCCACTCATGGTCCTAGGTGTCCACATTCAATGAACCATGGGTATGAGAGACTTAAGCATGAAGAAATTAAAGATTTGGAAAGTTATCCACGAGATCAAGGCAACCTCAGAGATATTCGCGCAGCCCAAGACAACATGATCTTTTAGTGTAGATTCAGAGATCTAAATGGCCTCTAATGACAAAATATTGAATACCAAATTGTAGCTATCATCGAGATCTTCAATTTGGACATATGGAAAGCATAATTTGGAATATGAAGCTAGGAGATATGGCCCCCGAAATGCATGCTACATGGAGAAGTCTGGAATCAGGCAGATTATCTTCCAGTGCTATTTTGGGGATCTTAACTTCATTTCCAAGGAAACTCATGAATACTAAAGTTGGAGATAATTTCATGCTACACAATTTAGAATCTGAGTTTGCCCTATTTGGAGTCTGAACGAGGAAGATATTATGTCGGGAAGGCAGGGTTGTGAATTAGGAAAATCCGGGTGAGTCAAATCTTATGGAAACCAAGTTTGCTTAACTCCCAAACAAGGATCTCATGGAAGGGAAGGTGGAGCACGCCCCAAGGCTCCCCTAGGGTAAAAATACAACCCCCTAGGCACCCTCAAGAAGAAGAGATTCAGATCTATCCACCACAAGTCGACGCGAAGAGGGACACACACCGAAGGAAGCCAACGGCCGCCGCAAGTCCTCGAGGTTGCCTAGGAGATGGCTTAGGCCATGCCCTAGCCGCCATGGTTGGCCCTGCGTGGTGAAGCCATGGCAGAGTTTCGGAGCCAGGCCTTGAACTCATCAAGGCGTATGTACATTCGATGGTGATATCAATCTACTTGTCTTATTTACTTTGATCTTCTAAGATGCATGCTCTCTCTCTCATATGTCTAGCTAGCATATGTTCTTAGTAGGAATAGATCTAATCGTGATGATTAGTCTATGCCCTGCGGATACATCTTAGTAGTGCGTAGGAAGTTGGCATGATTATCCTCGTGTGGTGACAGCATGCGGGAGGGAAAAGGTCGAACGATTGTGTAATGTTGAGTAAGATCAATGGCGAGTACCATGGGAGTTGTTGCGCGGCCACCAAGGAAGAGGAGCTTTGAGTAAAGAGCACTTGGTGGGCGTTTGAGATAAAGCTTTGGGAAACCTTAGGCGTTGACGTGCACCTCGCAAGGGCATCCATGGGAAAGTTCTTAGAGATGACTCTTTATCTTTGTACGAGATTAGATTGATTAGTGCTTTGGCTGGAGTTGCAACTAGAAGATGGTAGGCTTGTGCTATCTTTGGTCATGTTACCTCGTGTCGTGGTGTTGTGATCCATTCATTACATTCATCAACTTCACACACATGTTTAACCTCATATGCAATCTATGCTTCATGATTGGATTAGATCCGTTTGGCTAGATAGAAAACCCTAGGTAGTTCTTTGTCGATCTACGGATTGATAAACCTTGGGGGAATACTCTAAGGGAAAAGCTACCAACGAACCATGCACTTGCGGTTCACAATTGGCGTGTCTGAGGACCGTCAACAGGCGTGGTGCTTAGGTGTATATCTGCCCTCGTTTGCCTCGTAGCCCCACGGATTAGTAGAGATAAGTGGCAGGTGGTGATAGCCTTGTCCGTCCATGTAATCCTGCACGTATGGGTACGGCGTAGAGCTGTATGCCGGCAATTTCCTAGAGGTCTAGGATACCCCGGTGCCCAAAGCAAGCATAGGAGAACTCCCTTCGCTATATTTCCAGCTTAGTGCTAAGTTATCCTCTCTACCCAGCCTTTATATAAACTCGATCGATCCGGTCAGCTTTAGTGATTAGACAAGTGCCTTCACTTTCCCCGTGGATTCGATGCCTGATTTACTCACGGGTGAAAGCTACTACGACAGTCGTGCGCTTGCAGACTTTCTTTTTGCCACTACTGGTGTCAACAGCTACCAAACACATTGACATTAAGTGTCATGTTGTGAAAGATTGAATCCAAGATCACACGATTGTTGTAAAGTACATAAGTACGAAGTTGATGTTAGTGGATCCGCTCACTAAAGGCTTACCATCTAGTGTATTTAAAGAACATGTCGCTGGGATGGGTTTGGTAGAAAGCCTTTGATTCTGGAATAAAGAGGACCATTATGTAAATATTCCCTTGCATGTATAATAAACTTTATTTTGAGATGAAATGATGTACTATAGTCATTAGCGTTCAATGGTACTTAATTGACTATTGTAATCTTATGTCTTAGTATATTATTTTATTAAAAAATAAGTTTGTTAAGATAAGACACATGATCAAGGGGGAGAATGTTGGGTTGATCATGTGAAAAGCTAGGTGTGAAAACACCTAACCAATTGTGTGCTAAAGACATCAAAGTCAAATTGACTTAATGCCTTGGGAAGCACTAGAACCAACCCAAAACATCTATAAGGTGCTAAAGGTTGTAAAACCCAAATTGGTTTGTGCCTTGATTGGAGACACTAGAATCAACTCAACATTTCTAGGGTTGTCCCCCCTATGTGCAATGCTATCTATATCTGGAGAGGCCCCCTCCCATGGGAGACTCATTCCATTGAAGAGCTACCAATCAAGCTTAGCATTGAAGCACTAGGGAAGGACTTCTCCAACACCAAGAGTTTCTACATCAGGGCTGCATCAAGCAGGCACATGGACTTCAGCGAGCCTAGATGGCTAACTCGTCGAACGACAGTATGTGTGCATGAATTTGTTTCAGTGCATGGTGTTCTAGCTAGAGTTAGTGATCTTGTGAATTTAACAGCTTGGGCCTCAAATTATTGTGAGGACAAGTTAGAGATCATCGGTATGTGTTACCTAGTTTATACTTCAGGGAGTACGTGTGAAATTAGCACCTGCCACTGGTTACTTTATATACATTCTAAGAACCTAATCTTTGTAACAAGTTACATCGCTGTTATGTGGAGTACGTCTCTGGAATTTTGCATTGTGATCAAATTCCACACAAGCTAGATGGGCGATCGAGTCAGATGGGCTGTACCTGTGTTCTGTGTAGTTGGGTTATGCTTGTTAGAATAAACCACGCCAAGTCATGTTCGTGGGCGTGAACTAGGTGTATTGCCGGCAATGGTGTGTGTGCGTGCGTGCATGTTGGTGTCCATTGCCGGGGTCAGTCGTGTCTAGGGAGTCTGGTGTCCATCGGCGCACGAGTTCAAGCTCGCGTTCGTGCCATGGACAACGTCCGAGCCGGAACGCAAGTGTGGTTGCGTTCTAGTTTGTGTGCGGCCGTTCGCATCTGTTAGGTCTGTAGGTGTTGATTGAGTCTATAAAGCGTCAGCTGGTGCGTGAGTCTGTGCTCGTGTTCGGGTCCAGCGACAAACAGAATGGCGCACCTGTGTGTGGGATCGCGTGTTGGAGGCAAGGAAGACCGAGTCGGAGGATCTTAAAGGCAGCGTTATGGGCGCCACTTGGCTAGCAGATGAGCACAGAGACCGGTTCTCGCGTGGAGTTGGTTGCTCACGAACGGGAAGAATCCGGGTCCCAGGAACGTGCGAGCGTGGGCGCCGAGCTCGCCGGAGTGTGGTGGCATGGGCGCCATGCTATACAGGTCTATAAATGGTCTTGTAATCCTTGTCTTCTAAGTTGAGTCAAGTCCGTTTTATCAATCAAAAATGCCAACATACAGGCCGTGCGGCGGCCGGGGCGTTCGTCGCCATTTTTGTGTGTTCACTATTCTTCTTCCTCCTCCGTCCGTGCGTGAGAGAGTAGAGTTCTAGGGCTTGATTTCCAACAATTGGTATCAAGAGCAAGGTTAGGGCCGCTGAGCTAGGCGCCGGGGTCGTGCTGGTGTGGCCAGCGCGTGACGGTGTCGAGGTTGGGGGTGGAGTCGATCGCGGCGAGGTACCGTCGCTGGAATCGTGATCCGGTGGTTCGGTGGGCATTCGAGATGTCTGACGAGAAGACCAGCAACAAGACTCCCCCAGGCTCTCCTAAGAAGCTTCTCGATGGCAAGGGCGGTGATGGCGCTGGTGGCAGTGGCAAGGGGGAGGTGCTGCGCGTCGTCCGAGAGATCGGCGGGATGGCGAACTGGCCCATGCTGACCAAGACCAACTACACGCAGTGGTCGTTGGTCATGAAGGTGAAGATGCAGGTCCACAATTTGTGGGATGCAATCGAGCCCGGCGGCGTGTTGCTGCAGGAGGACCGCATGGCGGTCGACGCCATCACAAGCGTTGTGCCGACGGAGATGGTGGCGGCCGTGGCGGTGAAGGACTCGGCGCTGGAGTTGTGGAACGCGGTGAAGAACCGCCACGTCGGGAGCGACCAGGTGCAGAAGATGGAGGCCCAACGCCTTCGCTGGCAATTCGAGAACATCCGCTTCAACGCCAGCGCGGGGGTGGATGACTTCACGCTATGGCTCCAGAACATTGTCGCCGTGCTAGAGACAGTCGAGGAGACGATTGAGCCGCAGAGGGTCATGGAGAAGCTCCTGAACGTCACCCCCAAGCCCCTTAGGGAAACCTCACCACACTGACGCTGAAGGACGCCAACAGGCGGCTACGCGCGGTGAAGGGCCGCGAGGCGGAGGACGACGAGCTGCCACCGGTGCGCGCCGACGGCAGGCTCTACCTCACCGAGGAGCAGTGGGAGGTGCGCCGGCGTGAACGTCGTGAGAAGGAGCGCACGCGCAGCGGCAGCGTGCGTCCCGGCGACAATGGCAGGAAGGGAGGCCATAACGGCGACCATGAAGACGACAGTGATGATGACGATGGGAGGAACAGCATCCGTTCTAGTGCAAGTGGGCGTCGTCGCAGCTCCGGCAAGGGGCGGTGCTTCAACAGTGCCTTTCACGGCCACTTCTCGAGGGAGTGCCCGAAGCCAAGGAAGGAGCAGGCGCTGTACGCCGATGCCGATGATGAGCCGACGCTCGTGTAGGGTGGGACATGCGGCAGTGACGTGGTTTAGGGGGAGATTGTTAGAATAAACCATGCCAAGTCATGTTTGTGGGTGTGAACTGTGTGTGTTGCCGGCAATGGCGTGTGTGTGTGTGCGTGCGCGTGCATGCTGGTGTCCATTGCTGGGGCCTGTCGTGTCTAGGGAGTCTAGTGTCCATCGGTGCACGAGTTCGAGCTCGCTTTCATGCCATGGACAGTGTCTGAGCCGAAACGCAAGTGTGGTTGCGTTCTAGTTTGTGTGTGGGCGTTCGCGTCTGTTAGGTCTGTAGGTGTTGATCGAGTCTGTAAAGCGTCAGCTGGTGCATGAGTCTGTGCTCGTGTTGGAGTCCAGCGAGAAACAGAATGGCGCGCGTGTGTGCGGGATCGCGCGTTGGAGGCAAGGAAGACCGAGTCAGAGGATCTCAGAGGCAGCATTATGGGCGCCACTTGGCTAGCGGATGAGGACGGAGACCGGTTCTCGCATGGAGTTGATTGCTCATGAATGGGAAGAATCTGGGTCTCTAGGAACGTGCGTGCGTGGGCGCCGAGCTCGCCGGAGTGTGGTGGCGTGGGCGCTGTGCTGTCTAGGTCTATAAACGGTCTTGTAATCCTTGTGTTCTAGGTTGAGTCGAGTCCGTTTATCAATCAAAGTGCCAACATACAGGCCGTGCCACTGCCGGGGCGTTCGTTGCCATTTTTGTGTATTCACTATTCATCTTCCTCCTCCGTCCGTGTGTGAGAGAGTAGAGTTCTAGGGCTCGATTTCCAACAATGCTGAGAAGGGGCGGCACCACACTCATCGTCCATGCATGGTGCCAATGCCCCAAGGTAAAAGACGGCATTGCCTATAACTACACTCATTTATTTCTGCAAGAGTTAATACACTGCTGACCTTCAAACTTGTTCTCTTGTGCAACTTAGATCCACAAACTTTAAAATGAGTATTTAGGATTTTTATGTTCGATATATGGCATATCAACATGGCACCACGCTGGTGAATATAGACAAAAGCCCCTTGATGATAACCAGAGATTGGTTCGAGGACCAGTGAGTGGTCGCTTCCTTTGTGATGAGTGATTCACAACATTGTGTGGATTGACGTTCATCTTGGCTTAGTACGCGCAGGAGTTGGATGAGTCCTGATTGGTGATGGTGCTGCTGAAGATCAAGTGCGAAAGGTTCATGGCCGGTCACCACAGGTGAAGGCATGAATAAGTAGGCTTGGATCGAGAAACCCCACAAGGCCGAGCAGGATCAAGGACGGTTCGCATGGTGTCTAGAAAAGCAAGGCAACGTGGCTTGGTGCAGTGGCGTCTTTCGAGTCAAAGGATTGTAGCAAGATCGAGTAGGTGGCCCGGGCATCGGGAGTGAAAGACTTGGGTGTTGGTGGCTCTTAATGATAAATTTCCACCTACAACATAGATATAAAAGAATAATAAAAAGAGTAGACATAGAGTTGTTTACTAACGAATTTCACTAGTTTTGGTGTATATGTGCTTGCAGGAACAAATTGGGAAAATATGAGCAGAAGTGGGCCTAGGGCTAGGTCGCCCGACCCCATCAGGTCGGCCGACCTGGACCCAGGCCCAATCCAGCCCATCTTTCCCCCATGCAGAAGAAACACACGTAGAAGAGATCCAACCATTGATTCTATGATGGTTCAAACCATGGGCAAGAGATGAGCTACCCATGGATTGAAGGGCCCACATCTAAATTCAACCGTACCCATTTCAAGCATACCCACCTGGAACTGACCTCAGGACCCACAGAGCAGTCACCCAGAAGAAACTGGGCCTGAGAGGCAGTAACTCCAGGTCGGCCATCCCCCGTAGGTCGGTCGACTTGGGCTCGTGCCGGAAATGGTCCTCCCTTAACTAGTAACGTCCAACCGCCTTCAGGAGCAGATCCAGGCCGTGCACAACCTAGGACGGTGGATCCTAGGGTCGGCCGACGCTAGGGGGTCTGCCGACATAGGCCCACCTCCAAACCCCCTGATCTTCTTCATAGCGACACCAAACCGTGAAGCGCCCCTGCCTAAGCAGAGACTAAATGTGATACAAATTATCAGTCCCAGGAGGCTGATACACATTTATTCAACAGATAGTTCAGAACTTACAACCCACGAGGGGGCGGACACCTGATACAAACTAAGATAGCTAAAAGGTAGACTACTACGGTAAGCCAAAGGATGAACCAGAATGGTTCAACCAAGGGATCAGAGTTCTGCGACAGCGA
>CM014276.1:14078645-14123934 GCA_004135705.1 Alloteropsis semialata
CGGGCGGCTCCTCCATCCGCGTTTCTCCCAAGCTCACGGTTGAGCTGCTGTCGCTCTGCCTCGATCTGACGCCTGGCCTCGTCCAGCTCCTGCAGCCTGACCCGCCGAGCATCGTCCGCCGGAGCGTTGGGTGGCGGCGCCGCAGGAGCATTGCCAGGAGGAGCCGCCGGTCCCCGGGCAGGTGGAGCCGCAGCGGCGTTGGCTGGTGGTGCTGCAGGGGCGCCATCCCCCGTGGAGCTGCTCGCAGAGTGCACATCTCCGTCGGGGGTGTGACACATGAAGCACTCCCGGTATGGGTCGAAGTTCGGCGGAGCCCACGTCAACCGCGGGCGCGAGCTGTTCACCGCGCTTCTGGCGGTTGGCGAGATGCGGGGATCGATTTCCGCCGGTGTCGGGGTGGCCACCGGGTCGCTCGGCAAGCCTGGCTGTCCCTCCGGGTACATGGCGTTGTAGCAGTCGATGAACTCGTCCCAGGGGAGCTGCTCCTGCCCTCCAACCTGGAGAGCGAGATTGGTGATCATGTAGGAGACGTTGCGGAAGCGTTCCTGGGACGGGCTCCGCCCCAGGGCGGCCGCCAAGTCCTCTCCAAGTAGGTCGAGGACGTAGGCGGTAGCTCCCGCCGTGGCGTAGGAGGGCTTGGGCCCCTCGTCGTGGAGCGTCTTGCCGTCGTCGCGGGCAAGCTTGGAGCGCACGAAAGTCGCCCCGATGATGGGCTCCGCCGACTTGTGGATGACAAAGTCGAGGGAGCCGAACCGCAGATGATCTCCGGGCGCCAGCGAGGCGCCGACGTGGGCCATCCGGACCCTGGGGGAAAAATAATCTATTCTTGTCTCAACAGCAAACAATACTTGACACCAAGACCACCAACAAGACCTAGACACAACGAACACAATGACACAATGAGAGACTAAATTTTAGAAAAGCAAACTAAACTGAAAAATTATGGGGCACAAAGGGGTTAAAGGACAGCAAAAATATTTTTGTAGGGCTTTTTTTGGACTATAGGTAAATGAAAACAAGATGAATCTAAAGGGCACATGATAATACCTCACGGTCAACCTGAATCTTGATACCACCTGATGAGGGGCTGGCCGATCTTCCGAGAGGTAGATGGTAAATTCGATTGGTGGAGACTCGTCGTTGGCGATCCGGCTTCAAATCAAACATGGTTCAAACCCTACAACCATTACACCACTGCTCCGTTGGTTGTCAACCAAGCACAACTTGATTGACCTCGCCAAGAAGGCTTTTCCCAGCAAGTGAATTGAAGAACACAAGCAAGAAAGTGAAACACGCAATCTGAAATTGCAGATGTATATGAAGCAAAAACAATGGTGTTTAAGCTCTGATCAACAAAGGACTAATCGCCATAGGGTTGTAGAACAAGAACGGGTGCCCTGGATCATTGTAAACGGACTTGTCGCCACAGTTACAGTGAATCTATCACAGTTTCGGCTTCAAAAACTTGACTAAACAAAACCCAAACCCTAATGTGGCCGCGGCAACTAAATATATGAAGGTTAGGTCATGCATGACCCCCCCCTGAACTCGCCCCTATGGGCTCCAACACGATACATGGGCCAACGGCCCAAAAGACTGTGGCGCAGCACCCTGACAGATTCTGGACGTCCAGTTGTTTCTATGATTCCTATTGAGTCAGATGGAATTTGCTATGTGACTGGTCTCAATGGAAGCTCTATGAAATTATCTTTTCATCCATATAAAGAATGTCCAAAACGGACTCCGTACGCGACCTGGGCATCGATTTTAGTGCGGGCTGCTCCTAGACTCCGAGGTGGACTCAAACTTGAGTTGCTTTGGGCTTCCACCTTGGGGACTTGAACCAAATTAATTTTAGGCCGTCTTCTTGACTTGGACATCCAAGTTGGACTCTTCTAAAACAAATAATTATGGCCATATCCATGGTTGTCATGTCCTCATCAGGGAGCCTTGATGAGGACATCCCAGCCAGAGCTCCAACAGCACAAGTATATGAAGGACCAATTACCCGTAGCCGAGCAAAACAACTTCAACAAGAGGTGGATGCTTTTCTCTCTGAGTTACACTTTGATATTAATGAGAATGTTATACTGCCTAAATCACGTACTCTACTTTTACTCAGGTTCACTCATGAAGATGGAACTTGTCCGAGTACTTTGGATACCCGTCCAAGTACTTTGGATACCCGTTCGAGTACTTTGGATATTCATCCGAGTACTTCTTCTCTTGACTCCCGAAGGCTATGAAGGCCATCAAGCACTTGATGGAAAGCTTGTCAAGTCTAATTTACAACACCATCAAGTTCTGAGTACTTTTGGATTTTCACTTATGAGGTTTGACCAGATTAGTGAAGACATGTCAGAAGGTCAAGAGTCTGCTCGAGAATTTATCCAGGTTTAAATTCCCATGCAAAACTGTACCAACTTGGAAAGGAACAGGGGTCATTATATACATGGTTGGAAAATGCTCCAAGTCTAGTTTCCAACGCAACTGACGACACGTCATTTGGAATTCCCAATTAAGAGTAATAACCATTTCTTTGAAGATTGCGCAGCAGCCCAAGAGACGCGCGTGAACTGAAGAGGACTTAATAAATGGTTCCACCACTTGGCTCTCCACTTCCCAATGTGATGCTTTCAGTTCACACCTATCTTAAACTCATCTAGGAGGGTTACTCCTAGTATAAATATCCCCTATGTACTTCTGATAACACAAGTTAACTTTTGATAATCGAATACAATCCCATATTGTTCAGCTGTGCGCTAACAATTTCAGAGAGTGATCTACCCTTTTGCTCTTGTGATTTCCTTGAGGGATTACAGAAGCGGCCGCATCATCGGCTCCCAATTGGTGCTCCTGGTCCGTTTGATTCTAGGTTGTGTTGGTTGGTTCTTTGAGAATGTGGTTGGGCGAATCCTCAATTCAGGTCGCCGGTTAAAGACGGTGGTTGGCTTCGAGTTTTGTTTGCCAGGTTGCACTAGTTATCGTTGCTTGCGGCACTTATCTTGGCTGTTCTTCAGCTTGTTATCTTGTCCAAGATCCTACGCCATGAAGATCGGGACCGAGTCTCATCATTTGGTATCAGAGCCTACGTTGCCACGGTAGAATTCTTTACCCTTGGCTACATATATTTGTGCCTTTGTCCTATGCACCAAAAAGCCATAAAAAAATTTTGTTATAGCCTTTGTTTTGATATGTTTATCTAGTAAGTTTGGTTAAGTTTTAGTCCATTAGAATCTTAGCTTAGTTGCTGATCATATCATCCTTTGCGTGTCCTTTTGCGCCTTTTCATATATCTCTGAAAATTTCCACAAAAAAAGATGTTGTAAACCGATTCTATCCTTTGCGTAAACTTTTATCCTATCAAGATAGCTACTGGTTGCATTTGTTTTTATTCTTAAAGTCTGCAAGTGTTATATCTGATCTTATCTTTAGTTTTGTTAAAAAAATCAATAAAAAAAAGAAGAGAAAGGAAAGTTGCAAAAAACAAAGTGCTGAGAAAGTTGGAAAGAAAGAAGAAGGATCAGATTGGTTGTATGCACAAGTGGTGTTAATTCATATCAAGTTGTGTAACCAGTTTGCTATCATCCTTTTGGTGCAATTTTGCTAGGTGATTCCCTTAAAATCAATCATCCCTGGCATACTCCTTGTTTGCATCAAATCTGAAATTTCATTTTCATGTGTGTTGCTTCGGTTACATTTTTAATATCTTGTGATCAGCACTAGGAAATTGATCTCTAGTTTGGGTTGCTACTTATCTTTACAACAACTAGATTTCAGATTGCTCCTCGTCAATCATACCCTACCAAGCTCCACAAATAAGCCATCGTAAACTGAACGCTGATCGTCTATTCGCTTAACCATCACTCTTTTGCCACCACACAAATTACTTCTATAATCTGTAGGGAACTCATAAGAGCTTTGGTTGGTAAGAGAAGGTGAGGTTGTGAGATCCAAATAATTTCCATTCCACATATACTATCTATTTTGTTCTCATTAACCATACAGGAAGATGTCCAAAATGCCCGAAATTGATGATTGTGTTACCATGGAACAATTTAATTTGATGAGGCAAAGTGTGGAGGAGAAACAAGATAGATTGTCACAAGATCTTCAAGCAATTATGGAGAGACCGCAACATCTACCTCGTGTTCCTAAAAATGCAAGAGTCCATGAAGATGAAACTGATGAAACTGATGAAGAAGCTGCTGCCCGACTTGAAAGAGAAGAACAAGAACATAGAGAGCGAGTTGCTGCAGATGCAAGAAGACCTGCTGGACCAGGGCATGGAAATGGAGGTGGTCGTGGTAGAGGAAGAGGTTTTGGACGTGGAGGTAATCACCATGCTGAATCTGAAAATGATTTTGAAGAAGAAGAAGTGGAACAGCCCCAATATGGAGGCCGGCGTCACCGAGGAAACTACGAACGTAACCAGCCCAATGAGGAGAGGTTTGGCAAGTTAAAATTTACCATTCCCAAGTTTAATGGAGGATCTGATCCTGAAACTTATCTCACATGGGAGTTGAAGGTTGACAAGATTTTTCGCTTGCATAATTACTCCGAAGAGAAGAAGATGGCAATGGCCGCACTTGAGTTTGATGATTATGCTCTAATTTGGTGGGAGCAAGTCCTTAGTGACAGAGAAGAGGCTGGGCAAGGTGCTGGTCATACATGGGCTGAAATGAAAAGAGAAATGAGACAAAGATTTGTGCCTAAACACTATCGTCGTGATCTTTTTGACAAGCTGCAGAATCTGAAGCAAGGTAATCTCTCTTTAGATGAATATTATAAAGAGATGGAGAAGGCAATGATTGAAGATGAAGAGCAATCAATTGCAAGATTCATGTCTTGGTTACATCGCAATATTCAGTGCATAGTTGAATTTCAGCCATACCGCAATCTTATTGAATTGGTACATCAAGCAAGCAAAGCTGAGCGCCAATTGCAGCAAGACATGAGGAGTAATAGAGGAGGTTCATTCAGTGCAAGAGCTGCCCCAAGTGGAAGCAAGTTTACACCAAGAACCAATGTAAACCGAGGCTCAAATTCCAACTCAAGTGACGGGTTACGTACTGCTGCTATGAGTAACTCTAGTGGGAAAGAGTTGGCTGCAACTAGTGAGAGGAGTAAACCTGCAACATCATCATCTACATCAATGGCTTCTACAGCAAAGAGTAGTGGAATTTAATGCTTCAAGTGTGGAGGTCATGGTCATGTTATTAGATAATGTCCAAACAATCGTACTATCATTGTTAATGACCAAGGAGAGTATGAATCTGCTAGTGAGGAGGAGCATGAAGCTACTGATGAAGGACAACATGAGGATGCTATAGAAAATGAAGATCGGCCCACATGTGAATTTGAGAGAGGTACTGCTCTTATTGTAACTCAAATTTTGAGTGTGCAAATGAAGGAAGCTGAGAATGAACAGCAGCATAATTTATTTCGAACGAGAGCCAAGGTTGAAAGCAAGGTATGCAAGGTGATCATTGATGGTGGAAGCTGCCACAATCTTGCTAGCCGTGAGATGATTGATAAACTTGGTTTAAAGTTGCTGCGACACCGTCACCCATATCATGTACAATGGTTAAATGATGCTAGAGATATCAAGATTGGATATAGGGTGAAAGTTCCATTCAAAGTTGGTAAATATGTTGACACCGTAGATTGTGATGTGGTGCCCATGGCCGTGTGCCATTTGTTGTTGGGAAGGCCATGGCAATATGATCGTTCATCTCTACATTGTGGTCGCACGAATCAGTACGCCATCAAGTGGAAGGCAAAGAGTTTGATACTTAAGCCAATGACACCTCAACAAATTCTAGCTGAACACTTGCAAAAGAGCTCTGAAATGGAGGTTGAGAGTGAGAAAGAAACAGAGAAAAAATTTTGAGTGCCCTCCACAAATCAGTGAGTGCGAGCAACAAGCCAAATGAGAGAGATAAAAAGAAAGGAGAGAATGAAAATCTGGTCATGTTAGCCACAAAATCTGAAAAGAGAGATGTGAGACATAACCCGAACCAAGCACTCATTGTACTTGTGTACAAAGACACATTGCTTTCAGCTAACGACATAACATCTCTTTCTAGTATTATTTCACATCTTTTGCAGGACTACAATGATGCCTTTCCGGAGGAAAGACCGGCTGGACTGCCACCATTGCGAGGCATTGAACATCAAATTGATCTCATACCTGGAGCTGCATTGCCCAATCGTCCACCATACCGCACCAATCCGGAAGAAACAAAAGAAATTCAGAGGCAAATACAAGCACTTTTAGATAAAGGTTACGTGCATGAAAGCTTAAGTCCTTGTGCTGTCCCTGTTATTTTGGTGCCAAAGAAAGATGGTTCATGGAGAATGTGCCTAGATTGCAGAGCCATAAATAATATCATTGTTCGCTATCGTCATCCTAATCCTAGGCTAGATGATATGCTTGATGAATTGAGTGGCTCTATGATTTTTTCTAAGATTGATTTGCGTAGTGGTTACCATCAAATTCTAATGAAAATTGGAGATGAATGGAAAACTGTTTTCAAAACAAAGTTTGGGCTGTATGAATGGTTAGTTATGCTTTTGGTTTGACTAATGCTCCTAGTACTTTTATGAGATTGATGAATCATGTCTTGAGAGCTTTTATTGGAAAGTTTGTTGTGGTTTACTTTGATGATATCTTGATTTACAGCAAGACATTGGAGGAACATGCTGAACATATACAACAAGTTTTGGATGTACTCAGAAAAAAGAAATTGTTTGCTAACCTTAAGAAGTGCACCTTTTACACAGATCAAGTTATGTTTCTTGGTTTTGTTGTTTCTGGACAGGGAATACAAGTTGATGAGACCAAGGTGAAAGCAATCAAGGAATGGCCAACTCTAGAGAATGTAAGCCAAGTGCAAAGTTTTCATGGCCTTGCTGGTTTTTATAGGAGATTTGTGAAAGATTTTAGCACCATAGCTTCTCCTTTAAATGAGTTAACAAAGAAAGGTGTTGCATTTGAATGGAAAGAGCAACAAGAAAATGCTTTTCAAGAATCGAAGAAACATCTAAAGGAAGCACCCCTACTTGTGTTGCCGGATTTCACAAAAACCTTTGAGGTTGAATGTGATGCAAGTGGGATTGGAATTGTAGGTGTGCTCATGCAAGATGGAAAACCCATTGCATATTTTAGTGAGAAGTTGGGAGGAGCACAACTGAACTACTCTGTGTATGACAAAGAGTTGTATGCTTTGATAAGAGTACTTGAGACTTGGCAACAATATTTATGGCCAAAAGAATTTGTTATTCATTCAGATCATGAAGCTTTGAAGTACTTGAAGGGCCAAGCCAAACTGAACCGTCGACATGCCAAATGGGTTGAGTTCATTGAAACATTTCCGTATGTTATAAAGTACAAGAAAGGTAAGGACAAATTTGTTGCCGATGCTTTGTCCCGAAGAAATATTTTGTTGAACCAACTTGAGGTAAAGGTAACGGGACTAGAGAGCTTGAAAGAGTTATATTCCACTGATCATGAATTTTCAGAACCATATGCCAAATGTACAGCAGAAAAAGGATGGGAAAAATATCATATTCATGATGGATTTTTGTTTAGGGCTAACAAAATATGTGTGCCAAATTGTTCGGTTAGGCTCTTGTTGTTATAGGAAGACCATGCAGGTGGACTAATGGGTCATTTTGGATGGAAGAGTCAGAGACGAGGATGACTCCTTTTCAAGAGGGGGAGGATAATGAGGACATCCCAGCCAGAGCTCCAACAACACAAGTATATGAAGGACCAATTACCCGTAGCCGAGCAAAACAACTTCAACAAGAGGTGGATGCTTTTCTCTCTGAGTTACACTTTGATATTAATGAGAATGTTATACTGCCTAAATCACGTACTCTACTTTTACTTAGGTTCACTCATGAAGATGGAACTTGTCCGAGTACTTTGGATACCTGTCCAAGTACTTTGGATACCCGTTCGAGTACTCTGGATATTCGTCCGAGTACTTCTTCTCTTGACTCCCGAAGGCTATGAAGGCCATCAAGCACTTGATGGAAAGCTTGTCAAGCCTAATTTACAATACCATCAAGTTTCGAGTACTTTTGGATTTTCACTTATGAGATTTGACCAGATTAGTGAAGACATGTCAGAAGGTCAAGAGTCTACTCGAGAATTTATCCAGGTTCAACTTCCCATGCAAAACTGTACCAACTTGGAAAGGAACAAGGGTCATTATATACATAGTTGGAAAATGCTCCAAGTCTAGTTTCCAACGCAACTGAAGGCACATCATTTGGAATTCCCAATTAAGAGTGATGACCATTTCTTTGAAGACTGCACAGCAGCCCAAGAGACACGCGTGAACTAATGAGGACTTAATAAATGGTTCCACCACTTGGCTCTCCACTTCCCAACGTGGTGCGTTCAGTTCACACCTATCTTAAACTCATCTAGGAGGGTTGCTCCTAGTATAAATATCCCCTATGTACTTCTAAAAACACAAGTTAACTTTTGATAATCGAATACAACCCCATATTGTTCAGTTGTGTGCTAACAATTTCAGAGAGTGATCTCTACTCCTTTGCTCTTGTGATTTCCTTGAGGAATTACAGAAGGGCCACGTCATCGGCTTCCAATTGGTGCTCCTGGTCCGTTTGATTCCAGGTTGTGTTGGTTGGTTCTTTGAGAGTGTGGTTGGGCGAATCCTCGATTCAGGTTGCCGGTTAAAGATGGTGGTTGGCTTCAAGTTTTATTTGCCATATTGCACTAGTTATCGCTGCTTGCAGCACTTATCTTGGATGTTCTTCAGCTAATTATCTTATCCAAGATCCTACGCCGTGAAGATCGGGATCGAGTCTCATCAAGCCTCAACGTAGGCTGAATAATGCGATGAAGAAAGTTTCTGTACACTGGGATCATTTATCCCGTCCCTCATAGTGAATGGGTCAGCCCTGTCCAAGTAGTACCTAAGAAGGGAGGCATGACCGTCATAAGTAACGAGAAAAATGAGCTGATCCCTCAGCGAACCGTTACTGGGTGGCGAATGTGCATTGACTATTGCCGACTAAACAAGGCCACTAAGAAGGACCGTTTTCCGCTCCCCTTCATCGATGAGATGCTGGAGAGACTCGCGAACCACTCCTTCTTCTGTTTCCTTGATGGGTATTCCGGCTACCATCAAATTCCCATCCACTCTGACGATCAAGAGAAAACCACCTTCACCTGCCCTTATGGAACGTATGCATACCGTAGAATGTCGTTTGGGTTGTGCAATGCACCAGCATCATTCCAAAGGTGCATGATGTCTGTCTTCTTAGACATGATAGAAGAGATTATTGATGTTTTCATGGACGACTTTTCAGTCTATGGAAAGACCTTTGATCATTGTCTGCAGAACTTAGACAGGTGCTGCAAAGATGCCGAGAAAAGGACCTGGTGCTAAATTGGGAAAACTGTCATTTTATGGTCCGAGAGGGTATAGTGTTAGGACCCTTAGTGTCTGAAAGAGGGATAGAGGTGGATAGAGCTAAAATTGAGGTAATAGAAAAGCTCCAGTCTCCTACCAATGTCAAGGGGATCCGTAGCTTCTTAGGCCATGTGGGGTTTTGCCGGTGTTTTATTAAAGACTTTTCTCAGATAGCCAGGCCCCTCACTAGCCTTTTAGCTAAGGATATGCCCTTTGATTTCGATGATGAGTGTTTACATGCTTTTATGATCCTGAAAAATGCTCTCATCTCAGCGCCAGTCATTCAACCCCCTGACTGGATGCTACATTTTGAGATAATGTGTGATGCTAGCGATTATGCTGTTGGTGCTGTCTTAGGACAAACCAAGAATAAAAATCATCATGCTATCTCATATGCTAGCAAGACTTTGACAGGAGCTCAAGTAAACTATGCTACCACTGAAAAAGAGCTCCTGGTTGTGGTCTTTGCTATAGACAAGTTTAGATCTTACTTGGTAGGAGCAAAGGTAATTGTTTACACCGATCATGCTGCCTGATGAGGACATCACCGACTCAGATACAACCACAATAGCAACTTTTGATTCAAAGGTGAAACAATTCTTTATAATGATTGTATGTGATACATTTGATGAATTGATGCTACGCCATGATGTATGTTCATTGTAATTTTCAGAAATACATTCATGGATCAAAAAGGGTGTTAAACACACATGGAAGGCATGGAGGACCAAAGAAGTTGATTGGGGGCCAAGTCCAAGTATTCCCCACGTCCTCCACGAGGCCACCACGTCACTTTTCGCCCAAGGAAAGAAAGAGATCAATTCCAACACGTTTTGGAGTTGGATTCGGACTGCAGCATTGGGCCAAATTGTGGAGGCCACCACAACTTCATCTGAACTCCGTTTTGGGCATTCAAGTACTTCATGGAAGCGGCATGAAGTCAGTTTTCATATGGATCTAGACTCAAGTCCATATCTATTTTGAGGCGGCCGGAATCGTCAATTTACTCTCATAGGTTTTTCTGTCCAGGGTGCTGCGTCGCCTGATTTTGGCCCGATGGCCCGTGTATCATGTGGGGCACAATAGGGGCATGTCCTAGGGTTGTGGGACGACCTCCACCATGTCCTGGTCATCCCCTACCCTCTAATATACCTCCATAGCCGCCACAAACAGATTAGGTTTTGTTTAGATGTAAGTTTAGCCCTTGCTACTTCCTTATAGACGCATGTGTCGGCTAGACCATCCGTTCTACTTGATTCAGTACCACACCTTTGTGATTTTAGATTGATTATCATCTCCATATTTGCAATTGAGTTGCTTGTTCTACTTGTTCTTGCTTGTTCTTCGATTGCTTGCCGGAATTACCCTCGTGGTTTGGTTGATCGTGCTCCACAAGATCGCGACGACCGCTGGAGTTGGTGTATCGGTTGCTAAGGCACAACATCCTTGGATGGTTGTAGTCAGGCCGTGAACATCTGTCCAGTCCAAATCGAAGTTATCCATCTCTCATCGAAAGATTGGGCACAAACCCTAGCGGGTTTCTTATCAGTTGGTAATCAGAGCAAGGTTCTTCGGTGAGAGACTTCCAATCCCTTCGCTGTTTTTCATTTCCTATAGTCCAGAAAAGCCAAAAAAATAGTAGATCAGTTTACTCGCAATCCTATAAACCGTTTGAGCCTTTACTAGTACTGCTTAGTTAGGGCTTGTTGAGTTTTTGGTTGCTTCGGTCGCATCAAGTTGCTGGTCTTAGTTCTAATCCTTTAGAGTTTTGAGTTCTATCACGTTTTGTCACCACGATATACACCATCACCCTATACATCTCTGCAACATTTTCTGCCTCCATGATTACATATCTTGTCAGATTGGAGAGTTTAAATACAATCTGGAAAAGCTTACGTTGTCTTCTTTTCAATGGATCTGACCTTGCTGGAAAATTCCTTTTGAGCATTCCACAACTGTCCTAGAGATTTGCGATCTGAAGTCTGTGCACTAAGCCTTTTGTGTTGATTTGTCTCTGTATTGAGCAAAAGAGTTTAGTACTGTGCAAAAAAAAAGAAGTTGAAAAAAAGAAAAAGAAGAAGAAGAAGAAGAAGAAGAAGAAGAAGAAGAAGAAGAAGAAGAAGAAAAATAAAAGAAGAAAAAAAAAGAGACAAGAAAAGAGAAAGAAAAGGGGGCTGAATTTTTGTTTTCTTGGTGCCATACTAGTTGTTCTTCATCAGTGACTACCTTTGTGTCTAGGCTCACGTCTCTAGCATGGTTTAGCTTAGGACCAGCACAGTACCGCCGTTGAACGATTACTCAACTTGCTTTTGTGACTAATGTGGTACTAGTATTTTACCTTGCATCAGCTCACCTATAGATCCACATATTCGACTATGGCTTGACAGGTTTTTGTTGTTGCGGCACCGACACACTTCGTCCCATGGTTGCAGACTTGTTGGATGCCGTCACCTCCTGTTTTGCTTGGTAAGAACTTGTAAGAGCTTGTTTGAATAGATTGAGACTGAGAGAACTACAACAATTACATCCTAGTAGTTGATAGGAGCATACAGATTTTTGTGTTTGTTTCTTATCTCCCATCAATTATGACAGGTGCTACGGAAATTCTTGAGCCAACAAAACTACATCTTCAGATTGAGGACGTCATCCACTTCTTGCTTCCTATGCTGGTAAGTTTGATCCTAACACATATGTTAAATGGGAGCTAGTGGTAGACAAAGAATTGAGAAAGTATGATTTGTCTGAAGAGCAAAAAGTGATAACTGTTTCTACAATTTTAATTGATTATGCTTTGACCTTGTGGAAGCGCTTGTTGAGATTTGACAGAATACCTAAAACATGGAGTGATATGAAAAGAATTTTGAGAGAAAATTATGTTCCTGAATATTATGCTGATTATTTGCTTACTAAGTTGCAAAATTTGAAACAAGGTAGTAACGCCGTTGAAACATACTACCATAATCTGAAATTTCATATGTTGTGTTGTGGTTTGGAAGAATGTGAAGAAGCTACTGAAATCAGATTTTTGAAGGGGCTTAATACTAAAATTCAGGATAGATTATTACATGAAACATATGATTCTCTGTCAAGGGCGTCAATCCCCCGAGTAGCCGGACCTCGGCTGCGGAGTTCGTACCCGGAGTCTGTCTTCTCCGGCGAGGTTTTGCCCCTCTGCCGTAGGCTTAGGTTTGGAGGAAGGAGAAAGAAACAGGATAATTGTTCTTGCTTGATTTAACCAATGTGAGATTACAAGCATATATGGCGCAAGGCCTCAACCAAACTTTCCTAAACTTAAGGAACTAATAATAGAAAGCTAATCTATCTTTCCTAACTTAGCCACTCGTGGTGATCTGATCCTGAACGTCGTCGCGCGCTTCTGTCGTGCGTGCCGCACGTTCCGCGGCGCGGCGCACGTCGCAGGCCCGGTGGCGCCTGGTGTACTTGAGCCCCCACATGACATCTCTCCCCCCCTGGAGAGGCAGCTCATCCTCGAGCTGAAAGCTTGGGTACTTGGCGAGGAATGGTTTAGCGTCTTCCCACGTTGCAGAAGCAGACGTCTCGCCCTTCCACTGCACCAGCACCTGACGCACCCCACGCTCGGACAATCGGAACCTGACAGCGCGCTCTGGCTCTGGGGAGATGGCGCCATGGTGAATGGTAGGCAGAGGTGGAGGTACCGCCGGAGGAGTTCCCTGGAATTTCTTGAGCAGCCCAACGTGGAAAACGTCATGCAGGCGAGCTTGGGGCGGCAGAGCGAGGCGAACCGCGACGTCGTTGATGAGCTCGGTGACGAGGTACGGTCCGTAGAAGCGCAGCTTCAGCTTGCCTGAAGTAGCCTGGGGCAGAGAGGACGCCTGGCGCTGTCGAAGTCGAAGAAGAGCCCAGTCGCCCACCTGGTACGTGACCTGGCGGTGAACCCTGTCATAGTAGCGCTTCTGGAGTTCCTGCGCCTGCTCGAGCCGGACGCGGATATCAGCGAGGAACTCGTCCCGCTCTTCCATGTTCTTGGCGACGGCAGCTACCCTTGTCTCTCCTGGCTCATAGGACCGGATGGACGGTGGGTCACGGCCATAGACGACGCGGAACGGCGTGTCCCGGAGCGACGTCTGGTAGGCGGTGTTGAAGACATACTCCGCCCACGGCAGCCACTGGAGCCACTGCCTTGGTCGATCCCCTGTGAGGCAGCGCAGGTACATGACGATGACGCGGTTCGCGGACTCCGACTGCCCATCAGACTGTGGGTGGAAGGCAGTGGTCATGTGCAGCTTGGTGCCCACGAGCCGCATCAGTTCGCGCCAGAATCTGGAGGTGAAGATCGGGTCACGGTCCGACACCATGGACTGCGGTACGCCGTGAAGGCGGACGATGTCGGCGAAGAATGCCTGGGCGACGGTCTCAGCGGAGTAGGGATGCGCCAGAGGAATGAAGTGGCAGTACTTGCTGAACCTGTCCACCACTGTCAAGATGACCGACTTGCCCCGGACTTTAGGAAGTGCCTCGACGAAGTCCAGGGCAATGTCCGTCCACACACCTTGAGGCACTGGCAGTGGAAGAAGGAGACCGGCCGGATGTAGATGCTCCGACTTGTAGCGCTGGCACGTCGGGCATGCGCGCACAAAGTCCTGCACAAGCTGTTTCATATTAGGAAAATGGAAATCCCGCCGCAGCCGGTGCAGCGTGCGTTGGACGCCCTCGTGTCCGTCCTCATGGATGGCCGCCAGGAGCTCTGGTAAGAGGGGCGATGCTGGTGGAATGTACAGCCGCCCGCTGTACTGGAGCATGTCGTCCTTGACCGCCCAAGGCAGCCCTTTGGAGCCCGCCTGGACCTCATCTCGGAGCGCCACCAGGGTAGGGTCGGCCAACTGAGCTTGGTGGAGGCGCGTGACGAAGTCGAACCGGGGGACTGAGAGCACCAGAACAGTCCCCTCGTCCGGAGTGTCTCGGCAGGACAGGGCGTCTGCTACCGCGTTCGCCGGCCCCGGCTTGTACTCGACGGAGAAATCGAAGCCCAGGAGCTTTCCCACCCAATGATGCTGAGGGATCGTTGCGAGACGTTGGTCCAGCAGGTACTTGAGGCTGTAGTGGTCGGTCCTGACGCGGAAGCGGCGGCCCCAAAGATACGGTCTCCAGTGGCGGATGGCATGGACGAGACCGATGAGCTCCCGCTCATAGGCAGCGAGGGCGCGGTGCCGGGGCGCTACTGGCCGGCTGAAGTAGGCGATGGGGTGGCCCTCCTGGACCAGCACTGCCCCAAAGCCGTGGGACGAAGCGTCGCACTCGACGACGAACATCTTGGCGAAGTCCGGCATGGCGAGAACCGGGGCAGCGGTGACCGCAGACTTGAGAGCCCCGAATGCCGCGGCCGCCTCCTCCGTCCAGGAGAAACCGTCCTTCTTGAGTAGCGCGGTGAGCGGCGCGGCGATGGTGCCGTAGTTGTGGACGAATTTGCGGTAGTACCCGGCCAGCCCGAGAAAACCCCGCACCGATCGCGCCGAGCGTGGCACCGGCCACTCCTGGACGGCCTGAACCTTGGCCGGGTCCATGGCGACGCCCGCTGCAGAGATGACGTGTCCCAGGTAGGCGACTGAGGCAGCGCCGAAGGCACACTTGGAGCGCTTGACGAAGAGCTGATGGCGCTGAAGCTCGCAGAAGACGGCGCGGATATGGCGCAGGTGATCCGCCCACGTCTGGCTGTAGATTAGGATGTCATCAAAAAAAACCAGTACAAACCGACGGAGGAACGGGCGGAGTACATCATTCATCAGAGCCTAAAAAGTTGTCGGGGCATTGCAGAGCCCGAACGGCATGACCAAAAACTCGTAGAGGCCGTCGTGGGTGCGAAACGCGGTCTTGTGGACGTCGTCTGGCTGCATGCGCACTTGGTGGTAGCCGGAACGCAAGTCCAATTTGGTGAAGAACCGCGCGCCATGGAGCTCGTCGAGCAGCTCGTCGACGACGGGGATGGGGAACGCGTCCTTGATGGTGAGGGCGTTGAGGGCGCGGTAGTCGACGCAGAATCGCCATGACCCGTCTGGCTTCTTGACGAGGAGGACCGGTGACGAGAACGCCGAGTCACTGCGGCGGACAATGCCCTGCTCGATCATGGCGGCACACTGCCGTTCGAGCTCGTCCTTGTGAGCCGCCGGGTACCTGTAGGGGCGGACGGCGACCGGCGGCGCGCCCGGCTTGAGGACGATGCTGTGGACCCTGGCGCGCCGTGGCGGCAGGCCGGTGGGCTCGGCGAAGACGCTGTCGAAGGCGGCCAACAACCCGTCGAGGAGGGAGTCAGCAGCGGTCGTCGCCGAGAGACGTGGCGCCCGGAGCGCGGCGACATCGGACCAGCACACGTCCCGGCCGAGGTGGTGGAAGGACATGGTGCGCGCCTGGAAGTCCCAAACGATTGGTCCCAGGGTGACCATCCATTGCGTCCCCAGGACCAAGTCGTAGCCAGCCAGGGGCATGACGAAAAGGTCGACGCGGAAGCCGTCGCCGTCGATGACGATGGGCGCCTGACGAAGCACGCCCGGGCACGTGACGCGCTCCCCGTTGGCAACGGTCGCCGTGAGTCGCGGCCGGGGTTGGATTGGCAGACCCGTGCGCCGTGCCGCGTCCTCGCTTATGAAGTTGTGGGTCGACCTGGTGTCGAGGAGCGCGACCAGTGTAGTAGCGCCCAGGGAGACGGAGACCTGCATGGTGTCGCAGATCGGGACGCTGGCCACCGCCTGCAGGGAAAACACAGGCGCCTCTTCGATTGGATCGGCGGCGTCCTCGGCAGCTTCCGTGTCGGAGATCATGACGCCGTCGATGTAGAAGAGGCGGCGGCAAACCCGGTTGTGTCCACGGGAGTACTTCTCATTGCAGTTGTAGCACAGCCCGAGGCGTCGGCGCTCCGCTTGCTCCTCCTGCGAGAGACGCTTCACTGGATTGCCATCCACCTTCAGCGGGGGCGCAGCCGCCGGCGGCGCAGGGAGCGCGGGGCGCGGGCCCGGGGCCGGCAACAGGCTGCGAGGCGCTGGCCGGGCGGGGGCTGGGGCCGGCTTGTCGAGCTCCATCAGCTCAACCTGCCGCGCCAAGCTCATGGCAGTCGCGAGCGACTGCGGGTTGTGAATGCGCACGGCGTGGCTGATCGGCGGGAGGAGGCCACCCGTGAATAGCTGGACGCGCTGGATCTCGGCCAACGGCCCGGCGCGGGGCAGGAGCGCCTGGAAGCGTTCCTGGTACTCCTCGACGGTGCCTGTGCGCCGGCAGTCAGCGAGCTCGAACAGCGGCGCCGATCTCAGGGGAGGCCCGAAGCGCAGGTTGAGGAGGTCCTTGAAGCGGCGCCATGTGGGTATGCCCTCGTCCTCCTGGACTTGGATGTACCACATCTGTGCGCCCTCCTGGAGGTTGTAGGAGGCCATCCACACCTTCTCCTCCTCCATGATCCTCTGTTGGTGGAAGTACGACTCGCATCTGTTGATGAAGATCAACGGGTCGGACTTGCCATCATAGTGCGGGAAGTCCAGCTTCTGGAACCGCGGCGGGCGGTCGTTGTGGTGCTCGCCGGAGGGCTGCTCGCTGCCCGACGAGGAGGACCGATCAGAGGTTAGGGACTGGATGGCCTTGGCGTTAGCCTCAGCGGTGGCCTGCAGGGCGGCCACGGACTTGGCCAGCTTATCCACGGTGGCCTTGAGGTCATCTTGATCACCCATGGGAGCTGTTGAGGAGGATGCGGATGTTGGGGAGGGTGGTGCGGCGGCTGGTGGTGATGGCGGCGCGGCGGCTGGTGGGGAGGAGGAACGGATGGGCGAGGATCGCCGGGACCGTGATACCAGGTTGTCAAGGGCGTCAATCCCCCGAGTAGCCGGACCTCGGCTGCGGAGTTCGTACCCGGAGTCCGTCTTCTCCGGCGAGGTTTTGCCCCTCTGCCGTAGGCTTAGGTTTGGAGGAAGGAGAAAGAAACAGGATAATTGTTCTTGCTTGATTTAACCAACGTGAGATTACAAGCATATATAGCGCAAGGCCTCAACCAAACTTTCCTAAACTTAAGGAACTAATAATAGAAGGCTAATCTATCTTTCCTAACTTAGCCACTCGTGGTGATCTGATCCTGAACGTCGTCGCGCGCTTCTGTCGTGCGTGCCGCACGTTCCGCGGCGCGGCGCACGTCGCGGGCCCGGCGGCGCCTGGTGTACTTGAGCCCCCACATGACATTCTCTATCTTGTTTGGTTGATCTTGCTTCAAGAATTGAGATTCAACTTACTAATGATTTGGGTGAAGAGAAATTACCTGAATTATTGCCCACTTGTGAAACAAAAAATTATATGGATGTGAAGCCTTTTGTTATGTGTTCTACTGTGACTAATTAGGGCAGCATACAAAGAAATTAATAGAACACCCATCAAAGGAAGTGAATGAAGGTAAGTCTGTTTATGCTGAAATTAATGATGCGAGTAAAAGGGTTAATGATCTAATTGTGCCTCCATATGATCTTATTCCTTTGGTGCAGAAGTTATCATCTTCTCCCGCTAGTTTAGAGCAATCATTAGTGGAATATGTGCTGATTTACCGTTGCCACAAGATGAATTACTTGCTGATCCTTGTGATAAAAAGGACTTGTGTGCTAATGATTCTTTTACTCCTATATCACAAGTAGTGAATAAGTGTGATACTTTTGGTTTGGAAGCATACAAATGCGCTGAAAATAAGCTTTTTCATCCTATTACTTGTGCACAAGATGAACTGAAATTATTGTCTTCTTTAAATACTTTGGGTTATATTGAATTTGATATTCTTTGTGATCTAAACTGTTTGGATCAGAAACTTTTTGCATATTCTGAATTGGCATGCTTGACTAATCATACATTTCACTTTATTGGTAAGTATAATTGCAAAGAAAAATATTTGGTCCATAAAGTTTATATTTGCTCTAATCTGAATTATCCTTTTGGGCCACAATACCATGATAGAATAAGGGGCTGCACTAACACTAATAATGTCTCGCAAAGTCTTCCTAGTATTTTTCTTATGCAAAAGGGACAACCCAAAGAAAGGGAGCATTGCTGGTTCTCGCTGTGCAGCATAGCCGTTGCTCTATGTTCCAACATCAAAGAAACAACCTATGAATGCCATTGGAGCAAGTCGAGGACGACTTGCAGCCAAGAAGGGGAGAATGATGAGGACATCACCGGCTTAGGTACAAGCACAATAGCAACTTTTGATTCAAAGGTGAAACAATTCTTTATAATGATTGTATGTGATACATTTGATGAATTGATGCTACGCCATGATGTATGTTCATTGTAATTTTCAAAAATACATTCATGGATCAAAAAGGGTGTTAAACACACATGGAAGGCATGAGGACCAAAGAAGTTGATTGGGGGCCAAGTCCAAGTATTCCCCACGTCCTCCACCAGGCCACCACGTCACTTTTGGCCCAAGGAAAGAAAGAGATCAAATCCAACACGTTTTGAAGTTGGATTCGGACTGCAGCATTGGGCCAACTTGTGGAGGCCACCATGACTTCATCCGAACTCTGTTTTGGTCATTCAAGTACTTCATGGAAGCGCCTTGAAGTCAGTTTTCATATGGATCTAGACTCAAGTCGATATCTATTTTGAGGCGGCCGGAATCATCGATTTACTCTCCATAGGTTTTTCTGTCCAGGGTGCTGCGTCGCCTGATTTTGGCCCGATGGCCCGTGTATCATGTGGGGCCCAATAGGGGCGCATCCTAGGGTTGCGGGACGACCTCCACCACGTCCTGGTCATCCCCTACCCTCTAATATACCTCCATAGCCGCCACAAACAGATTGGGTTTTGTTTAGATGTAAGTTTAGCCATTGCTACTTTCTTGTAGACGCATGTGTCGGCTAGACCATCCGTTCTACTCGATTTAGAACCCCACCTTTGTGATTTCAGATTGATTATCATCTCCATGTTTGCAATTGAGTTGCTTGTTCTAGTTGTTCTTGCTTGTTCTTCGATTGCTTGCAGGAATTACCCTCATGGTTTGGTTGATCGTGCTCCATAAGATCGCGGCGACCGCTGGAGTTGGTGTATCAGTTGCTAAGGCGGAACATACTTGGATGGTTGTAGTCGGGCTGTGAACTTCTCTCCAGTCCAAATCAAAGTTATCCATCTCTCATTGAAATATTGGGCACAAACTCTAGCGTGTTTCTTATCAGTTGGTAATCAGAGCAAGGTTCTTCGGTGAGAGACTTCCAATCCCTTCATTTTTTTTAAATTCCTATAGTCCAGAAAAGCAAAAAATAGTAGATCAGTTTACTCGCAATCCTATAAACCGTTTGAGCCTTTACTAGTACTGCTTAGTTGGGGCTTGTTGAGTTTTTGGTTGCTTCGGTCGCGTCGAGTTGTTGGTCTTAGTTTTAATCCTTTAGAGTTTTGAGTTCTATCACGTTTTGTCACCACGATATACACCATCATCCTATACATCTCTGCAACATTTCTACCACATGATTTCATATCTTATCCGATTGGAGAGTTTAAATACAATCTAGAAAGCTTACATTGTCTTCTTTTCAATGGATCTGACCTTGCTGGAAAATTCCTTTTGAGCGTTCTGCAACTGTCCTAGAGATTTGTGATCTGCAGTCTGTGCACTAAGCCTTTTATGTTGATTTGTCTCTGTATTGAGCAAAAGAGTTTAGTACTATGCAAAAAAAAGGAAGTTGAAAAAAGAAAAAAAGAAGAAGAAGAAGAAGAAGAAAAATAAAAGAAGAAAAAAAGAGACAAGAAAAGAGAAAGAAAAGGGGGCTGAATCTTTTGTTTTCTTGGTGCCATACTAGTTGTTCTTCATTAGTGACTACCTTTGTGCCTAGGCTCACGTCTCTAGCATGGTTTAGCCTAGGACCAGCACAGTACTGCCGATGAACGATTACTCAACCTGCTTTTGTGACTAATGTGGTACTAGTATT
The DNA here is from genome assembly GCA_004135705.1 of Alloteropsis semialata. Classification (NCBI taxonomy): domain Eukaryota; kingdom Viridiplantae; phylum Streptophyta; class Magnoliopsida; order Poales; family Poaceae; genus Alloteropsis; species Alloteropsis semialata. The sequence goes on from CM014276.1 coordinate 14,099,020, forward strand.
TTACCTTTCTTCAGCTCACCTATAGCTCCACATATTCGACTATAGCTTGACAGGTTTTTGTTGTTGCAGCACCAATACACTTCGTCCCATGGTTACAGACTTGTTGGATGCCGTCACCTCCTGTTTTGCTTGGTAAGAACTTGTAAGAGCTTGTTTGAATAGATTGAGACTGAGAGAACTACAACAATTACATCCTAGTAGTGGATAGGAGCATACATATTTTTGTGTTTGTTTCTTGTCTCTCATCAATTATGACAGGTGCTACAGAAATTCTTGAGCCAACGAAACTACAACTTCAGATTGAGGACGTCATCCACTTCTTGCCTACTTATGCTGGTAAGTTTGATCCTAACGCATATGTTAAATGGGAGCTAGTGGTAGACGAAGAATTGAGAAAGTATGATTTGTCTAAAGAGCAAAAAGTGATAGCTGTTTCTACAATTTTAATTGATTATGCTTTGACCTTGTGGAAGCGCTTGTTGAGATTTGACAGAATACCTAAAACATGGAATGATATGAAAAGAATTTTGAGAGAAAATTATGTTCATGAATACCTAAAACATGGAATTGATTAATTGATTACTAGAAGGGAAGACCGATTCACTCGTGAGGGGGTTGGAGAAGATGGAGGTGGACAAGAAGGAAGCCCATGCTATTGATTTGAAGGTAGCCGAAGCAAGGTCCACATGTGAAGATTGTGGAGAGTACGGCCATGTCCAGAAGAATTGTTCGGAGGAAGCTAAAGTGCTCGAGTACATGAGGAAAAGGGATTTGTCCCCACCGTCCTACTTCCGCTACGGACAAGGTAGACCTCAATTTAATGCAAGCTCATCCCTTTAAAACTCAGTGCCTCTTCATATACAATTGAAGGAGTTCATAGAGGATCAATGCAAGATCAACAAGGACAGTGTCGCTAAGTTCAAGGCTATGGACAAGATATTGGAGAATATTGATGGCAAGGTGACGGAGGTCGGAAGCTCTAACCACCAAGTGCTCAACATGATAAAGATGCTAGAGACACAAGTGACCCAGCTAGCCGAACGCCTACCTAGTAATGAAGGAAGACTACCGGGGCAACCTCAAAATCCGGAGACGGAAAAAGCAATTCAAACTCGCTCGGGGAAAGAGACCAAAGATCCCGAACACCCGGCCGGAGCAACGAAGCCTAGGTCAAGTGTTGAAGAGGAGATGACAACAAAAGAGAAGGCACCTACTCCCGCACCGAAAATAGTCACCCAAGAGCCAGAGTTTGAGATGATCGATGAAGATACAAAGATTCTTCCTCTGATGCCACGTTACCACAAAGGTAAAATTGATGAGCATTTCAAAATATTTGTTGAAGTGGTTCGCAGGTTGAACATCAATATGCCGCTCTTGGACGCTCTACAAGTATCACACCCAGATTTACGAATAAACCCGAATGCTACTATATGTGTACCCAGGAAGTCTTAAACACACATATAGCTCCAGAAATAGAATATCAAAGTAAACCAGTGCTCGAATTACAAAAGACAAGGGTCTAAAAACAAACCACAGCGGAAGTCTATTTACTATCTCTCATGATGAATTCTCCATTCCACAGGGACGTCGGCTGGTGAAGCACAACCTAGAACTCTTCTGGAAAAATCTTCATGAAAATCTTCGAGTGCTACCTCATCTGAGTACCCGTCCGGAATTTTGTTGAATAACACAAGTGTAAGTAAACCAACTTTACTTAACAAATATAACACGAGGGATGAAGGCTTAAAAGGCTAGACACGGTTTAACTGCGGTAAGCACTTTTAATTGTTCAATTTTAGCATTAACCAATTTACTACAATGTAATAGGTAAAATCCAGTTGTAACCCAAATTAAGTATAAGTAGAAAAGTATCATAGACCACCATCATTCCAGTTTCATTCCATTTTTAAACATCACCAAGGTAAAAGTCACTGTCAAAAAGGATCCAGGCCACTCGTAACTGTGAGCACGGCTGTTATAACAGTTTTACACTCTGCAGAGGTTGTACACTTTCCCCACTGGTCGCGTAAAAGCTCAAAAGAACTTTATAACCCAACCACGCAATGCTAGTTAGGCACATTCATCACACTACCTTTGGTGTGACTGCATAGGGACGCTACGAGACCTTTCTAAAGACACCCTAGCAGCTAGTGACAGTGTGAACCTCTTCTGCTCCCACCAAAAGTAAATATCAGCCCATCCGAGACAGACCGAGGCCACCGCTCCTGGCCCTCTCCTCCGAGTCAAGCCAGATAGCCACTTAGACAAGCTAGAGCCGTACATTTTACTTAGTCAAGACCAGAGCCCATTTGATTCCCGTGGTTGCACTGTTCTCCCGGGTTGCCACTTTAAGATAGACCATAACTAGTGATGCCCAGAACAAAGCACACAGCAATTGTTCCAGTTTAAAGGTTGATTATGAACAAAGCACACAGCACATGTTCCGATTTAGGTTGGATGGAACAAAGCACACAGCACATGTCCAAATTAAGGGTTGCCTAGAACAAAGCACACAGCACATGTTCTAGATCGTGAATTGCCTAGAATAAAGCATACAGCACATATTCTAGAACAAGAGTTTGCTGAGAACAAAGCACACAGCACATGTTCCAGCTACCTAACCAGGTTGCTAAAAAGCAAGTTTTAACATTCATCATTGTATAAGTATCAAGTATCACTGTCCGAAGATAGTAAGCGCAAGTTGCATAGCCTAGCTCAAATTACCCATCAATGCATAACCCGGTTGAGTAAGAAAGTAAGTCTCAAAAGTACTAGGGATATCCTAAATAGTTTAACTCATGCATGAATGCAAGTGATTAATAGTGTGTATAGGTATCAAGGATTGCTCGTGTTATACTTGCCTTCCTCAATGTATGCCATTAATCCTCTTCTTCAGAACCTTGCTCTCCTTCAACGTCATGCAGCTCACCGAGGCACAATCAACACCAGCACACAAGGTACATCTAACAAAGTAATACACCAATCAATACAACAGTTTTGAAAAGCGCACTTAGAAAACACTAGCTGCTATGAACTCGGGAGTGCAAGAAACACTAAGCGCTGAACTATGGTTGAAAAGGCATAGGCAATTGAAAGGCTCGAGGGCATACTAGTACAAAGAACATAAGCTGGAGTTATTTTGGTTGAGAACAAATAGATTGTGACATCATCAAGGCATGGACATGATGTCATCAGGGAATATTGGAATAAATGTTCAATAGAAATTTGTATAAATGGATCAGCAAACTCTAGTATCTGCACATACAATTCAACATACTATTTTAATATCTAGATTTCACATATGTGGCCACCATACATGAATTCAGTATTAAAATAATACACTGGCATTATAGTGGTTCATATACTAAATATTTATTAAGCCAGATGACAAAATACCAAAAGATACAAATACAAGGTATAGGCTAAATATGTGGCAAACAAAAGGATGAAAGATATGAAATTTGGAAAGGTTACGATCACCATGAAAGCTTGGGCTCTGCTGAACTTATGGGCGAGACACAAGGCAGGTGAAAAAGCCTAAACATCTTTTATTTAGAAAAGTTAGTTTACATTAACCATTAATCAAATTAATTACCAATTAAATTCTAAAAACAAGTTTTATGAAAACTAACACCACTAACACGTAGCTTAGGTTATAACGAAGCTAACGCAACTTGAACGGATCGAATCGGACCTAAAATGTGAAATCTATGGGCTAAACAAGGTCTAGGGGCTTAAACATAATTAACTATAGCCGAAAAGGGTTAGCAGGGAAGTTTCGCAAGACTCAGAAAATAGTGCTTGCAAAAGCTGAAAAGGCCGGGATTAGATCTGCAAAAAGGTCTCGGGTGGGGTTTATGTGCAAAGGTGGGATTTCCTAGGGGGGTTTCTGTAACTTTACCAAGACTCAAAGAGTAAGCGAATAATTACAGAATGCTTCGGGGGCCAGAACACAAAATGACCAGGACAGATGCATCTACCATGTGATTTTCTTCGTAACTTTTCACCGGCGGCGGCGCTTCTGCTCGCGAAGCGCAGAGGCGGGCGGTTACGGGGCACAGGGCTCGGTGCAGGGCAGCAGGGGCTCAGCGGCTTGCGCGGCGGCGCTGCAGGACAGCGACGGTGGCGCAGGAGATGTGGTGCGGGCACCAGTTGCGAATGCACGGCTCGGTCTCGGTACAGGAAGAGTTCAGTACAGAGCATGTGCACGGCCGCCAGAGCTATGGTGAACGATTCACGTGTATGAAAAGCAAAACAGAAAGAAAACGAAACAAGAATCACAATGGTGTGCTCACCTACGGCCAAGGATGAACGATGACGACGAAAAAACTCGCCGAGAGTTAGAGACGAGGTCGCCGGAGTTGGAGAAGACCATGAAGAACAGCAAGCAACTTGGCCGCCTCATGGTGGCGCTCCGACCACGGCTCAGGAGGGCGGAGAGGCTTCCTGGAACTCCTCGGGCGGGGGCGGCGTCCAGCAGAGCGGCCGCGACGCACTGGATTAAAAAGAATGCACTCCTGAGGAATTCCCAAACCCTGGGGCCTCCCTGCAAAGGAGTTTACGGTGCACCTTTTCCAGGAAGAAGGTGCTCCGTATATATAGGGAGAAAACTCACCATCTCTTCATCCATTAGCAATATGGGACTAATAGTTTTAGATGGCTTAACTCCCTACTATTACTAATGGGCTCCAAAGTTCCACTACCACTAATGGGCTTGTGAAAATTGGCCCAATTAAAGAAGTGGGGTGGTTTTAGGGCAACATGGGCTCAATTACAAGTCAAGTATGGCCCAAATAAATTTTCATTTTCGGAATAATTAATTTCCTGGTAATAAATAATTCTAGAAAAGTCCAGAATTCATATTTAAACCATGAAAAATATTCCAAAAATTTCAAAAATCATGGGAAAAATCCCAGAGATAGAGTTGGACACGATGAACCCAAATAAAATATTTGGAGCTCATGAAAAAGGTTCTAGAAGCTTCCAAAAATTGGATTTAGCTCTAGAAAAATAGGAATAAATTCCAGAAAAATCCAGAAAATTCTCAAAGGAACCTATTCGAGAACCTAATCGGGTTTTTAAAACAAACTCACACATCTACCACTATGAAGCTCGGCACAAAAGCAACACTCACTTTCTGATTAATTCTAACCAAGTTTCAGGATTTAATGGAAACTCTGAGAAGGCCAAAAACCAGGGTGTGACAACAAGTTCCGACATACTCTCGCTATGTCAAAGACATCCTTTCAAACAAGCGTGAGATGCCGCCGCCAATACCATCAAGATGACTGAAGAGTGCAGCGCGGCTATCGCCGATCGAGCTCCCGAGAAGAAGAGGGATCTGGGGTGTCCAACCATCGCGTGTTCCATTGGATCATACATGTTCAAGAGGGCATTGTGTGACCTTGGTGCAAGTGTGAGCGTCATGCCGAAGGCCATGTACGAGGAGCTATGCTTACCGGACCCGGAACCCACCGCAATGTGCCTAGAGCTAGCGGACAACTCCGTTCGCTATCCTATGGGCATCGCCGAAGACATACCTGTGAAGATTGGAGAACACCTAATCCCCGTTGACTTTGTGATTCTCGATATGGAAGAAGGGACAAAGTCACCACTCATCCTTAGGAGGCCATTCCTCAAGACCGCAAGGGCGAACATCGATGTTGGCAAGGGGGAGATCAAGTTCGACATCAATGGCACCATGAGCGAGTTCAAATTTCATCCACGTCTTGAGGTATGCAATATGATCAATGTTAAATATAATTCACCTCACCATCGTCACACCAAGGAGGAGCCGAAGAAGAAGGAAGCGAAGGAGACCAAAGAAGTTGTTGCATCCGTCGAGACAAAAGCTCAATGCCCGCTTGTGAAGACCAAAAAGATGACTAAGCCGAAGAATAACCCTGCACCCAAGCTAAGGATCGTGCAAAAGTGGGTGCCAAAGGCTGCAACGCCACCACCGAGCATTGGTCCGAAGTGAAGAAAAGAAGAAGTCTAGCCATAGACTATAAACGAAGCGCTTTGCAGGATGCAACCCGTTCGTCGAGTCAAGAATAAGCTATCGGGAGGACAACCCATTCGTCGAATCAAGAATAAGCTACCGGGAGAACAACCCGTGAAGACCTTTTGAGTAAGTGAGTCATGAATTTTGCTACGCAAGACTTGATAAACATTTGTTAAATTGGTCGTTCGGTCGAACATTTAAATTAGAGTTGCTCGGTCATTTTGATTTTATTTCTTATTATAAACCAATGACTTGAACCTTCCCATGATTTATTTGTTTTATCTTGAGAAACCCAAAACCAAATTCCCACACCGATTTTGGTGACCGTCCTTTCCATGATGGCCAGACCAAGTTGATCATTGCAAAGACACGAGTAGAGCCAAGCGTTGTTCTTAATTTTTTAAATTCTTTGACGCATGCTAGGCTCACGCAACCTTAGTAATTTTCAGTTTTGTTTTCCTAGGATTAGGATTTTTTCTAAGCCCCTTTTATTTTATTTCTTTCAAAATATCTCTCTCATTTTGGCCAAAATTTAGAACCTAAACCCATGACCCAAGGTTGAACTCGGGAACGTTTGCTATCAATTCATGAAAGTGAGCAATACCAGTGCAATCAAGATTAATGTAGTCGAAAAATATTTCTCGACTTACAAGTGTTTATGACGCCCAAACTCCCCTCTAATTATTTATTTAAACTCATTGCTTGCTTTGAGTTGGTTTTATTTGTCAAGATTAGAGGAGAAGTTAAGCATGTAAACACACTTTGGAAGGGTTTATGTTCATGATCATCACTAATAACCAAGATTGAGTTCCCGGGAAGAATTATTGTGCTCTCCACCTAACTCCACATGCAAGAAGGGGCAGCCATGCATGGTGGTACACTCATTTTTGCAGGATTGAAAGCAACATTTGGAGTGGAGTTGAAGCAAAGGACAAAGACATGAATCAAAGTGGAGAAAACAATGTGCAAGTGGACAACTTTTCTAAAGAATGAATGGTTCACAGCATTTGGGCGGCGCAAAGCAAGTGGAGCTGCTGGACATTGATCAGGAATCGACTCAGGAAGATGTGGGAGCAAGGGCACGTGAAGATGGCTAGGGGACACCCTAGGCCGGCCGGCCCCAAGCACCCCAAGCCGGCCGGCCTGGTGCCCATAAATGTCCTCTGGTGCTCTCCTTTCACAGGTACGCAACTCATATAATTCTAAACTCTTGTTCTTCAGTTCTTCAACCTTGAACACCAGCAAAAGCTCTAAAAAATTTCGAGATTCAAAACCACCTCAAAAAATCTTCAAAAATTCACTACAATTTCTAGTTTGCTCTCCTCTTCGATATATTGTTTTTCCACCGGTGAGAAACCCCCGGTGTGTTGGTTTTTGTGTTTGTACAGCAAGGCACCATGAGGAGGAGTGTCATCAATTTCCTCACCGGAAAGAGGACAAGGTCGTCGGCGTCCGATGCGCCATCGGTGAGCTCTTCGCGGATGCACTCCGTTGCGGAGTCACCGCAAAGCATGGAGGAAGATAACCCCACACAAAGAAGCGACATGCTGCTCCTTGGAGGGATGCAAGACCCAAGGAGTACCTCCATGCGGTTCACCGAACCTCGTGGGCGTGTCGGCGCACCACCACCTCCTACACCTCAACGAGCCACAAGATCAACCACACCACCGCCATACAAGCCAAGAATTTCAGAATATGGGTTTGTCATTTTGTCGGAGGAAGAAGAAGAAGCAAGGCTCAAGAATTTGAAAGGAAGGGTGAAAGCAAACACCGATTTTGATGATGATGCACTATAGAAATTGGGATTCTATGGTGATATTTATGGGCTACAGGACAACCTCGGATGAAGACAATTTTCCGATGGTATTCCGGTTGACGTGTATGGAGAAATTGCTTTGGAGATTATGATGACCATGAAAGTTGTGACAAGAAAAATTGATGAGGAAGAAGTGTCATGCCTCGAATTTAGGTTGAAGAATGAAGAAAAGTCCATCACCTTTGAAGGGATTGGAAGCTTACATGGTTTCAATAGTGATGCACCAGAAAGAGCCGAAGTTGAAGAAGGAGGGATAGATAAATTTTGGAAGAAAATTGCAAAGGATGACAACTGCCAAAGGAAGAACATAAGCAATGTCATACTTCAAATATTTCATTCTTGGATGAGCAGAAGAATCTTTGGACGGATGAGAGAGTCCAAAGTAACCAATATAGAGTTAAATTATTTATACTCCGCATTGGTGAAAAAGCAAGCAATTCATCCTACCTACATCATGATTGATAGGTGGGTATGTGAAGCAACATCCGGTTCCGGAGAGATCGGCTCGAGTTGTTATCTCTCCATGATAGCAATTGCATTGAACCCAAGATTTGAGACAAACTCGACATTCTTCATGAAGGGGACCGATTTTGGAATTGAAGCTATGAGGCAAGGACACTGCATCGGAGGAGATGAGAAGAATGGCTACAAAATTGCAAATACAAATATTTATCTCCCCGATGCAAGATTGAAGTTATTTGCAAGAGGAAGAGTTGATTAGCGGGATGAGAAGATTTTGGTCAAGGCTAAAAAGAATAAAAGAGGGAAGGATATTGGAGAGTCATCGGCACCGGTTGAAGGAGAAGTGGGAGAGGAATTGCCACCGGCTAGTTCCTCTTATTGGACTGCGGAATTTCAAAATGCACCAAGTGAAAAAGAACCTCCAGAAGGTTGGGGGCAACAATGGGGACACGCACCAGCTCAAGCATGGGGGTATGGAGCGCCGGTGCCACCACCGATGTATCCACCACCGCCTACATATAGCAGTTATGGCTACCCACCGCCGCGTCATCAACGAGTGTTCTCGGACCCATCCTTTGGAGCTCAATTTGCACATCTCCATCAACCAGAACGAAGCACAATGATGATTGGAGCCTACACGGATAGAAACTTGGAGGACATTAATGCCATCCGGAGGCATACGGACCGACTCGAAAATGGAACCGCGGGGATTGCATATCAAATGGGACTTCTAGCATTGGCACCGCTGAAACATTTTGATTGAGGAGCTTCCCAAGCGTATTATGACCAAGGGTATAACGCAAGACAGCCGCCAAGCCAAGAGGAGTGACCGACAAGGACCATGAATAAATTGCTCGCACGTGTGGTTTGAGTTTTTCCCCTTTCTTCTATTTATTTTCAGCATGTGTGCAAGCTTGTGTGCGTAGCAATTTTTTGTTTTATACATTTTTAGCATGTGTGTTAATGTGTCCTTTTGTTTATCATCACCATGATCACTATATATATCACCGATGCTTTCATGACATGATCACTAGTGATGATAGAAAGTTTATGCCATGTTGAAATATGATGATCGTTGCCGCTTTGTCTATTTTTTGTGCTTGGCTTATGCATGATTGAACTAATGCTATCCCTAACACGATCTGAAATTTATCTAAATACCGGCTCAATTTTTTGTGGAGGTTATGATAATATTATTCTTGCTCTCTCTTTTAAACTTGTCAAAGGATGTTTAATTGCTGAATTTAATTAAAGCTAGCCTTGTCATTAATACCTTTTGCAATTGCTCTACCTATCCAAAGCCTAAATGATATATCATGTTGAACCATAGTTTAAGATTTATTTTTAAGTGAATTGATTTAGGATTTATCTTCTCTGCTCTCTGGTATGAGACTAAGAAGCTGATCATTCCGTTTTGTGTACCTTCTTTTTGCTAGCCTATCTATCCATGCATTGTGAGTTTCTACACCGGAAACTTCACAAACTTCGCTGGATATCCACCCTAAACCCAAATTATCTTTTTGTGAAATACCTCTTGACCACAACCCAATTTGAGTATGGATCATTATCTTGAGGAAATTCCGAAGAATCAAGAGCTTGGTACAAGGAACATCTATTTGGGAGGCATCAAAGAGTGCGTACAAGAAAAATTAGAAGAAACGAAGGTCCACAATGAGTGCACTGGCCGGCCTCAATATCATGAGCCGACTGACCTACTCCCTATCCTCCTCCAATGGCTTCAATATTCGACGAGAAGATACTCCCTGAAGATTCAACACATTTTCCAAAAGATTGAGATGGATACTTACTCTAGCATTAGCCACCACTTCTATGCTCGAAGACGAGCAATTGTTTAAGCATGGGGGGGAGGCTGAGTAAGTATTAATGTTGCTAGAAGTTCTAAGGAGCATAAAGAAAAAAGTAAAAGAAAAGAAAAAAATATATGTGTTGAAAAAGGAAGAAAGAAAAGAAAAAAAGGGTGTGAAACTAATTGCTCCTTAGTTCTTTTTGCTTCATTAAATTCCATAGTGCCTTAAAGATTATTCCATACTCAAATATTCCAACCATGTGCAATCTGATAATGAGGACTTCATTTGTGCCTCGAGATCAACCTTTGCCATTTGCACATGTCCACTATCTAAAAAGCGTGTGTTCCATTTTTCCCCTCTCCACAAAATCAATTATTTTCCATGGTCTTTTTGATGAGTCTCAGTAAATCTATGAGAAGAATTTCTTGTTTTGATAGAATCTTAATTATAATATCTTTTGTTAGGACTAACCTCTCCTATAGCTCCAGATAAAGCCCTACACATACATGAGAGAAAAGGAGGTGAAGAGAGTTCTAGCAAGTTTGAGAGACAAGATGAGCTGAGAGTTTCCATGGGCAATTGCAATAAGGTTTAAATTATTGACTTTGGTTTAGCAATACTTTTGAAACTTACTTCTTAATTCTTGAGAATTGTTTAAATTAGAGAGCATGTGTTTAAATTTTTTGTGGGGAACACTTAATTCATATCTACCCTCCATACTAGAAAGAGTTGGTTACAACCTAAAGAATTAACCACAAAATATTTTGAGGGCATTATGTTTTCTCGTGTATGATCAAGTGCAGGGATTGGACACCGAAAGGTAATGCTGATTTTTATTGAAGACTTAGTCGAGGATGAGCAAGGTTTAAGCATGGGGGGATTGTTGATGCTCCGTAGCGACACACTTTTACCCTTGTTTATCCTCAATAATGGCATGAATTTGATATCTAAACTAATGATCATACTCTATAACTGGGATGTTTTCACATGTGCATGTGTTTTTGGAGGAATTCTGTTTACGCAGGTTTCTGGGCTAAATTGGAGCACATATGGACAAGGCTTGAGACCAAGGATGACACGGTGAAAGATGAAGGCCAAGGCCCGAAGAAGAGGCCAGGCTGGCCGGCCTGAGGTGGTCCAAGCCCCGTTCGTGCTCATCTTTGGTGAACCGACCTCCAAGAGTATTTGAAAGGCAAGTGCTTCAAGATAAGGTCAAGAAACTTTGGGGTCAAGGCAACTCAAGTGGAGAATTTGGAAGTTTATCACTTCCCATTCTTATCTCAGAGATATCCCGAAGTAAACGACGTCCAAAGGCCCAAATGCATAGGTGGAACAACTACCGAAGTTCCAGAAGACTTGGAGAAAAAGACGAGGACGAGGCGGCCAGGAAAGAGGCCAGGCCGACCGGCCTGGACCTCTCTGGGCCGGCCGGCCTAGGGTCTTCTGGCGCTGCCTCGCCTCCCCCTTCGACCAAGGGTTTCCTCAGGGTATAAATAGCCCCTGTGCCTCCATGCCACACATCAATTCATTTGTCATTCGCCGCCGAGGAGCAGAGGAGCTAAAGGGACACCTTTCGGAGAGCTGAGGGTCGTGCTAGTTGTCTAGGGTTCTTCCCTAGCTGACGTGGGAACCCTGCGAGGATGACCACGTCGAAGTTCTGGAGCTAGGATCATCAAGATCAAGGTAGGGTCCTGGTGGTGATCTTGTGATGTACTTACATTCATGGTGAAGTTATATGTGTTTCCGAATCTTTAGCGATCTAGTGCCTCTTTTTATAATTTTGTTCTTGCTTGGGTTTGCTTCTTCTTCAATCTATTCTCGAGATAGATTGCTTGGGGTGTTCTTTTAGCCATGGTGGCTAGGGGTTCATACCGGATCTACCAAGTGGTTCGACACGTTCACTTGTGAACGTGCCCTTAAGTTGCCCACGACAAAAGGGAGCATCGTGACAGGGTGTGATCCCGTGTACAGTGGTGCTTTCGGGAGTTTGACCGGAGGTCGTGATTTAAAGATGCTTTTTATTGAGATTCACATCTATCTTACTTCACTCTATTTGGCTCGGAGCTACAACATATGCATGATCTAGACGATTTAGATTGGTTATCTCTCACTAGGTTTTAGTAGATTAGATTCATTTTTGCAACCCTCTTCAAGCTAAAGGATTTCTATGCTAGTTAGATTGTTTCTTGTATCTTTAGTTCCACAGATTGATAAACCTTGGGGAGTACTCTAAGGGAAGAGCTACAACTGATCCGTGCGCTTGCGGTTCACGATTGGCATGCTTAAGGGCCGTCAACAATGTGCTTGCAGGAACAAAGTGGGCAAATATGAGCAGAAGTGGGCCCAGGTCTAGGTCGACCCAGGCCCAATCCAGCCCATCTTTCCCCCATGCACAAGAAACACACCTAGAAGAGATCCCAATCATTGATTCTATGACGGTTCAAACCAAGGGCAAGAGATGAGCTACCCATGGATTGAAGGACCCACATCTAAATTCAACAGTACTCATTTCAAGCATACCCACCTGGAACCGACCTTAGAACCCAAAGAGCAGTCACCTAGAAGAAACTAGGCCCAGGAGGCGGTAACTCCAGGTCGACCGACCCCCCTAAGTCGGCCAACTTGAGCTCGCGCCGGAAACGGTCCTACATTGACCAGTAACATCCAACCGCCTTCAGGAGCAGATCCAGGCCGTGCACGACCTAGGATGGTGGATCCTAGGGTCGGCCGACGCGAGGGGGTCGGCCGACCTGGTCCCACCTCCAAACCGCCTGATCTTCTTCATACCAACTCCAAACCACCTCTCGACGCTATAAATACTTGAGTTCGGGGCTGAGCAAATCATCATTGAGCTGGAGTGAAGATTCAAGGCGAAGCCCTCCTCATATCATAGAGTAGGAATAGGGAGGGAGTGAGGGAGAGTCTGGAGGAGTCCCGGCGTGTCGGCGACTCTCCACTTGTACCTCAGCGGATACAAGCTTCTTAGTAAGTATCCGGGATTTGAGCTAAGTATTTAAGTCTGAGTTATAGAAAGTTGAGTTTTTTATTTTGCTTGTGGGTTCGTTGCTTTATTTATAAAGTATTCTAATCTCTGATCAAGGTTAGGATAGCTAATATTATCTTAAATGTGGTGCTTAGGTGCATATGTACCCTCGTTTGCCTCGTAACCCCATGGATTAATAGAGGTAGGCGGCAGATGGTGACAGCCCTGTCCGTCCTTTGTAATCCTCCACGTTCGGGTACGGCGTACAGCTGTATGCCAGTAATTTCCTAGAGGTCTAGGATACCCGGTGCCCAAATCAAGCATAGGAGAATTCCCTTCACTATATTCCCAGCTTAATGCTAAGTTATCCTCTCTACCCAGCCTTTATATAAACTCGATCGATCTGGTCAACTTTAGTAATTAGACAGTGCCTTCACGTTCCCCGTGGATTCGATACCTGGTTTACTCTCGGGTGAAAGCTACTTCGACAGCTGTGAGCTTGCGGACTTTCTATTTGCCACCGCTGGTGTCAACATTGGTCGTCAAGACTTGGCGGGTAGGCCGGACACACTCTGCATAGCGGATTTGTTGGTTTGAGCCGAAAACCAATGGGAGTCTGGTTTCCCAGGTTGGGTCTCAAAATGCGGGGAAGCCCGGTGCGGCTGGAGCGGGGAAGCCCAGGGCGGCCGGAAGCTTTGAGATGGGTGACACGTGGCAGTATCACGAGGTTGCATCAAGATGAAGCAAAGCTGCGAAGATGGCATGGTCGTCTGTTCACCTCTCCTGGACTTGGTCCATTTTACCCCTAATAGGTATTTGAGTTTTATGCTTCATGTAAGGGCATTCTGATCATTTGTCCGGATGCCTATATATATGTGGAGTGGCTGCTTGGGCAGCTATCTCTTGGGGTTGTATTGGTAGGGTTCTTCTCATTTTGTTTGTGAGAGCCTTTGGGTGAGAGGTTGAGAGAGAGAGGAGAGGATCTTTGTGTTGATTTTTTTTCAATCCTAGCATTGTTTGTGCTAAGAAGTGGCTTGTAATTGAACATGGTGAAGTAATCCAAAGATCAAATTCATGTTCAATTACTTCTCCTTGTCAAGATCTGCGATTTGCCTTTTTCACTATTTTTGAAGGTGTTTTTTGGGATTTTCCGTTCTTCGCGATTGAGCCCAAATCCTATGAGGTTTGTTAAATGGAATTGTTGCTAGGATGCTTGTGAGCATCTCTCATGTGATCCCTTTTCAAAACCTCCTTGGATTTGGCTTGGATTTGAAGATTTCCTCTTTTCCTGAGTTCTTGGTAGGGTTTCATTTTCTTCAAGATTCGCGATGAATACTTGAGATTTGTTGGAGATATTCTCAGATCTATTATCCCTTGGGGTTGTGCATCTATGGCTCAAGTTTCATCCTAATCCATGGAGCATTGAAGGAGTAATTTTGTTTTGAAGTTCGGGCAAAGTTCTTTGTGTTCTTGACCTAAATCATAAAATCCGTGGTGAAGCCTTGATCTTTTTGAGGAGATCTCTTGGACAAAGACTCACTAGGTTGTTGTGAACATACGGTTCAAATTTCATGATTTTTGGAGGTCATTTGATCGAGTTTTGGATTTTTCCATCTTCTTCTCGCGGGCTGTTTTGGAGCTATGGAAATTCCAAAGGTTATTCCGAAGATTTCTCCAGAAATTTTGAAGATTTCTCCCGAATCTTCGAAGGTGTTGAATCTTCAAAGTTTTGGGTGGAATCTTCGAAAGTTGCAGAATCTCCGAAGATTTGTGCGGTGTTTCCGAACTTTTGAGTTGGCTTTACTTTGGTTCTTTCGTTTTTTGCTTCCGCTTTGGTTCTAGGCCTCCCTAGCATCATTTCTAGGTCCATTAGCTTTCCCTTAGCTAAGGGGATTTGATATTGCTAGAGGTGAGGCTAAATAGTGGTCAAGCTTTATCTCTTGTGCAAGTTTTTCACCGCCTTGTTTTGTTTTGCTTCCACGACGCTTTGAGCGTGTCTAGTCGTTCCTAGGGTGAGCTTGTCACAAGTTGACTTGTGTCATCTTGACGATTTGACACGAGGTGCATTTGGGGTGGCAATCGGGATATAGGCCTTATTCTCAAGGAGAGAATTTTAAAGGCTCACCCCCCTCTTGGTCTCCCATCCCAGTCCTTCACTTGATTTTTGTCATCTCTCGACAGGACACAGAGCGGTGGGCTGGTGCATGGCTCATGGTTGACACATATCATATCATCAAACACATTGTGGATGAAAGCTTGTTATCGATAAAAGAGGTGCACATTTAGGGCACGTGGTAACAGTGTAGCTGGATGATGCAACTCCCAGTTCACCCACCCACCCCATCTAACAAGGTTGAGTCGAAGAAAGGCAGCTTCAACCATTGTGAGAACAAGTTTGAAGGTCAGCCAACTTTATATGCATGTGCAAAGAATGATTTTGATAGTAAGGAATACTTTTTTCTAGAAAATGAAATTGTTTCCGACCTCTGCAACCGCACACAGCCAAATTCTTACAGCAAATTCAGCTTAAGAGTTGATCACCAAAATGAAAATAAAGTTCACCTATCTTAAGGGAAAAAATCATAGGCAAAGTCTATTGTTGCTTCTCCATCCGTTCTTGGCAAAGATATCCAAAGCAACAACTTTCAACACTTTGCTTACCACCCGAACTGATTCCCTTGTGCCTTCATGCTGCAACAGGGACCAAAACTGTAGCCAATAAGCTCCCTTGAATACCGCCTGCATAAAAGAGGTGAACTTTTTTTCTCAAAAAATATATCATTTCGAGTACAGCAAAAATTATATGATTTTGATAGTAAGGAATACTTATGAGGAGCTAAATATATAGTTACACGCATTTGATGGGGTTATGCTGATGAACCTCGATAGTTTAGGGGTGAAGTGCATTTTAAAATGTGTCCTTGACATGTCATTTTTCACAAGTAGTGCCACATAGGCAGTGGCAGGTCCAGAAAATGAAAATTGGGGGGCTGAATACAACAGGACTCATTGCAGACTAACCTAATTTCATTATGCATTCATGTCTCATATACTAGACCAATATCACAGTACAAAAGTAGACAAGTAGTTCATACGAAAACATAGCAAAGTACACCGCGAGAGAGTAACAAAAGATGCACAGGCAATTTCTGCATTTCGACCATAAGTCCATAACACCCATTATTCTTCATGCGGAGCCAGTACTGTGTAGAGCAATCTGCACATCACACAAGACAATAATTTAGCAAGAAATGGCAAATAACTTCAAAATGATTTTGAACGTTATAAGAGAATGGACTATGGAGCATACCACTAAATTCTTTTGTGCTAACATACATCGCTTTTTCATTTCTTCAAACCATTGTATGATTTTTTCATTTCTTCACCTTCTTCTTCTTGTCTTTATACCAATCAACCATCTCTCTAATTGTACCTTTGTTGAGGGAAGCTGTAGACTCATCATGTCCACAGGAAGCATCACCATGCTCAATTAGAAATCTTGTGATGGTTAAAGAAGCTGTCAAGCGAATGGTGTATCGAATCTGTTCCTCTTTAGTGTACTGGGTAACATTTTGAGTTACACTTGTCTTTTGATTCATGAAGTCATCACACTTCATCCTTGCATCGTTGTGAGAAACTGAAGCAGCATGCTTATCAAATCCCTCCAAAGCCTTCTTCCACTTCTCATAACCTTTTTTTGCAAAGACATCACTTCCAAATTTTTCAGCTTTCCTGGCTGAAAGAAAATGTAAGAGTACAAGCAAAATGCTGCATCCTTTGATTCACTATACTCCAACCAATCATATGACTCAAACCAATGTTGTTGGAAGGACCTCCATTCACTAGATTGCCATTTCCTTAGAAATGAAAAACCAACTGATTGAGTTGGACCCTCAAAGCATATGCCATCTTCACTTGATCTCTAATCTCAAATGGATACTCATCAATTTTCTTGCGCAATCCTAGATCACTAACAATACCTAAGCAATGAAATTCCACTCTTGGTAATTTTGGTTGCCTCGTGTTCTCATTATTCTCTAGAGTAGGAGTACTACTGCTACCGCTTGAATAATAGTTTAACAATGTTCTTTTCGACATCTTGCTAATAACCTAATTGGCCAAAAGGTTAGAATGTTCAGTTCAGTAATCAATTAAACTACCAATCATTGCAATTCCAAAGAAAAATTCCAAATAAAACTCAATTGTCATACCAGAATCACTAAATCAAGATGGGGACTGGGAGCGGCAGCAGGCAGGAGCGGAGTGCCGGCCCGCTGCCATGCGCCCACGTCGAGCACGTCCACACGGCGTGCAGGCAGGCAGGGACAGGTGCAGCATTTGTCGCCTCGTCGGGGGGATCAAGGCTTCACCGCGTCAAGCGTCAGCAGACGGCGGCGCGACGCTAGCAGCCACGAATATCTGCTTGGCGGCGCGCGAGTCTGGCCTCGGGGAGTCGGGGGAACGCCGTGGAGCCACAGATAGGGTTGGCCCCTGGTAGCTGGCGCCCAGGCCAGTTGGGCTGGCGTCTTCGTCGGGCTAATCAGCTAATGGGCCACGCGGTTGTCTGTAGGCCAGAAAGGTGGAAAACGAGTGCTAGCTAACTGCATGAATGCGTCCCAACAACCCAAGCTAGCCCAATAGCTCGATGTCAACACCTTTCTTCAACCTCCAGCGACTTCAGCCCCTCCCCTCCCCCCCAAAGCTTCATTCATGGCAAGAAAATCTCAGGGGGTGCTCCGGGGGGAGTGGGGGGAAGGGGGCTCCCTTTGTTCCCCGGGGTAGGGGGCAGCCCCCTACCCCCACGTTGGCTCTGCCACTGCACGTAGGCAAAACAACCTCCAAAACCATTGTATATGGTTATTTAGACATGTTTGAATAGTTGAGGGGTAGAATACCTGGTTCCATAGGTGAGGGGATAAGTAGATAAATCTTGATATGTCAGGGGTAAAGTAGACTTATTCCTAGTAAATCACACAACTAGTTTAGGGTGCCAAAAAATCTAGTTACATGGCAGGAGAAGTTCAAAGACCTCTAGAATAATTACCTCTTTCTGTAACATTATGTAACTTAAGCTATGTGCTAATGCTAATTTCTAACCAGCTTCACTTTTTATTCTACTTAAGCTATGCGCCAATGCCAATTTATAACGAGCTTCACTTTTTATTCCGAGGGTGCTTAGAGCTCATCCTATTGGTTGTCACCGCATACTGACAGCATTGGTTGTAGTTGTTTGCGGGCCATTGGTAGGACTTTAAGAGCGGGCCGCCCTGCCATGCACAAAGAAGTTGCCATTGCTAGCAATATGCTTGTTTGTTTTCCCCTTGCTTGGTGTGTGCCATGTTAAGGTTCGTCCTATTGTCATGCCTCCACCTACTTATACTTGATTGCGTGGTTCTGGACAGAGGCGAAGCTTAGTTGAGACCAAAGGGAGCCGTGGCCACCCTGATCTAACCTAATCTCCATTGAATAAACAATAATTTTGCTACATGTGTTTAGTGCTTAATTCCATACGTTGCCTCCCTGATTTGTTTGTCGCTCTGCCTCTGGTTAAGGACATCAACACCCTTGACATTGGTAGAAGTTTCAAATCTAAATGAGCTTTATAGTTGGTATTAAAGTTAGAGCTATATTTTTTGAACAAATTTTAGCTTACAGGGTTTGCATTGGTGATGAGAGGGGCATACTCCATCCGGGCAGGCTCTTTGGACCTCATGGCAGCTCTTTGGACCTCAGGCAATCTTTGGCCTATAAATACCCATGAGAGTTGCAAGGAGCCTCTTTAGTGCATAGTGCAAGATCTTGAGTGAATTTGAGCTAGTTCATCCACTTAGTGTGCATCTAGCTTGAGTTGGGCTTAGTGTTGATCAAGTGAAGACTTAGTGGCTTGTTACCCTTGGTGTTTGACGGCACCTAGCCGGTCTTGGTGATTGAAGAAGTTCTTGGTGAGCTCTTGGAGATTATGGGAGTCCCAAGATACAAGGTTGTACACGGTGATTGAAGCCTGCTGTTCTGGAGATGGAGAAAGGGTATTCTTAGTGGAGCACTTGGTTCTTTGTGGATCAAGATGGAGCAGTACTCTTAGTGAGTGCTCCAACGTGGATTAGGGAGGAGCATCAACTCCTTGATACCACGGGAAAAATCCGGTTGTCTTTGTACCCTCTCTTTACTTTCCCGCATTTTCTTTCAAGTTGTTGTTGCTTGTTCTTGCTTGATTAGTGTCTTTGCTTGCTTGATTAGTGTCTTTGCTTGGTGTGGTCTTGGCATTCCATAGAACTATAGGTTTGGGCAACACTAGTTCATAGGCTTAGGATTGTTTTTTCATTAGTTTTGAAAAAGTCTCAATACACCCCCCCTCTTGGGCCATCGATCCTTTCAAGTGGTATCAGAGCTTAGGCTCTCTTTTATAGGCTTAAAAGCTTAGAGAAAGCCTAGGTTCGATGGGAGAAACTACCCTCATTGTAAAATTCACATGGAGTGCTATTTGGAGGCACTTTCTCCCATTGCTTTCGTGGTTGCCATTAGGCCTTTACCTGAAACACCCACCCTAGATCAAGCTTCATGGAATGCCACTACCAAGAACTCCATCTTTGAGTGTTTATCCGAAGACATCTTTTCTCAAGTTCGTGCTAAGAAAACCGCCCATGAAGTGTGGGATGCTCTAGAGAAGATGAATGTCGGCTCTATGAAAATCCGTGAAGAAAAGTACCAATTCATTTGTGAGAAACTCAAGAAGTTCACCATGCCTCCCAAAGAGAATGTAGAACAAATATTTACTAGGATGAATGTTATCATTGAGGACATAAATTCACTTGATATTGCTAATTTGTCCGAAGGTACAATCATCCGGAATTTGTTGCAAGCTCTTCACAAGCCCGACTACAACATCATCACTTCTCTACTCTTTGAGAAGGATCTTGACAAGCTTGAAGTGGCGAAAGTGATTGGCAAAATTCGCTCCCATGAAATGTTCATGATGGGTGTGAGTGGGGTAGACTCTTCCTCCACCAACAAGGACCTTGCCCTCAAGGCCAAGAAGGAATCATCAAGCAATAAGAAGGGCAAGATGGTTTTTCTGCAAGAATCTTCAAGTGAAAGCGAAAACGATGATGAAGAGGAAGATATCAAGCTAGCTCTCATCATGAGAAAGACAACAAAGCTCCTCTCCAAGCTAAACAAGAAGGGTTACAATTATGTCCCTAAGAAGAACAAGTTTCGCTCAAGGGATGGAAACAAGAAGTGCTACAATTGTGGAGAGTACAATCATCTCTCATACAATTGTCCCAAGCCCGACAATCGAAAGATGAAGAACAAGGAGGGAAAAGATGATGATGAATACAAGAAGAAGGTCTCCGACAAGGCCAAGAAGAAGCTCTTTAAGAAAGGCAAGAACAAGGCCTACATTGTTGGAGAATGGGTTTCCGGTGGGGAGAGCTCAAGTAAAGATTCAAGTGATGATGAGGAAGAGAAGAAATTTGTCGGGCTTGCCATCAAGCATGAAGAAGATGATGAACCCCCCTCTTCCTCCACCACCCATGTGCCTCATGGCAAAAGGTAACACCATGGTGAGTGACGATGAATCTAGTGATAGTGATGATGAGCTTTCACCTACTGAGCTTAAGACACTTCTAGATGAGTACACCGAAAAGATCAAGATGCAAAGAACCAAACTAAAAACTCTTGAGGGTTCCTATGTCAAGGTTAAGCTTTCTAATGACGAGTTACTTGCTAAACACAACACTCTTATTGAATCTCATGAAACCCTTGTTATGTCTAACAAGTCACTTAGAGATGAGCATAACACTCTTCTTGTTAAGCACAATGGGTTGATCATTGAACATGAGGAAACCATTGAGGTTAACAAGGCTCTTAAGGCTCATAATAGAAAGCTAATTGAACTCATGAACCTGGAGATGAAACATCAAGAGCTTGAGTTTGGATATGATGCCATTGACCCTAGCATGCAAGAATGTGGTAAGAATGATTGTGTTAAGGTCAATGCATCTACATCTTGTGATGATCTCATGGAAGTGCCTTTGCCATCAAACCATGCTTCTTCTTCTTGTACTAACCTTGATAGGAAAGAAATTGAGGAAGAACTTGCAAGCATTGCCACCAGGTTGGATGTCATGGTCAAGGGAAAGGGTCTCCTCAACGACATCCTCTTCCATAACATGAAGCAACATAGGAGAAGTGGTCTTGGCAACTTCTTCTTTAAGGAAAGACCAAAAGCCCCATGATCACCTCAACTTGATGGGTGCTTCAATGATGAAGAGGGACCCTATTGCCAACTTTGCAAGCAAAAAGGCCATGATACAAGGGAGTGCCCTTCACCTACTAAACCCCTTCCTATCTTACCACCTAACTATAGTTGCACTTATAATAAACATCATGTTTGGTTGGGTGTTCATAATATAGATGGCAAGGTGAAGGCCAAGTTCTTGAACCTTCCACCCAAGGGCACATATCCCAAGCAACTTTGGGTTCCCAAGTCTCTTTGTTCTAAAATTCATGGACCCAAATATGCTTGGGTTATTACAAGTTAAAAATCATTGATTGGATGCCTATTTTATTTTCAGATTAGTTTTCTCCATTTTCCCTGCGTATGATAGAACGGTTTAAACGAAAACTCATCTTTTTTATGGTTCTTTGTACAGTTCAACATCAATTTGGTCCTGCTGATGGGTTCCAAGGACCATTTCATCACGAATTAGATGACGAGGATCCAGATGACTTTGTTGTTCAAGATGAGATGGAAAAGGCCATGGAAGAGCTTAATGCTATTCAACCATCTCTTCACCGCAGAGCAGGTGGGTCTTGGAAGTACCATTTCTGTGGCAGGAAGGAAAAGCCTTGGGACTTTCCTTCCCTACTACACCATGTCAAGTCCTACGCACGCACAGACAGTCGTCGTAGTGCGAAAACTATTGGCCAGCACCATGCCCTCCTTCGGTTCATCTTCAACAATCAGCAGTTTGCTTGGGCCCGAGCTGGTCGAGGGAATTTCTAGATCCCCTCTAGATAAGTTAATCGTTCCATGGGGTGTGTAAGATATCTTATCTTAGATTAAAACCAGGTGCACTGTCTTTTGGACATTATACTGTTGTGCTGTTATTTAAGGTGCCATCAGGAACAACATTAAGTTAGGCTTGCGAAGAACAATATGTATTAGCTAACTACTTTTTTATCATATAATCTATCGGCTGCGTAGAAATGCCATATTGGACCTGTGCTTTTCCTGCTGTTTCGTGCAAAAAAGCTCCTGAGTTTTATGTGCTTGGGTTTGTTTCCTTGGCATTTTACGAGCTTCTGTCTTCCCTATGAATGATAATAAAAATCAGCTACTGTCTTCCCTATAAATGATAATAAAAATCTTGGCGATGCACATCTGATAAAATTGTTTGTCTTTGTTCAAATTGTTTTAGTATCTATTCAAATTGTTTTAGTCTCTCAATTTCTTGCAATCTTGCACTAACCAAATACACAAATCCGTTTCCATCCCTATTCCATTCTATGATTTTTGCCTGTGCGGTGTTTAGTCTTCATGAACCGGGCCTAGCACATTCAGGGCCGAATGGACCATAGATTTGGCCTAGCCCATGGTT
Source organism: Alloteropsis semialata (assembly GCA_004135705.1). Classification (NCBI taxonomy): domain Eukaryota; kingdom Viridiplantae; phylum Streptophyta; class Magnoliopsida; order Poales; family Poaceae; genus Alloteropsis; species Alloteropsis semialata. The sequence goes on from CM014276.1 coordinate 14,121,695, forward strand.
ACCATATTTGTTCCCCAAATCACAATTATTACACGCGCATATCTGCCGCCGTCACACCTGTTGACGGTCATTAATGCACATCTCAGACCATCAACTGTGACATACAAATATACATTCACCATAGCTATAGGGATTATATCTAACAAATTCAACTAGTTTTGGTGACTATGTGCATGCAGGAGGCAACAGGTGAAATTTGAGGCGAAACGGGTACGGTGGGCTGTCACCCGACCTAGCCAGGTCGGCCGACGCCCAACCGAGGCCAAATGACCCTATCTTTGGATATATGCTAGGAAAGCCACTCTAGACCAACCCTTGCCTATGCACCAAGATTGGATAAACCCCATAAGTGAAATGAACATCAAGAGAAGCACATAGATCAAAGGGGCCACATCCACAAGTACACATACTCAAATGGAGTGGTGTCACCTTGGGTAAGACTCCAGGGCCTACAAGATAGTGGCTGGTAAAAGATGAGGCCAATCGGGCACAAAAGGTCCGTCGACCGACCTGGCCCGGTCGGCCGAGCCTGGCCTGGAGCCCAATGGGGCCCACTTACCTCCAGGGCAAAGAAGCACATTTGGGGATCATCCTAGCCACTGATTCCATGTCGGTTGGATCCAAGAGATGGGAATGGTCCAAGAGGAGGTCACATGGATTGAAGGGCCCACCTCGCAACCTAAACGTACTCAAATACAGCCCTACCACCTGGAACCGCCATGAGGACCCACGGTACAGCCACTCAGCAGAAGATGGGCCCAATCGGTGCCGGTGCCACGTCACCCGACCTAGACCCGTCGCCTGACCTGGCCCGGAGGCCAAACCGCCTCATCCTTCTCATGCACATTCCAACTGCCTCCAACAGTCCATCTACGCCGTGCACCACTCAAGGCAGTGGATCCAACGTTGGCCGACCTCCCCGCGTCGCCCGACCTGTGACTGAGTCAGTTCGTCCTCATCTTCCACGTGTCCACTTCCAACCGCCACTATAAGCTATAAATAGCTGCACACCGGTCATTGAAGATCATCATCAAGCTGGAGTAACAAGTCAAGGCGAAGCCCTCCTCAAATGAGAGTAGAAATAGGGAGAGAGTGAGGGAGAGCTTGGAGGAGTCTCGGCGTGTCAGCGACCCTCCACCTGTCGGGGGTAGACCCCCAGGGGTACCCAGAAGGCGGATTGGCCCAACCAGCAAGGGGCGGCCCAATCCGAGTACAACTGGATCGGTTTGTCGGACTGGGAGGCCCACCAGTCGGGAGGCCCACCAGTCGGGCGAACCGGATGGGCGCGACGACGCGCGCGGCAAGGAAAGAACACGGCGTATCTCGCAAGAAGCTTGGAGATCAGGATAAACTAGCCGGAATTATAGGGAAAGATATCTGTAATCATGTTATAGGATCGAATCCTTGTAATTCGGGTAGGTTACGATCTCTGGCCGACTTGTAACTCAAGGCAGCCGGACTATATAAGGCGCCCTGAGACCCCCCTCCAGAGCACGAACATCTACGCTACAACCCACGATCATACAACCCTAGGACAGAACCCAACTACGGAGATCCTTCCAGGAACTTCATACACAGCAATACAATCGCCGCCAACACAGGACGTAGGGTGTTACGTCATCTCGACGGCCCGAACCTGTTCAATCCTTGCGTCTTGTGTTACCATCGACTTCTGATCCTCAATCTGTCCCTCAACAAATCAACCACGTAGGCTACCCTGTGTGGACTGCCGGGTCCAAACATCCGACAGTTGGCGCGCCAGGTAGGGGTTGATCGACGAGATCAATCTGCAAGTTCGATGGCATTCACTTCCGCCGTCATCACGCCGGCGACCATGAAGATTTCCATCGCTGAGGGGGCCATGTTCTTCTTCGGATCCATGGTCTTCACCGCTGGGCCCGAGGGAGAGCTCTCCTTCACTCGTGACGCCACCCCGGAGGAAACAGCGCCACGACTTGACGCTACGACGGACGGGATCGTCATCATCGCCACTCCGTCGCCAACCATCGCCAACAACTCAGCGACCGCGACGGCCGGCATCGTTCTCCCGCCATCCGGGGGGAGCACGCCTTCTCCTACACCGCCGACTGCTTCGTCCACTCCGCCTCGACCGCCCAGGGCGCAGGAGACGCCCGAAGAACGAAGGCGCCGATGGGCTGCACGCCAACGCCAGTTCGAGGCGGACATGGATCACGCCATCGCCTCCATCGGTGAATGCATTGAGCTCACCGAATCCGCTC
>CM014276.1:14127361-14146311 GCA_004135705.1 Alloteropsis semialata
CAACTGACTAAGTGAGTATCCATCATAGAAGGATTACTCTAATCATTATGATTCCATGTATAAATCCCAAATTGGATTTTCCATCATCTCAACATACAAGCAATCATATTAAGATGGAATTAGAGATGACAGATTTGGGTAAAACCAAATTACTCTTAAGTTTACAACTTAAGCAAATATATCAGTTCTCAGATATTCAATTGATATTGTTCACCAATATCAAAATAATATCGGATAATCATATCCATCAACACTTATGGTCGTTCAATCCCTAAAGATGGATCAATGCCCATCTAGACCCTGGGATGACAACTATAGTGCCATGTAAGCGTTCATATCTTGCAAATAGCAAAAATGCCAAATATTGCATTTGCAAATAACTTGCTATAGTTTAAAATACGCAATTCCATCAAGCCATTTGGCAGGAGTTAAATTGGATATCCACAGATATCTTATGGCACCAATAATCTTGGTTCATTCAATCAAGATATAACCATAGTGATTCTGAGTTACTAGCTAAATAATGCCCATATTGCTAGAACACATACTGATATCATGATGGTACAGTTCTCATGAGAGTCATCAAATTGGACTCTAACTGCTACTCCCATCTATCATTCTAAAACACCATCTATGTGTGTGTGACTATATTGAATGATTAAACTTGATTCTATTGAATCATGAACAATTATCTATAAAGATAATGTTGCTTGTGTTACATAAATATAACAGGTTTCATAGAGCAATATTGACAAACATATTGCTATGTTTATTCTGATCTATCACACATTGGAGAATAAACACCTTACAAATCAAATTTGTGAGAGCCTCACATATTTGTTCACAAAGTTCTTACTATATCCACATATACATATATGTTCTTGGAATTGGTATACATTGACTTTGAAATGTAAGGTTCAGGGGGGAGTCTCTTCTGAACAACAACGGTTCAGGGGGGAGTCTCTTCTGAACAACAACCTGTGTTAAAAAAAATTATATTGCACTCTTTTCCTTTATGAGTTTTCCTCACAAGGGGTTTCTCATGAAAGGTTTTTAACGAGGCAATACCAACACAAGAATACATGTAATATTACCTATTTTTCCTATCAGGGTTTTTAAGGGGATATTCAAAACATATTATATGTCATATCTTCTATTTTTCCCACAAGGGTTTTTAAAGGAGATATTTAAGACATAATGATCAAATGATCATACACATATTTCTCTAAACTTAACTTATGGGTTTTTCCTTTATAATGGTTTTCCCATATAAGTTTAAAGGAACAATATCATTTTTATATGCTGTATCATTTTCTCCTTATTTTCCCACTGGGTTTCAAAGGAGTTTTAATAGCATATCATCAAAATATTGCTCTTATTTTTCCCATGAGGTTTTTAGAGGAATATATCAATATTGCATTACATGCAATCACATATGTCATATAACATTTTCTCCTAAATTTTCCCTAAGGGGTTTACAAAAGTTTTTCCTATGACACATCCACATTTCTCCTTCTATTTTTTCCCACAGGGTTTTTGAAGGAGTTGTTCATATATTGTTTACAAAATCATAAGAAGAAATTGATCAAGGGGGAGTGTTGTAAAACACTTATTTAGTGATCAATTCTTTTATTAATTAATTAATGATTAATGACATCACTAGATAGTTACTAGTGTGTGAAAGTGCCACTCTCCCCAAGGGGTATGTCCCTTGGGAAGAGGCACCTCCATGCCCCTTGGGCTTATATAAATATGTAAACAACCCCATCAATAAGAATCAATCATTCCACTCTTTCATTTGAGTTTTTCACTCTCCAACAAACCTCAAGCCGCTTATCGACAAGAAGGCGTGGCCGTACGTCATGAACGACCTCCGCCTCCGGGCCTCCTACCTGCGCTACGACCTCAACACCGTCATCGCCTCCAAGCCCAAGGAGGAGAAGAAGAGCCTCAAGGAGCTCACCGGCAAGCTCTTCAGCACCATCGACGATGTAGGCCATGCCATTCAATTCAACCGACAACAACTCTGCCATTTTTTTTTCTCTTTTTTCACCAAAGCTGTGGAAATAACATGTGAGCCTCTCTTCTCATTTTGGCAGCTTGACCATGCGGCAAAGATCAAGAGCACCCCAGAGGCTGAGAAATACTACGCGGCAACCAAATCTGCTCTCGGCGATGTCCTTGCCAAGCTAGGCTAGATGGAAGATAATGGGCTCACGGCCATGTAATTTCAGACTTTTCTGTTTGTTCATATGGAGCCAGCAATGTACCATTTCCTGTTGATATTATATCAACAAGCACTTAACTATGATGTATCCTGAGTCCTTGACCAGTACAATTCCAAGCAAATGCAACGATCAGAAACAGATACAAACGACAATAATTTGTGATCCACATACATTAGAAAGTCATCAAATCGGGTTTTCCTTCTAAGGAGGCAAATATTGGTCATGAGACAAGTAGCAGCATAAGCAAGCGTGCGAGTTCATAATAATTGTTCAAAAAAAAACATCAATTGTACCAGATCTTTCGGCATACAAACTAAACCAGTGAAACATTCATTTTGCCTACCAATAAAGGATAGGAATGTAACAGAACTGAACTAGGATGTCAAGCATTATTATTTCAACAATTCAGTTGGCGTAGCAATCGCTGAAAATAGAAAAAAATCTACAAGATAAACTACCTCGATTCAGGCTCTCGAGTCTTGGATCATTCAATGATTGCACAAAATTCCAGCAAAATAACGGGTGCTTACAACACCAAATGTTGATATAGAGAAGTCATTGGCTTAATATCCACTGCTGCTCCCAGAAAAGGGGTATAGTTACCACACAAGAATATTTTTCTCCCCAGTTTATATCAAGAGTAAGCCTTCCATTATTTGCTCAGGAACAACCAATGTTTCGCTGCCTCCTTTTATCTGAAAGAAAAGAAGCCTTCCATTATTTCCTCAGGAAGAACCAATGTGGCTAAAAAAGGACTGCCACATGCTTATAGGAGGCCTTGAATCTGATATTTAATTTGACACATAACTACAACGAGGCATCTAATGCGGCAAAACAAAATCCAGAGTATATGGTATCAGCAGAAAGAGTTGCTGCGAAGACATAATTTCATCTATGTGTGATTTACTATCACAGAAGAAAGGCTTCATATATCTGAGACTGAGATGAAAATGCTAGAGTAAGCCAGTAATGTAGTACATCCTATCTCGATCAACAAGGAATCCGAACACAATCATTATTTTCTAAAATGAATGAATTCACCTTTGAACTCCACAGTTATGGTTTGTGTTCCAAGAAATCCCACATCTTGGGTACTAAACAAACTAACAAACTTTCCAAAAAACCATAAGTGATAACTATTGCACATAGAAAAGTTGAGAATCATACTTACCAATTACCATCCAAGAGAGGTACAAAGGTTCAGTCTCAGACTTTAGCAGCAGCATCAGACAACTCCTCTTTTGTATCTGTGACTTCAGTCATTTGGCCCTTACCTGCTTCTAACTGACTTTGCTTTGCCAAAGCTCTTCTTGCTTCCCTACGGAAGTCTCTCTTGGCAGCACGAACCTCGTCAAATCCCTGTTCAATCTTAGCCTCTTCCTCAGGAGGGAAGAAGCCTACTTCCATTTCAGCCAGCTCTGAATACATCTTTTCAATCTTTGCTTTCCAAACTATCCCCATCTCGGTATCCATTTTGTTGTAAGGTGTCTTCAGGAGGTATTCATCTATACCACCAGCTTTGTCAATGCACCGAAGTGCATGTGTGGTAACCTTGACTCTAATGTGACGGTCATGAATATAGCTGAAAAGACGCTTCTCCTGAACATTTGGCTTCCATGATCGCCTTGATCTAAATAACAGAAAGGTAATTTAATCAGAAGATTATAAAAATAAAACCATAGGTTCAGATTTGCATGCTACAAAAAAGATATTTGCATCAGTACCAAGATATTCTTAGTAAGAAAAGGTATGTGGATCTTAACATTATCTCTCTCAAGAGATGGAAGCAGAAATCTATAATTGATTTAGCAGATTAATTACTCCTTGTGCAGAGGTCTAGAATAGCACCAGAGACCCAGATCAATGCGCTTCTGTGATTGAGTTCATCAACCAGCTAAGAATGGACACTGACTCTGTAAATCCCATCGAAATAGATTCCTCCAAAAAAATATTTAACAGGTGGAGAAAAATGATTTTTTATTGGCATGTTTTGCATAATTAAGAGCAGATGAATCATAAGGTCGCACCGGCCGTGTTAAGACAGCGGTAGTAAGATCATGAGATAATGGGATTGCAAGGTAACGGGATTAGGCATCTCAGCATGGCTGACAACTTTAACCTAATTTGAGGACATCATGAAAGAATTGAGTGGTGTTGCATTAAATGTACGCAACAAAATGCCAGCACCTCAACAACCATTTCAATAATTTACTCTAAAAGGGAGTACAAAGGAGGCCCCTTTTTTTTTTCTCTTGTGAACCATGCTTAGATATTGCAGCTACCCGCGTTAGCATCATATCGACATATCGTATGCCACCATATACATAATGGACTAGCAAATTTTATTGCTTTGTACATAGCAGAAATTTTGTTGGTTTGAGCATTCCAATCACCAAAGAACATATGATTCAGACAACCAATGACAAATGTTCCCAAAAGTCCCTGATACACCCATCAATTCTTCTAATGCTGCAGAAAGTAATAAGGAAATCGGTCTGGCCAGACAAGTAAAACAACCAAAATGGTACCACACTGGCCCAGATGGGAGCTTTGCTCTACCAGGCAGCATGACCCTTGATCATACGCAATTTCCTTCTCTAGTCCTATGAAATTTGTGCATTTCCTTTGGGGACTAATCCATTTGCTATTCGCTTCAGCCTTGCATCCAGATCGATATATTTATTCCTGATTTTTCCATTGAGGTTGAAATCTCACTCTTTACCTTCCAACCAACCACCAAAATGAACATACTACAGTCAATCACAAAACCTTGATCCCCATTTCGAAACTGAATTTCTACAGACAACATCTACGCGCATAGATGAGGACATGAGGAAGGAAAATGGATTGCGGAGGTGAAGAGGCGAGATGGCTCACTTGTTGCCGCCGTCCTCGGAGACCTTGTTCCCGAACCGGATGTGGCGGCCGGCGAAGATGCCGCGCTTGGCCCGCCCCATGACGACCTTGCTGTCGGGGAGCATGTCCTTCACCGACTTCATCAGCTCCGCCGGCAGGTTCCCCTCGCCGCACCACCTTCTTGTACATCTCCCGCGCCCGGAACAACATCTTGCACCCTCCGCCCCCGGTCCTCACCCTCTTGCTTCGACGGCGGCGCCGGCGGCCGGTTGCTCGCGAGGTTTTGTGCCGGATGAGAGAGAGGCTTCCGCTCGGGCTCGGCTGGCGCAGCTAGGGCTTCAGAATTGGGCTTTGGGCCTCTCTGTTGGCTTTGGGCCTCTCTGTTGGGTGGCGTGCCCGCCAGTGGCTCCTATGGGGACGAGCTCCTGGCGGTGGCTCTGGACCCTGAGGGGCGGCGGCTCGGCGTGGAGTGGTGCAGATGGTTGGCGACGGCGGGCGCTCCTTCTTCGCCCAGGCCCCGGTGTCGGCCTCCCGTCCCGTAGCAAATCGAGATCTGGTGGTGGTTGGGGAGTGGGGACTGGGGCGTCGGCGGCTGGGGGGAGGGGAGGGGAGGGGAGGGGAGTCGGGGGCGAGGTCAGGGACGGCCGGAGGCCGGAGGGGAGTCACTCCAAGAGTTCAGTGAGTGCAGACCTATAGTCATCAGCTCCAAACTTTGCTTCCACTGCTGCAACTAAAGCTTCCCAAGTGGTCAGTCCCTGAGTAGATTTGTAGACCTGAAGCCACATAGCAGCAATGCCCTCAAAATTCATGCAAGCCAAGTTGAGTCTCATGCTTTCAGGGATTCTGAAGAATGTGAAGAAATCCAAGCACTTGTCCTTCCAAATCCTTGGTTCTTTGCCATCAAACACTGGAAATGAGACTTTAGGTTGTGGTCCACGGTAATGTTCTGGGGAATCCTGAGAATGGGAATGCTGAGACTGGTTGGGGTTATCTGAAACACGTGAATGTTTTGGTGGTCGTGACTGGTGGAATTTGAACCTTCTTTCAGGGATACGAAAGTGGGTTGGACTACCTTCAGAATCATCAGAAGTAGTGTGCAGTTGTTCTATAGTCAATTTTTCCACAGCTTTACCAGTGATATCAATTTGCTTGGCCATATTTCTTTGCTCTGCACACATATCACCCACAACCTGAACATTGATATCCATCTGAGTTTGGAAATCTTGTTGGATTTTGGCAATATCCTCCACTCGAGCAAACAACAGATCCAAACTGTCCATTACATCCTTCCACCTATCAGTATCATGTTGCTCTACCTCTGACATCTTGTCAAGCAAAATTTGACTCTGGACAGAAGGCTTAGTAGGCGCCGTTGTGTCGTGTGTGTAGAAACCAAGCAGAGGTACAGATCTGACTGCTACGCACCTGATGAAGAAGTGCAGAAGAGTGAATGCGACAGAAATCCGAGAAATCCGCTGTGAAATTCGATGCCGACGAACGAGTAGAGTGCCCTCAAACCAAGATCAACCACGGACGCGGTAGTCGGTGTGACCACCGCCGGGGATTACGATCCAGATGTCGAAGGGTTTCTGCACTCCGCTCGATCCGCACCGCGTACAGCCGATGTGGCTGCCGCCGTAGTCCGCGTTGCTCCTCCACCAAATCAGAACACCACCCACGAATCAGCAGCTCCAACAGAATCACCCGCAAGGGAAACTCGCTGGACTAGGATTTACGAAAGGAAACGGCGGATCGTGACCGGTTCTGCGCGGCACACAACCCACCTATCCCCAACCTAATCCGTTTGCAAATCTCTCCGACGGAGTACCGTGATTCAATCGGAAGCGTACCGAGGAAAGCCGAATCTGATACCAATTGTAATACCCGTGGCCGATCGGCGATTTGCCAATGACGTGAGCAAGACAAAGGAATCGAGAAATCGGAGATAGCTGGAGAAGGAGGAAAGATTTTCCCCTTTTCTTAGTTTCTGAATGTTCAAAGATAGATGAGTACATACGCTCGATACACACGGCTTATAACCACGCCGTCTCACACACTGCCACCTGGGCCCCACTACCACTCAATTCACCAATTACAACGCAACACGTCAGCTACTCAAGTCATTCCCGCCGATGCCGAAGACGTCTTTCTCGTTTACGCCTTGTCTGCACCCTCACGTATTACAGCGGGGACCTCGGTCGGCGTCTCGGCGAGGGGAGGGGAGTCGCGTCCGCCAGTAGCCAGGCGCGTCTCGCGCGGCCGTGTGCGCGTCCGTGACCCCCTGCGAGCGGCGGCTGGGGAGGGAAAGGAAAAGAGGGCTCAAGAAACCCTAATCTCTGATATATATATTATGAATGTTTAGGTCCCACTTGTCAGACTTATTGGAGCGGGTTTCGCGGGTTTGCGGGCGGATACTATTTTTTTTGTTGCCCACGAACAAATATCCTCTGGGTCTAGGGTCATGCCCGCGCCCGTGCCCGCAGGCACAACTCTAGACCCATATCCGCGCCCACCGGGTTTACTATCCGCGGGCATGCGGATATTTCGTGCCCGTTGCCATCCCTAGTGGTGGCTGGGCAACTGGGAGTGCATGGGCCTGATTGATTCCCGGCAATTTTTTTGAAAATACGTTTTCTATTTTTTTCCCTGGTGTAAAATGCACTATACCCGCTAGCTTTGTCCTAAATTCTAAATCAATCTACCCCAACTTTGAGTAATTTTTAGAGAAATACATTAACATTTGTAGCACCAAAAATGCACTACCAAAGCACGTTCTATGATCGATGTATAAAAACACTAATTGGATGTTGTAAATTGATGTTCATTTTGTCAAAGATAGAGAAATTTGACTTAGGACACTATACGGATGGATATTTGAGTAGAACTTCATATAAAAAGATGGAAGAATTTCAAAGACTAACCGAAGAATATAGATAATCATAAGGTTGAATAGCATTCCAAAGAAAGTTCAACACAGATGCCGTGTAATCATTCTTGTTTTGTCCTATGTCTCCTCTTCAATACGACCAGCACACATAGCTCCGTTTTTTCTAGCAAGATGCAACGTGCAACTAGGACTCCTTACCCAGTTTGAAGAGAAGAGATCAAAAGCGAAATAGATGAAGATAATGGCCTTAACATCTCCCTCTAAACAAGAGTGCTAACTGGGATCAAAAGGTGTGATTGTATGAAGTCATGGAGACCTGATAATTGTATTAATTGGAGCTATGGGGACTTGGCCGCTCTCTTTAGTCATAATCGTCCAATCTTTAGTCACAATCGTCCATGGATGACTCTTTATTCACTCTGTTTGCTTTGTGTTGACACCAGATTTTGACTCGGTTGAGCGTGTGTATGATAAGAGTCCAGATAAAGGCCGAGTCCGATTCTGGGAGATGTCCGATTCCGATCGGAGTTCCTCCGATAGGAGTCCTGATTGGACACGAGATAAAGGAGGCCGGAGCGTGTACGACTAACCAGGAGGAAGGCGTCTGGAAGCTTCTTCAGGGCCAGATTGCGCATCAAGTATTGTAATAGTTTTAGTAGTTTAAGATTAGATTGCTTTAAATAAATTAGAGATATTGTCGTAGCCGGCAAGTTTTAGCTAGATTTCCAGGGTATAAATATAAACCCTGCGCCATTGTAAAAAATGTTCACACAACCATTCAATCAAACACAACTTTCGGCCTAACGTGCCACCCAAAACCCTTTTCGTCGAGTTCTTCAGCAAGCAGGGCTGCATCATCTTGACCTCCGGTTTGTCTGTAAGTCCGACACCCTTATCGAGTTATTCTAGGCTTTAGATTGAGGCGTATCGCCCTTCTTCGTTTAGATTGCTCACCTTTTACTGTATCTTGCTGTTTTATCCTATCGGCTTACATCTATCAGAGAAAGATCTATTTTGTTTTATCATAATTCAAGTTTCATAATAGATCTGTTCTTATTGCTTATATAGCTGATTTAGATCTAATCTGCAAGTTACAAATAAATCTGTTTAAACACGTTCTTTGATATATATCGACCTATCGGAATAAACGAACTAGTTGGTGCCCTGCTAGCGACGCTGTCTCGCAATCGATCCGATCGTTAGTGACATAAAATTCAGTTTGTTTATCACCTTTAGAGAGATGTATATTAAAGAAAATGTTTAGATCAGGTTTATCTCCGATTCGGCTTCCACAGTCGATGGTTTAAATTAATGTCATATTCTCACGATTCGGTTTTTATAGCCGATGGTCCGTTTTAATACTTGTTACATCTTTATAAATCGGATTCATAGCCGATGGTTTATGCTCTCAAATCGGACTGTTGTTTTACGTTGATCCGATCTGTTGGGACAAATCGGGGCCTTAGCCGATGAGTTCCTTGTTGTTTACTGATTAAACTTTACCTTGTCAATTTCAGGTCAAATTGACTGGCACGCCGCGAACCTCAAGATTTTGGACCTGCACTGAAGTGAAGCAAATCTTCCAAGCCACAGTGTTAATTTCCGAGAGTCAACGCCTGACTTTTTGGACGTCAACACATTTTGGCACGCCCGGTGGGACAAAGAAGCTTCTGCGATGGCGCCTGGAGAACCAGCTGTGGTCCCTGCGGTCACGATGGAGGATCTTAGCGATGAACAGAAGAAACTCGTGGAAACACAAATTGAAGATTTCAAAAACCTGTGCCTAGGCTCATTCAGTAAAACTCGCAACGCGGTGATTAAGAAAAATCAGTTTCCTGTTTCTCAGGAAGCGTTCGATCGAATCACTGCCGAGGAAGAAAATTCTTCCAAGATTTTGTTGATGCTGGTTTGAGTCATGCTTTGATTAACCAATCTGGAATATTGGTTAATACGGTGGTGGGACTAATTGCTCAATTGCTGGATGGAGCTATATTAAAAGATGCCCAGAAGGGGCCTGCTTACTTTGATACTGGAGCTGCTGCAGCAATTAAGGATATCAAGAAAAAGATGACACAATTTGCTTCGTCTACATCACCAGAAACACATCCTGAGAGTTATGAAGCTCCCAAGATCAGAAAGGCAAAAGACAAAGCAGTGGAAGGGGGAGAAGAAGAACAGGAAGGTGAATCAGAAAATAAGGAATACGGCGGTACTCAGCATATTGATCAGTTTGGCAGCCGGATTCCTGTAGTCGATGGCAAGATGGTGTACCCTGTTTTCTTCAACACCGAAAATCCACCAAAAAACAAGGGAACTGACAATCGGGAGCCGTCAATCGTGCCTAATGAAACACCCGTGATGATGACTCGTGCTCCGATTAGCTAGGGGAATTACGCTCAGGAAGATTGGGCAGATAAGATTGCTGATGTCATGAAGAATCAGTTTGGTCTGAAGCCTAAGAGACAGTCTTATCTGTATCGTAAGCCGTATCCGGACTGGTTTGATACATTACCTATGCCAGCCCGATTCAGGATTCCAGATTTTTATAAATTTTCTGGACAGGGAGATGTTACCACCATTGAGCATATCAGCCGATACACGATCCAATGTGGTGAAGTAGCATCAATCGATCCATTGAAAGTTAAATTGTTTCCTATGTCGCTTTCTGGGTCGGCCTTTTCGTGGTTCTCATCATTGCCGCCGAATTCCATTAGTAGCTGGGCCGATTTGGAAAAACAGTTTCATGCCTATTTCTTCATGGGAGTACAAGAAACTAGGTTATCCGATCTGACAGCACTCCGACAGAGAAACGGTGAATCGGTTAGTGAGTTTGTCCAAAGATTCAGAGATGTGCGCAGCCGATGTTACTCGTTGAATTTATCGGAGGGTCAGTTGGTCGATTTGGCATTTCAAAGTTTGTTGCCTCAGGTCAGGGACCGATATACAAGTCAAGATTTTGAAGGCTTGGGGCACATGATTCAAAAGCTCTCTCAGCATGAAGGACGTGGTAATGATTATCGGAGAGAGAAGTTCCAGAGGAAAATTGCCAACATTGAATATGATTCCGATGGGGACGAAGCTGAGGTCGATCTGGCTGAGTGGACCAAGAACAAGAATTCTGTTGCCTGTCCGTGGGTGAAGGTCGAGCCAGAAAGGTACAGCTTTGATATTACAAAAGCCGATAAAATATTTGATTTATTGCTAGCAGAGAAACAAATCAGGCTTTCCCCAAATCATACGATTCCTTCTGCCGAAGAGTTAAAGAAAAAGAAATATTGCAAATGGCATAACTCAGTTTCTCATCATACCAATGACTGCAAAGTTTTCCGTAATGAGATTCAATCGGCAATTGAGAAAGGAATCATTAAAGTTGAAACTGGTAAGAAACCGATGAGGCTCGATGGGCATCCGTTTCCTCAGAATATGGTTGAGATCGGAGCACCCGATAGAAAAATGAAAGCTAAAGTTCTTACATCGGAGAATGCGAAGAAATCGGGAGCTGTTGACCCAGATTGCCAAGTAACGGCCGATGACGGGCAAAATCGGAGCCATCAGCATTATCGGAATGAACATCGACGTGGCGAGCGACCTAGAGTTACATCGTGGCAACTCATTGAAAAGTATATGCGCCAACAGGAAAGGGATCGGAGCCCTCTAATGAGAAGTTTTGATAGTGAAGATCATTGGGGGTGTCCGTTCTTTAGGTTCTGTTGGAATGAAAAGTTGAGGCTTCCTTCGATTTATGATTGTCCAGAATGCAGTGATCAATATGAAAACTACAGGGATTCAAAAAGGAAGTGTCAGTCCGTGCATGACCGATTGGATTTCGGACGCCGATGCAACTGGCATGATGAGGTGGCTTATCAACAGGAGCGCAAAGATTGGCGTGAATACCATGATCGGCGTGAGTACGAAAATCGGTGTTATGACCGATGGGACAATGATCGCCGAAAGTATGATGATCGCCTAAATTATAAAGCAGACCGTCTCTCTGTGTACGATCGTCTGGTGTACAGGAAAAAAGAAATTATTCAAGAGCCAGAAGACGCACAGGAATCGGAGAAGGAGGTCAAATCGGACTTGCGTCCTGGGGTCAACCCGCAATGGTGTCCTGATGGTTTGACCAAGACTCAGAAGAGGAGGGTTCAGCGTCTCCGATTTAAAGAATTGTTGAAGAAAAAGTGTCAAAAAGATGACAATTCCAAGGTCTGGAGAGCTAAGCCTAAATGTGATGATGATGGGCCATCGGCATCGGTGAACATGGTGTTTGTGCTGCCTGCTGAATACAATGCAAGTTCAACTGATGATGAGGCCGATGAAGTTGAGGAGGCTATGGCGCAGTTGATTCTACAACCACAACAAGCTGTGTTTGACAAACCAGTTGATGAGAAATATCGGCATTTGAGGCCTTTATATGTTAAAAGATATGTTGATGGTAAGCCGATGACTAAGATGCTTGTTGATGGGGGAGCTGCTGTGAATTTGATGCCTTATACCACATATCCGAAGCTTGGCAAAGGACCTGATGATTTGATCAAGACCGATATGATGCTCAAGGACTTTGGCGGAAATCCATCGCCGGCTCGGGGGGCATTGAATGTTGAATTGACGATCGGAAACAAGACTTTGCCTACTACATTCTTCGTCATCGACAGCAAAGGATCTTACAGTTTGCTCTTGGGTCTTGACTGGATTCATGCCAATTGTTGTGTGCCATCTACCATGCATCAATGCCTTATTCAGTGGCATGGGGATCACATCGAGACTGTCCAGGCCGACGAATCGGTTAGCGTCGCTACCGCCGATTTGACAGTCTGGGAGTTTGAAGGAATCGAGTGTTTATCGGGCAGGAATTGGGAAGGCAATTTTATCCAAGTGTCCGATGATGGTCTAAAGCCGATCCTAGCAGTCGGCTCTGAAAGTTTGTATTAATGGATGATTTTATTGAAGATGATGGTAAACTTGGTCAAGGGTTTATGTCGGCCGATGAGTTAGAGGAAATAGATATAGGTTTAGGAGATAGACCTCGGCCGACATATGTAAGTGCAAAGTTGGATCCTGAGTTTAAACAAGAATTAATAAAGTTATTAAAAGAGTATCGTGATTGTTTTGCTTGGGAATACTACGAGATGCCAGGTTTAAGCCGATCTATTGTTGAACATCGGCTCCCGATTAAACCAGGGTATCGGCCTTTTAAACAAGCGCCGAGACGATTTAAACCTGAGTTGGATCAAGAAATAAAAGCCAAAATAACTCGGTTATATGAAGCTAAGTTTATTCAACCTTGCCGATATGCTGAATGGATATCTAATTTCGTTCCTGTTTTTAAGAAAAATGGGAAATTGCGAGTTTGTGTTGATTTCAGAAATCTTAATAAGGCGACTCCGATGGATGGGTATCCGATGCCGATTGCTGATATGTTAGTTGATGCAGCTTCAGGGCATAAGGTGATTAGTTTTATGGATGGTAATGCAGGATATAATCAAATTTTTATGGCAGAAGAAGACATTCCTAAAACTGCATTCCGATGTCCTGGTGCACTTGGATTATACGAGTGGGTCGTGATGACTTTTGGTTTGAAAAATGCTGGCGCTACATATCAAAGGGCAATGAATTATATATTTCACAAGTTAATCGGCAGGATTGTTGAAATTTATATTGATGATGTAGTAGTGAAGTCCGATGGATATAAACAGCATCTGGCCGATTTGCGAGAGACTCTTGAATGTACAAGGAAGCATGGTTTGAAAATGAATCCTAATAAATGTGCGTTTGGAGTATCGGCCGGACAATTCTTGGGTTTCATGGTGCATGAAAAAGGAATTGAAGTCGGACAAAAGAGCATGAAGGCTATAAGAGATGCTGAGCCACCCACCGATAAGACGAGTCTCCAGTCGTTAATCGGTAAGATTAATTTTGTCAGAAGATTTATTTCAAATTTATCTGGGAGAATTCGTCCTTTTTTCCCACTGCTAAAATTAAAAGCCGATGAAGAATTCGTCTGGGGAAAAGATCAACAAAAGGCATTTGATGAAATAAAGCAATATATGATGACACCGCCAGTTTTGATTCCACCTCAGAAAGATAAGCCATTCCGATTATATTTGTCGACCGATGAATTGGCGATCGGGTCTGTTCTTATACAAGAGTTTGAAGGAAAAGAAAGAGTGGTTTATTATTTGAGTCGGAAGTTGATTGATGCGGAAACAAGATATTTGCCGGTTGAAAAATTACGTTTATGCCTATATTTTTCATGCACTAAGTTGAGACATTATTTGTTATCTTCTGAGTGTACAATTGTTTGCAAGACCGATGTGGTTAAATATATGTTGTCCATGCCGATGTTAAAAGGGAGAATCGGAAAGTGGATACTAGCATTATCAGAGTTCGATTTAAAATACGAATCGGCTAAAGCGGTTAAAGGACAAGTAATGGCCGATTTCGTAACACAGCATATCGGAAAAGAAGTTAAATTGGTCGATCCGATGCCTTGGACGCTGTTCTTTGATGGATCTTCATGTGGTCAAGGATGTGGCATCGGAATCGTTATTATTTCGCCTCGGGGAGCAAATTTTGAATTCAGTTATCCGATGGATCCAAGTTTTACCAACAATCGAGTTGAGTATGAAGCATTGCTCAAAGGATTGAAATTGTTATTAGAAATCGGAGCTGAAACTGTTGAGATTTTTGGAGACTCCCAGTTGGTAATCTTTCAATTAATCGGTAAATATGAATGCAAAGATGATATTTTGATCCAATATTTTGATGAGTGCCGATTATTGATGAAGGAATTTGTGATGGTCAATATTGAACATATCCCCAAGGCTCAAAAACAGGAAGCTAACAATTTGGCACAAGCTGCTTCTGGCTATCGGAGTTTTCATGAGATCATGACGATTGAGCCAGAAATCGGAGATTGGAGGTATGAAATTATAAATTATCTCAAGGATCCATCACAAAAGGTTTTCAGAAAGTTAAGATTCATGGCTGTTAAATATGTATTACTTGATGATCGATTATATTATAAGACGATTGATGGTGTCTTGCTCCGATGTTTGAGTAAATCGGAATCCAAAGATATGATGGATGAAGTACATGAAGGGGTTTGTGGTGCACATCAATCGGCTTATAAAATGAAATGGATTATTCGAAAGGCGGGTTGTTTTTGGCCAACGATTCTAGAGGATTGTTTTGAATATTATAAAAGTTGCCAAGAGTGCCAGAAATTTGGGAATGTACAGAAAGCGCCTGCGTCAGCCATGAATCCGATTATTAAACCGTGGCCTTTTCGAGGATGGGGAATTGATTTGATCGGGCAGATTTATCCATTGTCGAGCAAGGGTCATAAATTCATATTGGTGGCAACTGATTATTTCACTAAGTGGGTTGAAGCGATTCCTTTAAAGATCGCTGATTCCAAGAATATGGTGGAATTCGTCAAAGAACATATTATATATCGGTTTGGTATTCCTCAAACTATCACAACCGATCAGGGAACTATATTTATGTCTAATGAATTTCAAGATTTTGCTGCCAGTATGGGTATTAAATTATTGAATTCTTCTCCTTATTATGCGCAAGCCAATGGTCAAGCAGAAGCATCAAATAAAAGTATTATCAAAATCATTAAGCGAAAGATTGATGAACAACCAAGGCGATGGTATCTAACGTTGACCGAATCGTTGTGGGCATATCGGATGGCGTGTCATGGGTCTACTAAATTGTCCCCATATCATTTGGTTTATGGACATGAAGCTGTTTCGCCTTGGGAGATCAAAATCGGATCAAGACGAATATCGGAACAAGGAAACTTGACTGCCGATGAGTATAAAAGTTTGATGAATTTTGAGTTGGATGATTTGGCTGAAACCCGATTAAGAGCATTGGAAAATATTGAAAATAATAAGGCACGTATTGCTAGGTATTATGATAAAAAGGTTAAGCCAAAAGAGTTCATCGAAGGAGAATTGGTTTGGAAGCTGATTTTGCCGATTGGGACTAAAAGTTCTAAGTTTGGAAAATGGTCGCCTAATTGGGAGGGTCCCTATCGTGTAAATCGGTGCGTTCCAGGAAATGCATATATTTTGGAAACGTTAGAGGGAGAAGAGTTTTCAAAGGCGCTTAACGGAAAATATTTGAAGAAATATTATCCAAGCATTTGGATTGATTCTTAAAGCCGATGATCTAAGCGATATCGTCTAAGATAGCCGATACGATATGTATCGCCTTAAGGGCAAAAATATTTACACAAAATGGATGTTCATCGACGATCGATCTCGTCGGAATCACTCAGGATCACTGTCATCGGAGCAGCATAGCGAGAGTTTAAACATTACAGAAACTTGCGGATCGCTTCGATCGCGCTCAACCGAATGCTGTCAATCTTCTTGATTTCTTCCAAGTCTTCCACATCGGAGCCGGGGATGTTCTTGATGCTTTTGTGAATTTGACGTACTTCCTCCAAGCGTTTGTTCAAATTCTCTCGTGCTGATTTGATGGAAGCTGGAATTTGGTTGAGTTCATCTTAGGGTCTCCGACATCTCCTTGCGGACTTCTTCAAGCCGTTTGAGTAGATCGGCTTCAACACCATGGAGATGCTTCATCCGATCTTCTAGCCGTGCTGGTTCGGCTTCCAAAGTTTTGATGTGGGCCTGCATTGTTTTCAGTTCGTCTTTGCCGTCGTCGCGCTTCTTGGATAAGTCTTGCTGAGCTAGCCGATCCGATATTCTTTGACGAGCGGCAGAAACTTGGGGTTGATGACCTTCAATGAAAGCCGCAGGAATAATCGCGTTCTCCAGCTCCGATGGCAGTTGACCCTTCAATTCCTTGAAGATTTGGCGTATCGGTTCGGCATCTTCAACCAGGATGACGATGCTTTTGTTCAAATGATTCAGCATTTCTTGAAGCTTCGCCTTGGCCTCATTGGAGATGGCTGTAGATGATTGAGCGGAACTGACTTCCTCTTCTCCGATGATGGCGTCCAGGTCAAATGATGTGAGGCTCATTGCCGAAGGATCGTGTGCCTGAAAAGGAGTGTTAATAAAACATGTTATTGTAATAAAGAAATATTGACACGAGGCGGCAAATTGATACCAGTTTAAATTGTCCTTCCCGGACATAATCGGGGATTACTTGAGGCTGGGCAATGCTTGTGACAGGAACAGATATTTGAAGTGGTTGAGGCGGTTCAATCGGAGGTGGTACTGGTGAAATTAGTGTTGGCTGTTCAGGGAGTGCTTCCGATTGAGTGTTTGTAGCTGATTCTCCGATCTGTTGTTCAGGGATGGCCTCCGATTCAACATTCTCTTCGATTTGTTGCCTTGAAATGACCTCCGATTGGATGGTCTTTTCGGCTTGTTGACGGTTGGTCTCCGATTGAGCAGATGTGCTTGGTTCCTCGATGATTGGTTGCAGAATGGCAGTCTACAGGTTGAATCGGTTAGTTCAAGCGTATAAATTTGAAGAAAAAAATGATAATTGGATTAAATTTACCTGTTGAACCGATTCTGCTTGTATGTCTTGTGCTGGAGCTGGTTGAGGATCAGGCAATATGATATTTGTTTGCTGAAAAGGGAGAATTATTATTGCCAATTTAAGCTAAAGAAAAATAAATATAGAAAACATTGGATTGTTACCGATATTGCATCAACTAGCATCTTTGCGCCCTCGGCAGCTTTCTGTGCGGTTTCCTCGGCAGCTTTGGAAGTCGACTGACCAATGATTTTTCCAAGGGGCTGCATGGGAAAGTTATTTGCTTAAGATGTGAATCGGAAACAAGAATCGGAAAGATAAGAAAATCGTACCAGTTGGCTTTTCTTCAACTTCTTTGGTTCAGGGATTTTAGTGGGGGCGGTTTTTCTCTTGCCTTTGCCATCCATGATTTCCTTGAAAGATGGGGCGGTAGAACCGATCCTTGTATACGGAGTCCTAATGGCATATTGGATCGGTTTGCCACTGACGCTCACCACTGGTACATTCTCTTCAACTGGCTGTTAAATGATGGAATTCAAATTATAGACAGTTTGTTTAAAAGATGGATGAATGGGAAGAATTCAAAAAGAGTTACAGGATTTTTCATGGCTTCAAAATCGGAGTCTATAAGAGTACAAAAGGTGATGGCCGGGAGTCTGAATATGTGAAGGCGCAATTCTTTCCACCAATTTCTGTAAATCCTTGATGAGAAGCTGGTGCATAGCCATTCTGTTATTTCGAAATTGGCTTCGGGGGCAAGTGATAAGATCCTATCCATCTCCAGGGATGTTGAGACCGATTCTCTGTGCTTTATCTTATTGGAGAAATAAAGGCCGATCGGGAGTTGACCAAAGCCCAATTGACGAGCTGCTACTGATGGATTGTAAAATTCATAAGAGGAGGTTTTGCGGCCGAATGCAATGTTGCTTCCGAGGATGGCCGGTGTAATGAAGGATTTCAGAATCGGCATGATCATTGCAAGATCATTTTGGATGTTAAATAAGGGCAGCTCATAACTGCGATCGGGATCGGCGTAGGCAAAATAGTCAAAATGCTCTGATGCAATCCCATGGTAGAAGCTTTCAAAATAGGTGGCCATATCTTTTGCGTCGAGCCTTGACCCAAAGCACGATGATGCTGCTTCTCCGAATGATGTGCATCGGCGATAGGATACATCTTCTTCTTCTGTATAATAGCTTGGGAACTGATGATCCTTGAAGTTAAGCTGAAGGGCAGATCGGAGTTGGGTATGCAGCCATAATTGGATAAACCACCAAGGGCCTCCGATATGTCCAACTGCCTGGCCTTCCGATAGCTTGACCGATACTTGCTGAAGCAGATGATAAACTGCACCAAGAAGGAGACGTCCAAGTGGCACCGATCCGCCATGAGCTAAAGCTTCTGCAATCGGTTGCATGTTTGATGTGGCACCAAGGGTCGGTCCACAGAATACAAATCTCTCTAGCCACATATTAAGAAAAGCTGCGTGCTCTCTGTCTCCAACTGTG
>CM014276.1:14158866-14226067 GCA_004135705.1 Alloteropsis semialata
CTCGCGCTGCAAACTACATGGATTGTGATGATGAACTAGATCTTCCCGAAGATCTGGAGATCAACACAATTTTCGGTGGCTGTTCAACCCGAACCTCCAAGTCCCAGCTCAAGATGGTCGAGAGGCAGATCAACAGCACCGAGCCTTGTCAGCAGCTCTTGAGGTGGTCAGAAGTCCCGATCTCATTTGATCAGAGGGACCACCCCGAGACGCTTTACGATGGGCCGCTACTCCCACTGTGTATCAAGCCATGGATCGGGCCCCGCAAGATCGGGCGAACCCTGATCGACAGTGGAAGTGCCCTCAACCTCCTGTTTGTCAACGCCTTTGACGAACTTAAGATCCCGAGAAGGTCCTTGTCCCCCGTGGAGAAGCCTTTCTACGGGGTCATACCAGGCATCCAAGCCTATCCCTTGGGGAGGATCGATCTACAGGTGACCCTCGTAGAGGGCAAAAACATCCGATCAGAGTTCCTCACCTTCGAGGTCGCTGACATCACGTCAGCCTACAACTGCATTTTGGGTCGGCCGTTCCTGAAGAAATTCATGGCGGTCGCTCATTTTGCGTACTCCATGATCAAGGTCCCAGGGCCGCTAGGCCCGATCACCGTCTGTGGCGATCGCAGGGGCGCGGTCCAGTGTGACATGAAGACCCTGGACATGATCAATGGTAACGAGCAGGAACCAGCCAAGGCTGCCGAACCTGCCAAGAAAAAGATAAAGAGCCAGCCAAAGGCGCCCGCTAAGGGAACATTGGCTGAAACCTCCCGAGCAGCTGAGAACCGGTCAAGGGCCAAAGGGAAAGAAGTTCCCGAACAGGAGCCCATCGGGCAACAACCGCTCGTCGGGGGACAGGAAGCTGACAAACGCGCTGCCGAGGAGCAGGCCGTGGTGGACCAGACCCCACTCAGGGGGACGCCGCCGCAAGCAGTTGGTGACTCAACGGCCAACGCTACACCCGTCGAGGCGCCGGCCAGGCGAACAGAGCCAGGCACGAAGGCGATAACCCTTGATGAGACAGACCCGACCAAGACCACCCAGATAGGTCTTGGCTTGGGTGACAAATAGGAACTCGAGCTCATTGCTTTCCTCCGGGCAAACGCGGATGTGTTCGCTTGGGAACCATCTGACATGCCCGGGATCCCCAGGGAGGTAATCGAGCACAAGCTTGGCATACGAACTGGCACCCGACCAGTCAAGCAAAAGCAAAGAAGATACACCCCGGAGAAGCGAGACGCCATTAACGAAGAAATCAACCGACTGCTCAAAGCCGGCTTCGTTCGAGAGGTCCCTTTCCCGGAGTGGCTGGCGAATCCAGTCATGGTCAAGAAGCCCAACGGAACGTGGAGGATGTGCGTGGACTACACAGATCTGAATAAAGCTTGCCCGAAGGATGAGTACCCATTGCCTAGGATAGATCAAATTGTAGATTCTACCTCTGGATGTGAATTGCTTTGTTTTCTAGATGCCTACTCGGGGTATCACCAAATCAGCATGTGCATTGACGACGAGGAGAAAACTGCATTTGTAACTCCCTTCGGTGTTTATTGCTATATAAAGATGCCTTTTGGTCTGAAAAACGCGGGTTGTACTTATCAAAAATGCGTTCACATTGTTCTCGAAGGCCAAATCGGCCGTAATGTGGAAGCATACATAGATGATATCGTCGTGAAAAGTAAGTTAAAGGGCGATCTAATCGCTGATTTAACCGAAACATTCGACAACTTGCGTAAGAACAGGATGATGCTCAACCCCGCCAAGTGCACCTTTGGTGTATCATCGGGTAAGCTCCTTGGTTACCTTGTTTCCCAACGAGGTATAGAGGCAAATCCACACAAGATCAAGGCACTCGACGACATGAAGTCACCACGCAGTCGCCACGAGGTCCAGAAGTTGGCAGGAATGATGGCGTCCCTAAGTCGATTCGTGTCCAAGTCGGGCGAACGAGGGATGCCATTTTACAGATTGTTGCGTAAAACTGATCGTTTTGAGTGGTCGGCAGAGGCAGAAGAGGCGTTCCAGGCATTTAAACGATACCTGCGGAAAATGCCCGTACTGGTCCCGCCAAAGCCACAAGAAGAGATGTTGTTATACGTAGCAGCGACACCGACTGTTGTTAGCACTGTTTTGGTGGTTGAAAGACCAACCGAAAAGTCTACAACACAACACCCCGTTTATTTCGTAAGCGAGGTGCTGCATGACGCCAAGACAAGGTACCCTCAGATTCAGAAATTATTGTATGCTGTGCTAATGACTTCCAGGAAGCTCAAGCACTATTTTCTGAGCCACAAGATCAAGGTTGTGTCAACTTTCCCCCTAGGCAACATTTTACATAATCGAGATGCCGTGGGGAGGGTCGCACAGTGGTCTATGGAGCTGGGGGCTTACGACGTTGAGTTCATACCCAGAACTGCCATCAAATCGCAGGCTCTGGCAGATTTCATCGCGGAGTGGACTAATCCCGAACCTGAAGAGGCTGCCCAAAATCCCGAACACTGGACAATGTTCTATGACGGGGCATTTTGCAAAGCAGGCGCGGGGGCTGGGGTGGTCCTGATCTCGCCACATAATGACATCCTCAGGTATGCATTACAAATCAATTTTGTTGATCCAACCCCTACTAACAATGTTGCCGAGTACGAAGGACTGTTGACAGGTCTCCGCATAGCTGCATCTCTTGGTGTCAGAAGGCTGCTTGTGAAAGGGGATTCCGAGTTAGCTGCAAAGCAGGTCATGAAAGAGTACAGTGCGCGAAGCGAGGTCATGGCTAAGTACTTGGAGGCATATAGGCGGATGGAGAGCAAATTTGATGGGCTTGAAGTACAGCACGTAAAAAGGGAATTCAATGGCGAGGCAGACAAGCTGGCAAAGGCAGCTGCAGAACGCACAAGGCTTCCAGGTAACGTGTTACTTGAAGTTCTTACTAAACCATCTGTGTCGGTTTCATTACCGAACCTAAAAACTGAACCCGCCAAGGGATCAGTTTCTACAACCAACGAATCCATGAAGGAGTCTATGTTGGTCGGTACGGCCCGAGCCGCCGCTCTAGTTGGAAACGAGGAGAACTGGATGGATCCAATCCGGGCGTACCTCACAAACCAAGCTATTCCGGACGATGATGCTACATTGGAGAAAATCCATCGTAAAGCCAAGAATTATCAATTGGTTGACGGGCGGTTATACAAACTAACCCGCAACGGAATGCTCCTCAAATGCATCACACGGACCGAGGGCATTAGCTTGCTCCATGACATCCACGGAGGAATCTGTGGATCACATGCTTCTCCCCGATATCTAACAGGGAAAGCATTCCGACAGAGCTTCTACTGGCCTACAGCTCTTCAAGACGCAAGCGATTTAGTGAAGAAGTGTGAGGCATGCCAATTCTTCGCACGAAAACAGACTAAACCTGCGCAAGCTCTAAACACTATACCCTTATCTTGGCCCTTCGCCACTTGGGGTATAGATATCCTCGGGCCTTTTCCAAGGGCTGTCGGGGGATACAGATTTCTGTTCGTCGGCATTGACACATTTACAAAATGGGTCGAAGCTGAACCTGTTCAGAAAATCACAAAAGAGGCGGCTGTGAAATTCCTACGGAGTATTGTCGTGCGGTTCGGTGTCCCGAACAGGATAATCTCCGATAATGGAACACAGTTTAAAAGTAAAAAGTTTTATGATTTTTGCTACGATCACGGGATTAAGCATGATCGGTCGTCGGTAAACCACCCGAAGACAAACGGGCAAGTGGAACGTGCCAATGGCATCGTGCTTCAGGGTATCAAGAAGAGGATTTTCAACAGATTGCAAGCTTATGACAAGCGCTGGATTCATGAAGTCCCGACAGTACTCTGGTCAATGAGGACCACAATGAATCGGGCAACAGGCGAAACACCTTTCTTCTTGGTGTATGGAGCAGAGGCGATTCTACCATCCGACATCCGACTACAAGCCCCCCGTGTGGCAATGTTTTCAGAAACTGAAGAGCCTGACAGACGCACTGATGAGCTTATCCTCCTGGAGGAGGCTCGTGACGCGGCTGCTTTTAGAGTGGCCCAATATCAGCAAAAACTGCGACAATACTATGATGCAAATGTTCGGCAACGAAGCCTATGCATTGGAGACATGGTGCTCAAATTGGATCAACGCACCAAGGACAAAAATAAATTGTCCTCTCCATGGCAAGGACCATACATCGTAGTAGATATCGCCCGACCAGGAGCTTACAGGATCGCAGAGATAGATGGGGACGTACTGCCAAACACGTGGAACATGGATCAACTACGCAGGTTTTACGCTTAAACAATGAAGACCATGCACAGTTCTAGACCGGCCATCTGGTCTGGCAGCTACAAGCCATCATCTGCGTCGCCTACAGCGCCAACAAAAAAAAGATAAGTTCTATACACTCTACTCACCCTCGCTTTTATGCTCGGGGGCTGGGTTCTCTATTTTCTATTTTGTTTCTACTCTTTGTTACCATACTGCATATACTAACAAAGAGCCGGGGACTACCATGCTGAAAAATTTCTTTTCAGACCTATTCTATGCATCCCGAGCTCTATGCTCGGGGGCTCCCCATGTGATCGGGAAGTTTCTTGCAGTTCGTACTTCTAGACTCTTTTTCAGCATGCCAGCATGACTGTAAAAGAGCCCGGGGGCTACTACGGTACTACTACCATGCAAGAAACGGGCTTTTTAATTCAAGAAAGCTAGGCAAACGCTAGAATTACCGAACACCATGACTACAAGGAATTACACAGTTCAGCAGGCCGCCCGAGTCTCAGCAACTAAACAATTCCGGAATAGTTTATGGTAACGGGATTTTTGGCTATGACAAAGCTATCAGTTAAAAAGATCCATGAAAATACCGATCAGCTCTAAAGATTAACGCAAAAACATGCACGCATATGTTTAGCAAAACTAAATCGCATTCTAAACTATTAAAGTTCTGTCCTATTACAGGAATTCTGCACAGTGTTCAAGGTGATTCCTCCGAATCACTCAGATGGAGACCAAGTTTCTTTACAAAAGGTTCAACCACTGGATTAAGGCTTTCAAACATCGCCTCAACATCTGACTCCGAACACTTGAAGCCTTCAGAGAGCACAGAAACGTCCAGATTAGGGATATGGCTCTTCAAAGCCCCGATGGTGTGAGTTGCAGCAATACAGGCACCTTCCATCAACCTAGATTCCAAGGACGAGCTATGCTTCTCCAATGCCTCAAGGCGGGTGGTCAGATCAGCTAGTTTCCCTTCCAGGTCCGAGTTCTTCTTCTCGAGCAACTCGATGCTCTTGGAGTCAGCTACAGGATCAAGGGGCAGCATATGAACTAAAAGTTCAAAAAGATAAAGATTCAATGAGCAAAGCGTAAGCTTTTACCTTCCTTCTCGGACTGGAGAACGGTCAACTGGGCTCCCAGTCTGGTCACAGACGCTTCAGCGGCTAAGGCACGAGCGTTCAGCAAATGCCATTGCTCTTTAGCTGTCGAAAGCGCGCTGAAGACCGGGTCCAGGGGCGTCGGGTCAGATCCTACAATCTCCGTAGTTTTCTCTGAGCCGTCGGGTGGTGCTGTCGAGTCCGGCTCGGGAGTTTTCTCCTTGACAGGTGGCTCGACAGGAGGAGAAGCTACGGGATCGGGGCGCCTGGATTCCCGAATAATCAAAATACAATGAAAACAACATTTGACAAGAATGTTCATACGTAATCGAAGATCGTCAAAGCTCTTACTTGGCTATCGGGATGTTGAGTTTAAACCTCTTGACGCCAGAAGAAGGCTTTGGCAGCGGTCTGATCGGACGAATTTCCTGTCGAGAAATCTCCCGATCATGCTTGGCTTTGGTTATGCGATCAAAAGCTGCGAATAAACGCCCGAATACGATCATGCTTGATACCTGGGCGACAGGGCGAGACTAATCATGATCGGGCTGCCGATTAACCGGCCTAGGCGATCCGGATACTCCCGAATCTGGAACTGTCCTTTCCATACTGCGAGAGCGTTTCCGAGTTCGGGGGATGCTCACCGGAGGGCTGCTCGAGACCTCTTTCTCCACACTAGGTGGTGGCTTGGGTGGATC
Source organism: Alloteropsis semialata (assembly GCA_004135705.1). Classification (NCBI taxonomy): domain Eukaryota; kingdom Viridiplantae; phylum Streptophyta; class Magnoliopsida; order Poales; family Poaceae; genus Alloteropsis; species Alloteropsis semialata. Next base: position 14,164,945 of record CM014276.1, read on the forward strand.
GTTGGTCGGGGGCTCGGCGCCTTGGTCCACGGTCTGCTCTCCCTCTTCGTCAACGTTGATGGCGCCGCTCTGGGGCGGGGCATCGACGATAGCTGGGGCCTGGTCGGGAGAAAAGAGATGTGTCATTTCACTATTATACAAACAAGAATATCTTTTCTGGGTAACAGTTTACCTTTGGAGGAGGGTTGGCAGCAGTATAAGGTGCTGGGACGCCTTCCCAATTCGGGAGGTTAGCCCCGAACATCTTGTTCAAGCGCTCAGACACTTCCGACTCTGGGACAACTGCTAGTTAAGAGTCATGAACTCAAATGACCGAACTAACTCGGAAAAGTAACAGAACAGAAAAATGAATGCTCACCATCAGGTTTCATCCTGTTCGGGTCATTGTAGCCCGTGAATGTCCAGGCATAGCGGTCACGAGTCATAAGCGGAATGAATCTCCATCTAATGAAGATTTCCGCCACGTGAACTGCCGTCAAACCTGCGTCGCGGAGCTCCATGATCCGGTCAATGTGCTTTTTCAGTTCCGGGGTGAGTCTTGGCACGGCCTTGACCTCGTCCTTGAGAGTCGGCATCAAGTACTTCCCTTTTGCCCGAGAGGCTTGGGGAAGGGTGATGTAAAACCAGTGACGTTCATATCCTTTCCAGCTATCTTTGACTGGAAAGGGGATGTAAATCTCCCGGTTTCTCAAGGAAAACCCGATGGACCCGATCATCAGTTGATTTTTATAGTACGAGGGACTATAAAAATACCTCCACAGCAGCAGCGAGGGTTTAATTCCTAACCAGGCCTCGCACAAAAAGGCAAAGACGCTAAGCATTGTCAAAGCGCCGGGCTTAAGTTGTACGAGTTCTATCTGGTAATGCTCGCAAACGCTGTGGAAGAACTCAGACGGAAAAACCCCGAATCCACAGTGGAAGAATTCCGAGAACACCACCAACTCAAGTGTGTCGGGGGTCGGGAACATCTGACCTTTGGCTTCACGACGAGGAAAGAGTTCGGTGCTTGGAAGTAATCCAAGATCCTCCAGCTTCTTCAACTGCTTCTCTGTCGTGGTTGAGCTCTTCCAGTACTGATCCGAGGTCGGGATTGTATTCCCGCTGCGGAGTTCGCGTCCGGCCGCGGCGCTGCTCTGGTTGTTGCTCTGGTTGTCTGTGGACTCAGTGCCGGAAGATGACTGGTTTGTGGATGCCATGGCGGCTGGAGGCTAGCAGGGTTGGAGGAGCAGATGGACAAAGGTTGAGAGTGGCGAGTGTTTTAGCGAATGAGGAAGATGAAGTCCCAAATAGATCTCAAGCGGCCGCGCTTGGGGGCTTTATGGTTCTGCGAGGGTGCGCGAGCCCCGAAAAACCTGCCCTTGAGCCGTGCAATCCGCAGTGACTGTTGGGTCAAAAAGATTCTTTCCTTTTTCTGCGGCACGCGTCGTTTCGAATACTGTGCAGGACAGATTCAATGCATTTAAAATTGGTGGCTTACAAGGGAAGCTATCAGTTTTAAATGACCGAACACTTAGTGTGAAGCGAGGAGATCTCCCGATCACGTTTTGATTTGGATCAAATTTCCCGAACACACTAAAGATCGTCAGTCTGATCGGGAGAATGAGTTTGTTCGGGATGATTTGTTCTGGATGAATAATTTCCTAAACAGATTGACGCAGATAAAATTTCAAAGCACAAGAGATTCGAAGTTACATCCATCAAGTGAAACTTCTTTATTAAATTCAAAAGAGGGAACATTTCACAGTGGATCGATAACTATCCTGAACTCAAAATAACTAAAGCACCCTGATCTTGGGTTGATGAATATCAACTGCTGATCAGGGCGATGGCGTAGTCTCCGGTGGATCTTCATCTATCGCGTTCTCTTCTTCAGAGTCGCTGACGAGATCCACGAGCGCTCCGTCCCCGGGAATCCCGATCAGGTCGCGGTTCAGGGAGACGAAGAGGCGCCGGGCGAACTCCTCGTCGCCACTGGTGTCCACCGGAGCCGAAGACGAAGATGCGCCTGCGTCCACCACCTCTGGTTTCGGCCGGACCCTTCTCCCTCCTTGCTTTGGCTCGTCGTCGGAGGAGAGGGAGATGGGGGATGCCGGGGCTGGAGAAGAAGGCGCAGGGCGTTTCCCGGCGGCAATGCTTGACGGAGCGGCCTCGGGAGACGGCGGAGCAGCTTCAGGAGATGGCGGCGCAATCACCGGAGCTTCCTCTTCTGGTGGCTCTGCTTTGACTCCCTCATCCCCGTGCCAGGGGAGAGCCAGGAGCGGAGCCTGGGGAGGAGCAGAGGGTGAAGTCGTCGCCGGCGAGTCCTCCGGCTTGTCGGGCGGCTGCTCGCCGGAGCTGCGAGGAGAATCCTTGAAAAGGAGGCGAGAAAGCTTGAGCTTGCGGTTGATCTTTTTCTTTCCCATGGCGAGGGAAGGAGGAAGGTTTAGAGTGGAAAGTTCAAGTACAAAATCAATCTGGGAGATCTGATATTTAAAGACCCAGAGATGCAACGCTTCGCGCGGGATTCGAGGAGCCGGGGCAGAGCCGTACCGCGTGCACTGCTAGAGTTCCGGGAGACGTGCGGAGTGGGTTTTAAATGCGCTGGGCAGCAGTTACATCACTCCTGGGGCGTTTCATTTTCTAAGACGGAACAGTTCTTTATTATTATTATGGCTGATATTTTTCTTTGACCTTATCATTCAGATGCAGGTTTCCACATTCAAGAGTTCGGGAACTTTTCTAGCTCTCCTGATTGGCGAGGTATTCACATATCCAAAAATCACCCGAAGAGCAAAAAGACCCGAAGGCTATTGAACGATCAACCTTTTCTGAACAATATAAGCTCGGGGGCTACTGTTGAGGCCATAATACCAGGGTACCCGATCACGAGGATTACCGACTACCGACTCCAAACCGAACAAGACTCCGAACAAGACACGACGACCAGATCGCAGGAGGGAAGCCCGAAGATAGTTAGAGTCCTACTAGGTTTAGGTCTGTTTTGTCTTGTAAGGCACGTCTCCCTGGATATAAAAGCGGGGGTCCTGCCCATAGAGGGTATTCCAATCATTGTTCATTGATCCACAAGTCCACCCGAGGGTACTTGTTACGCATTGTAATCTGTACTCGACGAAATAATACAAGCAGCAACTGGACGTAGGGTTATTACTCGATCTCGAGGGCCCGAACCAGTATAAAATCCCGTGTTCTTCTGTTCATCTCCGTGATCAATCTTCGCCCAAAGCGGGGTGCCTGCCGGACAAATATCTGACGAGTACAACCTCGACATATTATTTATATGTTTTTGAGCTCTGGATAAAAAGATATGGAAATCACAGTTTAATAAGCAGTGCTAACGTCATCATGACGCCAGCACTGCTGCCGCTGACATCAGCAACCGGATGGTACGCTGGCGCAGTATACCAGGCGGGGCCCAAAGCCTGCTATGGCCCAGCAACTCACGCCACGCGTGAATGTGGCCCAAGCGGGGCCCATGGCGTCGGTGAGTCAACTCCCCACGCCGGGTTGCGCGCTGCGCGTGGAGAGACCGCGTCCGAGACGCGTGTCGGGCTACGAGAAGCCGAGGGCGCGGGTCTGGTGCGGGACAGGCAACCGGACCGGTCGGTTTTGCGGTCTGTGCGGGGTTTTCTTGGGTTTTCCTCCGGTTCTCTCCGATCGACGTATACAGAACACTACAGGGCACGGTTTTCTCCAATTCCTGACCAGTTCTCGCCCGGTTCTTCGTGGTTCTGCGCTGTTCTTCGCCCCCACCGCCTGTGACGAGGTCAGGGATGTTTTTACCGACGTTCCCACGTCGGTTTGCCCCCTATTGATGGTCCTTATAATAGAAAATCTGACCGTCAATAGGCTCAGAAAACCAATAAAGATCAAAGCATAACTTAGACATTAGTATTCAAATAATGTTGTACCATGGATATCCAGAATATATTTGAGTACAGGGACTACGGTGCAAAAGATGGACGAACTTGGGCACAGGCCCAGGTCGGCCGACCTGGCTACGTCGGGCGACCTGACCTGGACCCCAATCGAGCCCATCCTCCACACAGGTCAAGAAGCACACTAGGAGATGATCATGGACGTTGAATCATGATCGGTTCAATTCAAGGGTGAGGGATGAGCCACATGTCACTCCCATGGATTGAAGGGCCCACACCTCAACTCAATTGCACCCAAACGGAGTATACCCACCTGGAACCGTCATAAGGACCGACATGGCAGTCTACCAGAGAAGAGTGGGGCCGAAAGGTGATGGCACCAGGTCAGCCGACCTGGCCCTACAGCCGTTTCGCTCCCCCCTTGACCAGTACCTGTAAACCGCCATCAGGAGTCCATCTGCGCTGTGCAATGCTGAAGACGGTGGATCCAAGGGTCGGCCGACCTGGGGACTTCGGCTGACCTGGGCCCACCTCCAAACTTCCACAACCGCCTCTAGCCGGCTCCAACCGCCTATGTGATACTATAAATGCCTGCAAAGGGCGCTGTACTTGTTGACGGTCCTTAAGTGCTACTTTTGACTGTCAATTCCTGCCAAATATATGTCAAATATAATCACAAAACGTAGTGGTAGGGTTTATTATTAACTATTTCCACAAGTTTTGGTGTTTTAATATGTCATGTAGGAATTCACACGATAGGCCTGAGAAAGATCCAAATATATCATTATCACAGATTACCTCAAATGGCCAATTGGATCGTACCATTGCGTAGAGCTCATTGAGACGATTCCGATGGATATATTATTCATATTTTTTGGTGCGCATATGAAAAAGATACAAATGTCTCAATTTATTGCGTAGCGCTGACGTCATCGCTGACGTCAGCGTCGCCCAGGCAGGCCCGCCCGCCAGTGACGCCGGCGACCGCGTCGCCAGGCGTTCGCGCGCACGAGCGGGAAGGACAGGTGGCGCGGCTCTGCTGGTCCTGCGGCCGCGAGCCCCGCTCGCGCGAGACGCGGGAGGCCGGGCCGGTTCCATGGGAAAGCCGGGGACAGATGGCAGCAGGAGAATGGACGCGGCGCGGTTGGCGCGGGTCAGGGGAGCCGAGCCGGCCGGTTTTGGCAGAGGTTTTCTGGTTTTAATTCCGAAGACTGGTTTTCTGCGGTTTTAGTCCGGTTTTGGTCCGGGTCTGGATGTTGCCGACCTACAGATGCCGAATATACCTGGTTTTGCTCCGGTTCTTTGACCCAGGCGTCCGGTTCAGTGGGGTTTTCGCCGGTTTTGGCACCCTACCGACTCCAGAACGTCGGTGGGTGCCCCAGGGACGTCGGTTGGCTTCCAGGTGTCGCAAGAACAGGTGGGGTACCCCCTAGTTTCTAGTGGGGAATCTCCACATGCTCAAGTTAGCTCCCCCTATAAATAGAGACCCTCTTCTTCACTCCAAAACACACAGAGAAGGCGCAAGATCAAGCGAAGCTCTATCTAGTTAGTAGAAATAGGTGAGAGTTGAGGTGCGAGCCAGGGAGAAGCTGGAGCTGTCGGTTTCCTCCCCTCTTCTTGTACTTCAGCGAATGCGGCTCAGGTTCGAGTAACATCCGGGTATTTTCTCTTGTATTTCTGGATTAATATTTATTTAATATAGTTCAAGCTTTACTTTATACTTGTGGGCTCCTTGCTGTGATAAGTGTCTCAGTAATTATAAAGCTAAGATAGTATTTAATTGAATATACGTGGTGTATAGTCTTTTGAATACCTTGGAGTGCGCCTAGTGCCACGGATTTGTAGTGGTAGCCCCAGGTGGTGACAGCCCTGATGGCCTACGTAGTCCACCACGTGAGAAGCACTAGAGTTCAGTAGGACCATTGCTTGGCTTGCTTAGTCCCCTTCGCATCCCTTTCCGGACTAGGACGGTTGGGCGTCCCGAAACAAGTAAATCGTAAACAACTTGAGCTCATCCTTAATTATCCAGAATACATAGAAATAACCCTCTCTACCTTCTACATAATTATCCCTTCTCTTGTCCTCGGTCGTTCTTAATTCTTAACTAGTACACACATGTTCCCTGTGGATTCGATACCCTGGAATACTCTCGGGTGAAAGCTACATCGGTATCCGTACGCTTGTGGATTCATCTGTAATCGTTAAAAATACCAACAAGCTTTCTGGCGCCGTTGCCGGGGAACGGTTGCTGTACTAGTTTCGAACCAAGTTCGTCCGTGTATCCCCATCCATACCATTACACATACCCCATGGAATCAATTCCTATTAACCAGTACTCGGCTCCAAAGGCGAATATCTGGAGCCTCCACCTTCATCATTGCCCATCCATACACCTGGCTATGAACTTCGCCCCGCCCTCTGTCGGGGGTAGACCCCCAGGGGTACCCAGAAGGCGGATTGGCCCAACCAGCAAGGGGCGGCCCAATCCGAGTACAACTGGATCGGTTTGTCGGACTGGGAGGCCCACCAGTCGGGAGGCCCACCAGTCGGGCGAACCGGATGGGCGCGACGACGCGCGCGGCAAGGAAAGAACACGGCGTATCTCGCAAGAAGCTTGGAGATCAGGATAAACTAGCCGGAATTATAGGGAAAGATATCTGTAATCGTTATAGGATCGAATCCTTGTAAATCGGGTAGGTTACGATCTCTGGACGACTTGTAACTCAAGGCAGCCGGACTATATAAGGCGCCCTGAGACCCCCCTCCAAAGCACGAGAAACCATACGCTACAACCCACGATCATACAACCCTAGGACAGAACCCAACTACGGAGATCCTTCGAGGAACTTCATACACAGCAATACAATCGCCGCCAACACAGGACGTAGGGTGTTACGTCATCTCGACGGCCCGAACCTGTTCAATCCTTGCGTCTTGTGTTACCATCGACTTCTGATCCTCGATCTGTCCCCCAACAAATCAACCACGTAGGCTACCCTGTGTGGACTGCCGGGTCCAAACATCCGACAGTTGGCGCGCCAGGTAGGGGTTGATCGACGAGATCAATCTGCAAGCTCGATGGCATTCACTTCCGCCGTCATCACGCCGGCGACCATGAAGATTTCCATCGCTGAGGGGGCCATGTTCTTCTTCGGATCCATGGTCTTCACCGCTGGGCCCGAGGGAGAGCTCTCCTTCACTCGTGACGCCACCCCGGAGGAAACAGCGCCACGACTTGACGCTACGACGGACGGGATCGTCATCATCGCCACTCCGTCGCCAACCATCGCCAACAACTCGGCGACCGCGACGGCCGGCATCGTTCTCCCGCCATCCGGGGGGAGCACGCCTTCTCCTACACCGCCGACTGCTTCGTCCACTCCGCCTCGACCGCCCAGGGCGCAGGAGACGCCCGAAGAACGAAGGCGCCGATGGGCTGCACGCCAACGCCAGTTCGAGGCGGACATGGATCACGCCATCGCCTCCATCGGTGAATGCATTGAACTCACCGAATCCGCTCGTCAGGGCATCGCCTCGCCGGCACGGTTCCCACTGGGACTCAGGAACAGCGGGGCCGTCTACCAACAAGCACTCGGCGAACGCATGAACGCCGACTACTCTCCAGATGCGATCGGGGAGGTCGAACCCATCACGGCCACCCAGATCAGATCTACTCCGGACGTCGCAGCGGCACAGCAGCTTCAAGATACGCCGACTCCGCCCGAACTGACTCCGGCTTTCCCGCGGGTGACACGTGTCCTCCCTCCAAATAAGAGGATCACGCCAGCCAAGCGGGAGACGTTCGTCTCCGACATATCCGCCGACGAACCAACGGTCCAGGGCGAGGATCAAGCACGCCGTGACGCCAGGATCGGGCGTAACGGTGAAAGGCAACGACGCCGTGACGCACGGCGAGAAGGCCGAAACCCCAGGATCACTCGCAATCTCCAAAACGACTTCGTCCAAGAGATCGGCGGCGTGGGTGTTTACGCCACTCCGTCGGCCAACCTTGCCGCCGCGCACCAAGATCTAGAAGGGATCCCGGAGACCCCGGAACTCAACCGGATCAAGGTCAGGCTGACCGCGGCAGCGGGCATGATCGCCCAGAGGGCTCCTGCTTCATCATCTCGCCACTCCAGGTCGGCCAGTCGCCGAGATGCCGATCGCGGCGTGGTCGAGCAGCCCGATCTCCGTGAACAACTCCGCAACCGCGATCTCCGAAGGAACCTTGATGATCGTCACCGCCGGAGGGATGAGGAAGAACTCCGACGGCGCGCCGAGTACAACCGCGAACACGGCCCTCCGGGGCTGGATCGCGAAGCACGCCAACGCCGAGAGCTCGAGGCCGCTGAGGTCGCACGCCGCCGAGAATTCGACCGCAAGTACGGGGTTCCACTCGGACAGGACAGGCCACCCCGGGCTAACACCCCGGAAGACTACTCCGCCGATTCAGGACACGCCGACGCCGGGAACCTCAACGACTGCGACGGCTTCCCAGCATTCACTGCCCGAGTGAGGTCCATCAGAATGCCTACCAACTTCAAACCTACAGGCATAGAGAAGTATGACGGGAAGGCGGACCCGACGCTGTGGCTCCGGACGTACAGCATCGCCATCCGCGCGGTGAACGGCGATCATGACGCCATGTGCGCCTACTTCCCCGTCGCCATGACCAAGGTAGGGCTAACCTGGCTTCACAGCCTCGAGCCCGACTCCATCGACAGCTGGGCGACCCTCTGCGACAAATTCAAAAGCTATTTCCAGGGGAGCTCCATCCGGCCGGGCACCGCCTGGGACCTGGGCAAGGTCAAGCAGAACCGGGCGGAGAGCCTCCGCGACTACACCGACCGCTACATGGAGAACCGGAACTTGGTTCCCGGCTGCTCCGAGTCGGAGATCATCAGCTACTTCCTCGACGGCCTCGCCGACTCCGCCGTCTTCGAGCGCCTCTGTGAAGACCTGCCAAAGACCTCCGGCGAGTTCTTTGGCCGGGTGAACAAGATGGCCAACGCCAAAGAGGTCGTCCGTCTCCACTACGGCAAGAAAAGTACTCGGGACGATGATCGTCCCCCTCGCCGAGAAGATCGCCCGAAGAAGGAGGACGCGCGCCGTTCCCGACCTGAGCCAAGCAGAAGGGACGACCGGAAGCGCTCAAGAGACTACACCGTCGCCGCTATGGACCGTAGCGGCCCTCGCCCGCGGTCCAACTTCAGCGCCGACTTCGAGAAAATGCTCCAAGGACCCTGCCCCATCCACAAGCAGTCCAAGCATCGTATGATCGACTGCATGGGGCTCGCCGACGCCTACAAGAAGAAAGAGGGGAAGCTGCCGCCAAGAGATGACGACAAGGGCGACAAGGGAAAAGGGGTTCCCGAGAACCCTGCTTTCCCGAACGTCGACAGGCAGGTGAACTTCATCCTCGGAGGACCGCCGCCCGTGGACGACAAGCGCCGGGAGAAAGTACGTGACCGGGAGATATTCTCCTGCTACACATCGCCGATCCAACCACTCCGCTGGTCCGAGCAGCCGATCACCTTTTCTAGGGAGGACCAGTGGTTCCAGGTCTCCGACGTGGGCGAGTACCCGCTGGTACTCAGCCCGATTGTGCACAACGCCCGCCTCACCAAAGTACTCATCGACGGTGGGAGCGGGCTCAACATCATCTTCGCCCAGACGCTGAGGGACATGGGCATCGGCCTCGACGCCCTGAGTCCTTCTCTCCACCCGTTCTACGGGCTGATCCCGGGGAAAGGCTCCAAACCACTCGGGCAGATCGCTTTGCCCTCTCCATCTCTTTCTCTGTAAAGGCGGGAGAGCACTTCGTCAGGATGAGGATAACACGGTACGAATCTACCATTCAAGCAACTACTCAGGAATCACAAGGAGAAGGTCCTTACCATGAAGAGCATGCCGGTGCTCCACGATGGCGTCATTTAAGCTCTTCTTGGCAGCGTCGCGTTGACGCTTGACCCGCTCGAGCTCCGCCTCCGCCTTTGCCGCACGAAGGAGCGCCGACTCCGCGTCCTGAGCCTGCGCAAGGCGCGACTGCCGGAGCGCGGCCAGCTTCTACAAACGCTCCGAGAAGACGAACAATTCAGAATACCAACAAAGAAGAAGAAAAGATGAACAAGACAGGGGAGGAAACTTACCGCCGCAAGGCGCTGCGCGTGGTCAACAGCAATCTGGAGCTCGGCGATCACCGAGCCCTCTTTCTCCGCCGTGGCATCCACCCCAGGGACAGTGATAGTCCCCGAGGTGTCCGACTCCTTCGGCGGGTCCTCCTCCTGGATCTCCTCCCGGGTAACATCGCCGGCGCCGACGGGCGACTGGATCACCGTGTCTGCGACAGGATCCCCAGCAACGACCGGAGTGATCGCAGCATCATCGGCCGCCGGCACCTCCTCCACCACTTCCGGGTCAGGCCTGACTGGAAGTTCCGCAGTCTGCGCCGCGCCCGGACCACTCGCCGAGTCCGTCACCTTGGGCAGGGCACCCGAGGTTGATTGACCTGCAGGAGCGGCGGGTGGAGCACTCGGACCTCGCGGAGCATCAGTCGAGGGAGCCCTCCCACTCGCCGCCTCTCCATCCAGATCGGAGGCATTGCTGAAAAAAGCACTCCGAAATTAGTACAAGAACTCGGATGACAAGAAGAGACGCGAAGATCAACTACTTACCGAGTACCCTTCACAATCGCAACCCGTGGCCGAATCACGGGGAGCTTGGGGCGTCGCTGGACCGAAGCCGACATGAGGATCAGCCTAGTCCCCAAGTCAGAGACCGGCCTCGCGTCCACCGAGGCTTGCACGAGCGTCTCCGCCACCATGCGCCGCCTCTCCTCTACGGAAACGCCCATGGCCCGGGCGTGCTCCTGCTCTTGGAACACCGCGTCGGGCACGGCCTCATCCTTCTCCTCCTCCTCTGTGACGACCGGCGAAGAGCGCACCGGCTCGTCAACGTCGGCCTCCGAACCCGCAGACGGCCTCTGAGCCGGCTGCGCATCCGGCTTCTTCACCACCTTCGCCGACACCTTCTTTGTACGCCTCCGCTTGGGAGGCGGCGGCGCCGCACCCGCCACCGCGTCCCGGACGGAGGGCGCCTCGTCTGACAGCGTGGCCGAGTCGTCGGCCGCCCCGTCATCCACCTCCACCGCCCGCTTGGGAGCGCCGCCCCCACGGCTGTTCCTCTTCGCCACTGCCGCCCGGCGCTTCCGCGGACGGTCTTCCACCACCTCCTCATCAGAAGGACTCAGGGAGCCCTCCGTGTCACTCGGCGCCCATATACGGGGCGCAGTGGCTCGAACTGGCCCCTCTGGCCGAGTGACTCCCTGAGCAGCCGGAGGCGTATCCTCGAGGATTACCTTCCTCGGGAAGTCCTCCGGAAGTGGGGCAGCAGAGAAGAACTCGAAGGCCCGATCCTGCGCAAGAAAAGGCGCAAAATCAGAACGGCCAACGGACGAAAACAGAAATTAAGTCAAGAGAAACACTCAAAAGGACTCGGAAAGGAAACTCACCGGTGGCGGAGGCCTCTTCAAAGAAAAAGGGCGCGGCTGCCCCTTCTCCGACACACGGCCGAGGAAGAACCCGCCGACCCGCTCCTTCATCTCCTCCTTTCCCACGGTGCGGTTAGCAGCCCGAGTGGGGTCGTCTCGCCCTGAGTACTCGAAGCCCGGGTGCTTCCGCTCCTGGATAGGTTGGACCAACCGCCTGCTGAAGTTGCAGGCGATGCCGACTGCTGTCAGGCCTTGAAGCTTCAACTCCTTGATCAGCTCAAGGAGCTCGTCGACCTGATCCATATCCGAGGCGTCGGGTAGCTCGTTCCAGCAGTCTTGGACCTTTGGCCGCTCGCCGGTGTGGCACGGGATCGCCGGCGCGTGGTTCCCGACGTAAAACCACTCGGCCTTCCACCCTTTGTTGGAGGTGTTAAGGGCGATGTCGAAGTAGTCGTCCTTCCGCCCTTGACGAAGCATGAAGCCGGCTCCTCCGACCACCACCATCTTCTCCTCGCTTGGCTGAGGCTTCAGCCAGTACAAGTACCTCCACAGATTGAAGTGAGGAGAAATACCTAAGTACGCCTCACAGAGGTGGATGAAGATCGAGATGGCCATGATCGAGTTGGGGTTGAGGTTGATCGCCTCGATCCCATAGTAGTGCAGCAGCCCACGGAAGAATGCTCCCGTGGGCAAGCCAAGCCCCGCCTCGAAGAAGGGCTTGAAGAGGACCAGCTCGCCGGAGTTCTCCGACGGGAATACTTCCCCCGCGCTCGGCCGCCATTCCGCCACGGCCTGAGGCGGGAGAACATTCCGCTCCACCATCTCCTCCAATGCCTCCGTGGTCACCTTCCCCCGCGTCCACGCAAGGACAGGGGAAGGGATCTTGTCAGTCTTCGGGACAGCGCCGGCAGCAAACTTCTTTCTCCCCGCCATGGATCTTACGGCAGGGGTCTTGGAACGCATCAGCGAGGCCGCGCTCCCCGTGGTGGCTGAGATCGCGCAAAGGGCTTGCGAGCGCGAGGAGCTTTGGTGGCGGCGGGATGAAGAGCGAAGAACGGGGAGAACGGATCTGGAAATGGGGAGATTTCCCTCCGGGTTTAATCCTCGCCTTTTATAGCACGCCTTGATGCCCGAAATTACCGCGAGATAACGCGATTAGCGGGGGCGGGCGAAACGGTACAAAGAGCCGTTGGGCGCTTCACCTTCCGTTACACGCCGGGCGTCAACGGTAAAAAGTTACTCCACGGCAATTGATCAAGACGAAGAAATTGGCGTGCCGCTAAGGCTCGGACAGCTCCCACGCTCGGGGGCTGGCGCCACGATCAAGTCAGTGTGCCTCTCGGGCTCGATTGGCCCCGAACCACTCGGGAGCCAACACTGCAAACCAAGTTGGCGTGCCGCTAAGGCTCGGACAGCTCCCACGCTCGGGGGCTGGCGCCACGATCAAGTCAGTGTGCCTCTCGGGCTCGATTGGCCCCGAACCACTCGGGAGCCAACACTGCAGACCAAGTTGGCGTGCCGCTAAGGCTCGGACAGCTCCCACGCTCGGGGGCTGGCGCCACGATCAAGTCAGTGTGCCTCTCGGGCTCGATTGGCCCCGAACCACTCGGGAGCCAACACTGCAAACTTACTGGTGTGCCGCAAAGGCTCGAACAGCTCTCACACTCGGGGGCTGGCGCCACGGTCAAGCAATGCAATCTTTTTGCAGGAAATACAGTTACAACGAAGCCGGACTTACGCCGGTTACAAACATCAAACACAATAACCGCCAAGATGGCGGCCTGGGGCACTCGTCCCTGCGCCTAGTGCTACATTCGGAGCAAGCTTGGTTCACATGAGCTCCTCGCAAGCTCTCTTGTAGCACCACTGCAGCCGTCGACGGGACAGCACCGGCGGAGGGTTGATGGCGGATGCCTTCGGCTATCCCTGGCTCTACAAAGCATTTCACCCCACATGGCCCTCGTCACATGGGAATGCGGGGGTAAACAGGGCAGCACTCACACACCGATCAACGCCTCAGATCCCTCGCAAGCACTCTTCTAGCACCATTCCATGGCGATTCCATGAGCTTTCCCCGGTGGATGGACCCAACAATGAGCCTCCGGCATATTGACTACAAGGATCCTATATCTATTTGCTCTTGGGTAGCAGCTCAGGCTCCCCGACGGGTATTTATAGCCCTTGGTCGACCGGAGGACTGAAGACTTACTCCACGATGACGAGCGTGGGCTTCACGCCACGCGTCTCTACTCCGGCCTGAAACGATCAGGTTGCCCTTATCTCCTTTGGCTCCATTCGACCACGGGATCGCCCTGTGCAATCACGGGAGCACTATTCTTGATGTCGCCTTGCCTGCCTCTCCTTGGCGTACCCGACGAAGAGGGAATCCTCCAGGACTCGGACCTTTCGCCAAGATAAGTATCAACCGATTATTTTTGCCAATTCTGCGAACTTTAAAACAAGTTGCTAAGGTACTCGGGGAGCACACGCCTTAATCCGTGAAACCTCGGCTCTTCCGTACGCCTACCCTCCTACGCGTGCACGCGGCCCAGCTCCCTGCGCTATGGACTACGGCTATCGGGGACCAGGTGCATAAACGTAACAGGCTAACTGCCCGGGGAAATTAAAAGACTTAAAAGCGGGAAGCGGAGTTCATTAATATTTATATCACCGAATACTTTCTCCTTGAATTCTTTACTTTGTTGCAGGGTACTGACGACCACTCGGCGTGCTCAGCCCTCACGCTCGGGGGCTGGCGCCGGGACGACCACTCGGCGTGCTCAGCCCTCACGCTCGGGGGCTGGCGCCGGGACGACCACTCGGCGTGCTCAGCCCTCACGCTCGGGGGCTGGCGCCGGGACGACCACTCGGCGTGCTCAGCCCTCACGCTCGGGGGCTGGCGCCGGGACGACCACTCGGCGTGCTCAGCCCTCACGCTCGAGGGCTGGCGCCGGGACGACCACTCGGCGTGCTCAGCCCTCACGCTCGGGGGCTGGCGCCGGGACGACCACTCGGCGTGCTCAGCCCTCACGCTCGGGGGCTGGCGCCGGGACGACTACTCGGCGTGCTCAGCCCTCACGCTCGGGGGCTGGCGCCGGGACGACCACTCGGCGTGTCTCGCAGGACTCCGCTGGCCCTCACGCTCGGGGGCTGGACGCCGAAATTAACGTTGGATGATCTAGCCAGATGCTCCTTGACTAACCCTTGGACCGATTCCTACGGAATCGCTTCAAGGCTCGGGGGCTACGGCCAACGGACGCACCTCGCGGCGCATCCGTTGATTGTCTGACGATCTCAGAAGAAGGCTACTAACCCTTGGACCGATTCCTTCGGAATCGCTTCAAGGCTCGGGGGCTACGTCCAACGGACGCACCTCGCGGCGCATCCGTTGGGGTACGGCTCTTTTCTCTCCAGTATCACGCGGTTTCGCTTCCAGCTGCAGCAGGCTCCACGCTCATCAGACAGCACGACCTCGCCGACTTGTCTCTCAACCACGTACTACTCGGGGGCTTGTCGGGGGTAGACCCCCAGGGGTACCCAGAAGGCGGATTGGCCCAACCAGCAAGGGGCGGCCCAATCCGAGTACATCTGGATCGGTTTGTCGGACTGGTGGCCCACCAGTCGGAGGCCCACCAGTCGGGCGAACCGGATGGGCGCGACGACGCGCGCGGCAAGGAAAGAACACGGCGTATCTCGCAAGAAGCTTGGAGATCAGGATAAACTAGCCGGAATTATAGGGAAAGATATCTGTAATCGTTATAGGATCGAATCCTTGTAAATCGGGTAGGTTACGATCTCTGGACGACTTGTAACTCAAGGCAGCCGGACTATATAAGGCGCCCTGAGACCCCCCTCCAAAGCACGAGAAACCATACGCTACAACCCACGATCATACAACCCTAGGACAGAACCCAACTACGGAGATCCTTCGAGGAACTTCATACACAGCAATACAATCGCCGCCAACACAGGACGTAGGGTGTTACGTCATCTCGACGGCCCGAACCTGTTCAATCCTTGCATCTTGTGTTACCATCGACTTCTGATCCTCGATCTGTCCCTCAACAAATCAACCACGTAGGCTACCCTGTGTGGACTGCCGGGTCCAAACATCCGACACCACCTGTACCTCGGCGGATGCGAGCTCCTTAGTAAGTATCCAGGATATTTAGCTTAGTATTTAAGTCTGAGTTATAGAGAGCTGAGTTCTTTATTTTGCTTGTGGGTTCGTTGCTTTATTCATAAAGTATCTTAATCTTTGGCCAAGGTTAGATAGCTGATATTATCTTAAGCGTGGTGCTTAGGAATGTATCTGCCCTCGTTTGCCTCGTAGCCCCACGGATTAGAAGAGGTAGGCGGCAGGTGGTGACAGCCCTGTCCGTCCTTTGTAATCCTCCACGTTCAGGTATGACGTAGAGCTGTTGGCCGGTAATTTCCTAGAGGCCTAGGATACCCCGATGCCCAAAGCAAGCATAGGAGAACTCTCTTCGCTATATTCTCAGCTTAGTGCTAAGTTATCCTCTCTACCTAGCCTTCATATAAACTCGATCGATCCGGTCAACTTTAGTGATTAGACAGTGCCCTTTCGTTCCCTGTGGATTCGATACCCTGAATACTTCTGGGTGAAAGCTACAACGGTATCCGTGCGCTTGCGGATTTATCTGCGACCGTAAGAAATACCAACAATGCCCTTCTCCATTTATGCATAGCCCTTGTTCCTTTTTCCCAAACCTACCTCCGCGATAAACACCATGTCCACAACGGCGACGACGGGATCACCTGTTGGATCATCGGCGTCGAGCGCAGCTTGCTCCAATCTTGCAATCTCTTTTGGAAAGGTACATACATACCAATAGGGTTGCTATCTTCGGTTATCTATATTTTTCATTCAAAAAAAATGTATAATTCTATCATTGAATTGCATCGCTGTTTCCTATACACCCTAATCACCACATCAGCGTTCAAGCCACAAGCCACACACCCAGGAGCAAGTCCATGTTTGTATGGCATTAATTGTTTGCGCCAATTTTGCTAATGTTCTTCTAATCAAATTATAGTGTTATATATATATGACTAAATCATTGTGGATGTGCAGAGATCCATGGAACAGAATGGCAAAACCAACCTCATACCTGTGGACATCAACCCTGTTTCTGAAGAGGAGGCCTTTAACATGGATATGTTGTATTCAATTGAGGAATCAATTGATGTCACAGGTTCATCTGATATTGAAACAGTTCGTACTCAGAAAACAATTGGGCCTGATGATAATGTAGAACATAGGTAATAATGGATGATGTCGTAACCAATAACCACGAGGTGCAAACGGAGAGTACAAACAGATCACCACTGTTGGTATTTCTTAGCATCACCACTTAGAGTAGTGATGCTACTAGAGATACTTCATCGTAAATCTAGACGTTACAGATATTCTGCAAGCGCACAGAAGTACGTTGTAGCATTTCACCCGGGAGTATTCCAGAGTATCGTTGTTTGTTTATCCGCAGGGAAAGCGTTTAGTTAAGAGAGAGATGTCATCCCATGTAATTACTTACAACAGAATTAATATACCATAATCTAAACAGGGGTCAAGAATATAGAAATAAATGGGTAGAGCGACACACAGAAGTTCATTGCTCATCATTATGGTAGTCTTAGTTAGTAATAATACATTAGTGAAGATCACCAAGGTTTCATTAGCATCATACGAATGTGACTTAGTTATACTACAATACCCTATACAAGCTCATTCAATGATCATATGCAAGAGGACATATCGAGGTATCCAGTGGTTCCCTTATCAAGGGACGACAGTAGGACGTCTTATCATAAAGGCCTAATACCCACTCCCGTACGTGGAGGATTACAAAGGACGGACAGGGCTGTCACCACCTGCCGCCTACCTCTACTAATCCGTGGGGCAGCAGTACCCTCAACAGTATACTGTATCCCAAACACCATGTTTGCAATACAAGATACAACTCTATCTATCACGTTAATAAATAGAGCAACCAAGAGGCACATTGAGCCAATGACATTGCATACATTCACTTGATTAAGGTGCAAGACATAAGTAGTATATACTAAACAAGTATAGCATAGCTGAGGCACATGACATAAGTATGAAGGTATTTCCATTAAGATCAGAGTACAAGAAGTAAGTAAGAGAATACAAGAGATGAACTCTAGAACTTACCAAGACTCCTTCAGAAGCCCTTCAGCAGATCTAACACTATGACTATCACTACTAAGACTAAGACTAAGCTTGTAGCAAAGAGAGCTCTTCTTCTGGTGTGTGTTGAGTACGGTGCCCCCTTGCAGGTATTTATAGCATCACAAGGACGGTTGGAGACGGCCAAAGGCGGTTGAGGCAGGTTGGAGGTGGGCCTAGGTCGGACGACGTCCAAGGATCGGCCGACCCTTGGATCCACCGTCTTCAACTATCCACGACACAGATGTCTTCTCCATGGCGGTTTACAGCTTCAGGTCAAAGGAGGGCCGAGTCGGGCGCACGGGAGGATCGGCCGACCTGGCCAGGTCGGCCGACTTCCCATAACCGCCATTAGGGCCCACCTTCCTCTGGGAGGCTTACATGTGGGTCCTAAGGTCGGTTCGTGCAAAAACGTAAAGGAAGTACTGTAGTGGTGTCTTTTCTGATTTCAGATGCAAAATGAGCACAGCAACTGAATATTCAGTATATGGCTCTGGCATCTATCTGTTGGCAGTGGCCTGCAGTTGTCGCAGTGGTGTTGCTGCGGTGGCTGATGGTGTCTGGCAGGCATCTGTCAGCAGTAGCTCGCAGTGGTGGCGGTGCTGTTGCTGTGGAGGCAGACGGTGGTTGTGGTAGCCATCTGTTGACTGATGGTGGCGCTAGTCAGCGCAGCCATTGGATGTTGGTCATTTAAGGTCGCTGTATTTGGTTGTGTAGGGTCTCTGTATTTGGTTGCTTAAAGTGGCTGTTGTGGTCATGTTGGNGGGAAAGCGTTTAGTTAAGAGAGAGATGTCATCCCATGTAATTACTTACAACAGAATTAATATACCATAATCTAAACAGGGGTAAAGAATATAGAAATAAATGGGTAGAGCGACAAACAGAAGTTCATTGCTCATCATTATGGTAGTCTTAGTTAGTAATAATACATTAGTGAAGATCACCAAGGTTTTATTAGCATCATACGAATGTGACTTAGTTATACTACAATACCCTATACAAGCTCATTCAATGATCATATGCAAGAGGACATATCGAGGTATCCAGTGGTTCCCTCATCAAGGGACGACAGTAGGACGTCTTATCATAAAGGCCTAATACCCACTCCCGTACGTGGAGGATTACAAAGGACGGACAGGGCTGTCACCACCTGCCGCCTACCTCTACTAATCCGTGGGGCAGCAGTACCCTCAACAGTATACTGTATCCCAAACACCATGTTTGCAATACAAGATACAACTCTATCTATCACGTTAATAAATAGAGCAACCGAGAGGCACATTGAGCCAATGACATTGCATACATTCACTTGATTGAGGTGCAAGACATAAGTAGTATATACTAAACAAGTATAGCATAGCTGAGGCACATGACATAAGTATGAAGGTATTTCCATTAAGATCAGAGTACAAGAAGTAAGTAAGAGAATACAAGAGATGAACTCTAGAACTTACCAAGACTCCTTCAGAAGCCCTTCAGCAGATCTAACACTATGACTATCACTACTAAGACTAAGACTAAGCTTGTAGCAAAGAGAGCTCTTCTTCTGGTGTGTGTTGAGTACGGTGCCCCCTTGCAGGTATTTATAGCATCACAAGGACGGTTGGAGACGGCCAAAGGCGGTTGAGGCCGGTTGGAGGTGGGCCTAGGTCGGACGACGTCCAAGGATCGGCCGACCCTTGGATCCACCGTCTTCAACTATCCACGACACAGATGTCTTCTCCATGGCGGTTTACAGCTTCAGGTCAAAGGAGGGCCGAGTCGGGCGCACGGGAGGATCGGCCGACCTGGCCAGGTCGGCCGACTTCCCATAACCGCCATTAGGGCCCACCTTCCTCTGGGAGGCTTACAGGTGGGTCCTAAGGTCGGTTCCAGCTGGGTATCGTCGGTTTGGGTACATTTGTCTCTGGTTGTGGGCCCTTCAATCCATGTGATGGACATGTGGCTCATCCTCCACTCTTGGCTTCCACCGACCATGAATCAACGCTCAAGTTCCTTACATTGTGTGCTTCTTGACCTGTGTTGAGTTTGGGCTCGATTGGGATCCAGACCAGGTCACCCGACCTAGCTAGGTCGGCCGACTTGGGCTTGTGCCAAATTTCGTCCATCTTTTGCACCGTAGTCCCTGTACTCAAATATATTCCAGATATGCATGGTATACCATTATTTGAATAATAATGTCTAAGTTATGCCATGATCTTTATTGGTTTCTGAGCCTATTGACGGTCGGATTTTCTGTTATAAGGACCGTCAACAACTCCCCCAAGCTTAACCCTTGCTCGTCCCGAGCAAAGATTAGAACTTTTAGGCTCAGTGGATCAGGAGTTGCTTCCTCATTACTCCTCAAAAGTACCAGTGGTTCAACAAGATATTCTACCAAAAATTGAATAAGCTGGTAAAATAAACTTCCCTCATTACCTTGGCCTTTTATGGGGCTTGTAGCTTCTCCTGGTCTTGGGCGGTTGATGGCTAGAATGACTTAGACTAAGCACCTTGCCTTCTACCTAGCTAGACAATCAAACCGGAGGTTTTGGAAGTTTTTCAAGAAAAAGCAGAGTTCCTTAGGTGGTACTCTCAAGTCACTCAAGGTGTATTTCCTTGCCAAAATCCTCTCTCAACTCTCATGTCACTCTTTGAAGTGGAGCTTATGCTAGGAGAGCTTTATAGCACACTTGTAATGCACATATTGTAAAGTCAAAATCAGGATTCGAAGAGAAATAAGTCATACTCTTAAACCAAGATGTGCACGTGTGTGAATGGCATGGTAAATGATAGCTCTTTTTCGCAGGTATCTCTTCCCCGTAAAGAATTGTTTTTAGAGACATGGCTTTATTTTTGAACCAAGAGCCTCATTTGCTCTTCTTTTTTTTTGATCAGCCCATGTCTCTTTTTGCAATAAGATGAGGGAAACAGCACCTTACATTATGTAGAGCTTTTATTTGGTGGAATGATATGTGTCATGTGTACTTCCAGTGTAGAAGTATAACATGTATATGGTGGCGTGTACGTGATCTTGGCTTTAAAAGCATGAAGTAAATCTCTAAAAATCACAAAAACCTTGACAAAACTCAATGCAAAAACAAGCAACTTATGTAGGGGTTAAAACAGTATAAGCTTTGGTAGGGAATTTAGTCACCACAAGGAACTCTCTTCATTTTATTTTCAAAAGAGAAAACTCCGGTTATCAAGTCTAACTCAGTAAAATCTTAAGGAAACTCGAGTCTTATCATATCTTAGCTAACAACAACCTAGACTAGAGCTTGCATATGCTACCCACAGATAGACAAGATAACAGAAAAGATCATGTTCAACCAACAAACTCAAAACTTAGGAGAATAACAGGTTGAAACATAGGGACAAGAGAGAAATAAGAGCAACTATTCATCATATCCGAAATAAAGATTGAAGCATGGACTTTAAACATTAAGGGATTATTGTAGATGGCTCCCATTTACTAACTTTATTTGAAAAGAAAAACTTTATTTGAAAGAAAGAAAAAACTTTGTTTGATAGTTCTTACCTGAACTTACCTGAGCTGAGGGTCCTCCCCCAAGCTAGTTTGTTGACACCGATGAACCCGTCGGCGCAGTACTCGTATTTTACGTCGTCGAGCGAAGACGTCTCCGATATGTGATTTAACTTGATGATGCAGCATCTGACCCTGGAGATGAGGATACAGATGATTTAACTCACCATACCTGTTTTACCTTCTTATGGCGGTCGACAGCTTGCTCCGGTGTTTTCTTTGTCTGTGCTTTTGCACCTCGTGTAAACTTCTTGTTGTGCTTTGCGTAATACCGGATGGGGAAATCCTTTTCCCAGAACTTCTCCATAAACTTGATCAGGCTGTCTTTTTCTGGAGGTGTTACCTCTACTTCCTTGACGTTCTGACTGTTTCTCCCATACTTGATCTTGATCATGGAGCATTGCTCCACTTTTGGCCTGAACTCAAACCTCTCCTTCCTCCCATTAATGTTGAGCTGGATTTCTCCAGCACCCACATTAATGTGAGCGTCTGCTGTGCTCAGGAAAGGTCACCCAAGGATGAGCGACGAGTCGTTGCTCACGTCCATGTCCAGAACCATGAAGTCGACAGGAATGAAGCAATCCCGGATGCGCACCGGAATGTCTTCGGCTATCCCCTCCGGGTAGCGAACCGTGGAATCGGCCAACTGCAGTCTCATGGGAGTAGGGGACAAGGTAGTATAATTAAGGCGGTCAAATACTACCTTTGGCATGACGCTAACACTTGCCCCCAGATCACAGAGTGCATGCTCAAAATGCTGTGTCCCAATTGTACACGTGATGGTGGGACATCCTGGGTCCTTCTTCTTCTCCGGAACCTTGTTTAGGATGGCCGCACTGCACTCCTCAGTCAGCTTCACGACCTCGGTACTTGGGAGTGGACGTTTGTTGTTGAGAATGTCCCTCAAGTACTTAGCATAGGTCGGTACCTGCATAGCATCCAGCAATGGTACGTGTATATTTAACTTTTGAATGACTTCTACGAACCTGGCGAACTGCTCATCCGCGGATGGTTTCTTCTGACGTTGCGGGAATGGCAGCACGTTGCTGTCGTAGAACTCATGTGGTGCACTTTGTCCAGCTGGTGCCAGCTCGGCTTCAGGCTCTTTCTCCACTTCTGGAGTTTCCTTCCTTGGTGTTGCTGCCTTCCCTGCATGGTTAACTGGGACTGGATCCCGAGTAGCCTTACCGCTTGTCGTAGAAACAGCCTTCACATTTTCAAAAGACGATTCCGGTTGCCCAGGAATTCATCCCTTGTCACCAGAAGGGACAGCAGCCGCTAGCTGAGCTAATTGAGTTTCTAACATTTTGTTAAAGCTTAGCTGGCTCTGGAAGGTCGAGGATAAACTTTCTATCTTAGAATTTATGCCCTCTAGAGCCTTATCATTAGCAGCAAGCCTCTTAGAGATAGATTCATTAATCCTAGATTGACCAAGGACAAGATCTTTGAGGGAAGGTTGGTTAGAGAAAGAATTATTATTGTTACCTCCCTGGTAGAATGGGCGTTGCTGATTCCAGTTCCCTTGAGGCCGGTACCCATTGTTGCCATTTATGAACTGTACCTCCTCTTGCGTCTCGAGGCAGTTGTTCCCCGAGTGGCCAGTTTCTCCACAGACTTCACACGTCATGTGTGAGTCTATTGGCCCTTCATTGTCGGCGCCTCCATCCTTGGTGCGGTCCTCGAGGCGCTTCATGATGAGATCCATCTTGGCAGCCAGCATGTCCACTTCCTTCACGGTGTGCATACCGCGTTTACGTCCCTGAAGACGGTCGTCATTCCCAGATTGGTTTGACACCATCTTCTCAATGAGAAGCTTGGCGGCCGCCATGGTCAAGGAAAGGAATGCCCCTCCAGCAGCAGCATCCATGTGTTCACGAGCTGTCTGGGACTACCCATGATAGAAGTTCTGAAGCAGGAGCCATTCTTGCATGCCATGGTGGGGGCATGCCAGAATGTAATCCTGGAAGCGATCCCACGCTTCCGGATCTGTCTCCCCGGACTCTTGCTGGAAGCTGGAAATTCTTCTTCGAAGGGCATTGGTTTTCCCAATGGGGAAGAATTTTGCCAAGAAGGCGTTGGAGCACTTGGTCCATGTATTCACCGCCTCATGGTTGGAGTAGAACCATTGTTTGGCTCTACCCAGCAGTGAGAACGGGAATAGACGGAGCCTGATGGCCTCTTGATCCACCCCTCGGATGGTGATGGTACTGCACACCTCCAGGAAGTGCTGCAGGTGAGCACTAGCGTCTTCATTGGCTTTCCCACAGAAGGGGCTAGCCTGCACCATGTTGATTAGCGGGGCCTTCAGCTCAAAAGCATGATCCCCCACCTCCACTGCTGGTCCTATAGGGATCTGAGCAGTGGACGGGGCGGAGTAGTCATGAATGGTTCTGTCGGCCATGGCTTCTTCTGATTGGGGTGCTACGGGAACGGGTTGTTCTCCTTGGTTGGAAGATTCTCCGATGACTGGTTCGGTTTCTGACAAGAACACCTGAGGGATTACGACACGAGTGCGTACCCTCCTTCCTATGGTATTTGGGATCTCGACGTAATTGGATGGTAGTTGGAAACCAGTCATGCACTACCCTGTTTCACATCACAGAGAAACAGAGCAAAAGGGTAAACCTGCTAGATTACTGGCAATTAATCTTGTTGTATTAAATACATGGATGATCAAATCTCTTTAACCAATGCTTTCCCCGGCAACGGCGCCAGAAATGCTTGTTGGTATTTCTTAGCATCACCACTTAGAGTAGTGATGGTACTAGAGATACTTCGTCGTAAATCTAGACGCTACAGATATTCTGCAAGCGCACAGAAGTATGTTGTAGCATTTCACCCGGGAGTATTCCAGAGTATCGTTATTTGTTTATCCGTAGGGAAAGCGTTTAGTTAAGAGAGAGATGTCATCCCATGTAATTACTTACAACAGCATTAATATACCATAATCTAAACAGGGGTAAAGAATATAGAAATGAATGGGTAGAGCGACACACAGAAGTTCATTGCTCATCATTATGGTAGTCTTAGTTAGTAATAATACATTAGTGAAGATCACCAAGGTTTCATTAGCATCATACGAATGTGACTTAGTTATACTACAATACCCAATACAAGCTCATTCAATGATCATATGCAAGAGGACATATCAAGGTATCCAGTGGTTCCCTCATCAAGGGACGACAGTAGGACGTCTTATCATAAAGGCCTAATACCCACTCCCGTACGTGGAGGATTACAAAGGACGGACAGGGCTGTCACCACCTGCCGCCTACCTCTACTAATCCGTGGGGCAGCGGTACCCTCAACAGTATACTGCATCCCAAACACCATGTTTGCAATACAAGATACAACTCTATCTATCACGTTAATAAATAGAGCAACCGAGAGGCACATTGAGCCAATGACATTGCATACATTCACTTGATTGAGGTGCAAGACATAAGTAGTATATACTAAACAAGTATAGCATAGCTGAGGCACATGACATAAGTATGATGGTATTTCCATTAAGATCAGAGTACAAGAAGTAAGTAAGAGAATACAAGAGATGAACTCTAGAACTTACCAAGACTCCTTCAGAAGCCCTTCAGCAGATCTAACACTATGACTATCACTACTAAGACTAAGACTAAGCTTGTAGCAAAGAGAGCTCTTCTTCTGGTGTGTGTTGAGTACGGTGCCCCCTTGCAGGTATTTATAGCATCACAAGGACGGTTGGAGACGGCCAGAGGCGGTTGAGGCCGGTTGGAGGTGGGCCTAGGTTGGCCGACGTCCAAGGATCGGTCGACCCTTGGATCCACCGTCTTCAACTATCCACGGCACAGATGTCTTCTCCATGGCGGTTTGCAGCTTCAGGTCAAAGGAGGGCCGAGTCGGGCGCACGGGAGGATCGGCCGACCTGGCCAGGTCGGCCGACTTCCCATAACCGCCATTAGGGCCCACCTTCCTCTGGGAGGCTTACAGGTGGGTCCTAAGGTCGGTTCCAGCTGGGTATCGTCGGTTTGGGTACATTTGTCTCTGGTTGTGGGCCCTTCAATCCATGTGATGGACATGTGGCTCATCCTCCACCCTTGGCTTCCACCGACCATGAATCAACGCTCAAGATCCTTACATTGTGTGCTTCTTGACCTGTGTTGAGTTTGGGCTCGATTGGGATCCAGACCAGGTCGCCCGACCTAGCCAGGTCAGCCGACTTGGGCTTGTGCCCAATTTCGTCCATCTTTTGCACCGTAGTCCCTGTACTCAAATATATTCCAGATATGCATGGTATATCATTATTTAAATACTAATGTCTAAGTTATGCCTTGATCTTTATTGGTTTCTGAGCCTATTGATGGTCAGATTTTTCTGTTATAAGGACCGTCAACAACCACGTAACAATAAATCGCAGGAAAAACAAGTCATTGTTAATGGTTTGGGCTGTCAAAATAAACCAAAAAAGAATCAGAACAAGGTGCAACCCAAAGGTAATGGCTTTTTTTTAATTTGTGGTGTACATCCTTTTCATAGTTTTAAACTTAATATTAAGATGCAATAATGTTCACTTTCTAAATAGATTATGTGGCAACCAGCAATGATCTAGAAATTATTGAAGAAACTAGGAAAATACCATCAACGGATGGAAATGCAGAGATTGTGTATATCAAAAGCATAATGGATGATGCCGTCGTCAATAGATTTCTAATGGAGTGCCTTCTTGACCCAAAAGCTTTCATAAATGATGAGGTGATAATTAGATATTACTTAAATATATATGTTCTTATATACAGATTGCATTGAATTGGCATCCTGTCAGGTGATAAACGCATACATTGCTTTGCTGAGGACTCAAGATAATATGACAAAAAAAAAACTGGCGGTACAACCTACATGGAAAATTGTTTTATGACAGCCTCAATGAAGCGGGATGGTCCTGAAGGCTATGATGTACATGAATCTTATACAACCAGGGGCGCTTCACACGTTCCTTATGTGATTCAAAGGGTGTTCTATTACCTTCAACATGACATGGTAAATAATCTTTTAAACTACCAATGTGTATTATTTACTTGCTATTTGTGTCTGATGGATATATTTATTTTTTGTTTAGGTCTTTCTCCCGATAAATATAGACCAAACCCATTGGTATCTTGCTGTAGTGAATGCCAAAACGCGTGAGATACAGATTCTTGATTTGCTAACTACTCTATGTGGCCGTCGTGAACTCTATATTACTGTGAGTTATTGTAACAACATATGTATATGTTTATATTAATTAATGTATGCAGAGAGGCTAATATATCACTCTTTTTATATTGCAGCTAAAAGGATTGGAAAAGCAGATTGAGTTTGTATCCAAGCACCATGATTTGAAAGATAACCAGTGGCCAGATGTCAATGTTGCTTCTTGGCCAATAAAAGAGGTTTTTGTCAAACAAATACAGACAGATGGGTAAGCATTGCATACTACACAAATGGCTTTTAATGTTTCCTATCATCGAAGACAAAATTTTATATACTTTTGAACATAGTTGTTCATGTGGCCTGTTCCTGCTAAACTATATGGAATATTGGACCGGTGACGCCCTGTCAAACCTTTTTACGTAGGTATGTGGAGTTGGTTTTAACAAACTAACCAATCGTGGTGATTCTAAATCTAAATACAAGGGTCATTAAAAAATATTTTTATACTATCATGCAGCATGACATGGTAAAGTTCAGATTGAAGCTTGCTGCGATCTTGTTATCATCGGAGAAAAATATAAGGAAAGGATGTCCACGATACGAGGGGAAAGATGATGCACAAACTGGCAGCCGAGTGATGTAGTTATAATCGAGGATCCTAACCATTCCACCAAGAGGAAGCATTCTGGTGATAGTGATTCGTTTGTGCACCAGAAACGAGCACATGATGAGGAACTAACACAAACTGAAGACATAGTATACCATGACAAGCAGGAAACCGATGACTTTTTAAGTTCCATTTGCACGATGAAGATACCGCTAAGCAAGGAAGAAAGGACCGAAATATTATGTGATTACATCATGGCAATTGATGATTCAGTAACATTAATGTCAGCTTCATTTAATTTATTT
Source organism: Alloteropsis semialata (assembly GCA_004135705.1). Classification (NCBI taxonomy): domain Eukaryota; kingdom Viridiplantae; phylum Streptophyta; class Magnoliopsida; order Poales; family Poaceae; genus Alloteropsis; species Alloteropsis semialata. The sequence continues at coordinate 14,192,124 of CM014276.1, forward strand.
AATTATTTTTATTGGTTCTATTAAGTCTTTTTTTCTTATAACTTGATCTTTTTACAGGAAGCCTTGGGTACGCAGCTATAACCCCTACAAAATTACTTTAAGTGTTAAGGATATGCAGGATATTCTAAGAGCGGATCGTGGCATTTCCCCAGACTGTTTCAACGTAGGTGTTCGTTTTCGTGCATACCGCGAGTACAAACAAATGAGATATTGGAAAAATGAGATCACGAAGCATTACATGGATCTACGTTTCTGTGTAAGTTTGCATATTGATTTCATCATTCAATATCCAAGTAAATTAATAAGATTACAGTATCATGCAACTAATTATTGATTTGGTGCAGACAATGTGTGAGTTAGGACGAGGTTCCAAATACCATACAAATCATAGTATTAAGAAATACGCTGAAGCAGTTGGCAAATGGGATATCATGAACTATGACATCTCACGCTGCAGCTTCGTAAGGCCACTATCCCTTTAGTCCATTTGGCATATTCATATTTCCTAATATATATTGCATGTTGCAGTTCCTCTTGCCATGGGTTAATCGTACCCACTACATGCTCTATGTGTTCAGCCTCCAATCAAAAACAGTAACAATGGTTGACTCGAGACCGCTTCCAGAAAAATTTCAAGATAATCCATTCAAAGCGGATGGCCGTGCTATCGTAGGGTTTTCTGCAAAATATATGTTTACAATGATGGAACATATCCTTACCTGGAACCACGATATCTATGATTGGCCTTTCATCCGCACAGAGCAAATTGCAAACGACACAGACGGGTACATATGTAATTAGTTCTACTTGCATACACTTGTATTGCAAAATATGCTTCTTATGAATAATTTATTTGTCAATCCACCATGTTGCAGATTTTCAAGTGGCTTCCTTGTTCTTCAATACATGTCTGCAATGTGCACCAAGAGAAACACACCAATAATTACTGTGAGTTTTATACCTTTCCTTTGATATTATAGGTTTCTAGTTTTCCAAATACTTACGTTGTAATTTATGTGCACGACAGGATGGCCAAACAATGCAACAACAGTTCGTGATTGATGTATTGGTGTCTGAAGCTAATGTCTACAAGCAATTACTACCGTCTGATATAAAAAATATATTAGTCAGATAATAAACTATGAAATTAAATAGAGTTTTTTCTGATACTTTTAATAAACAGAGTTGATTGAGCTATTACTATTTTAAGTGTTCGCTGAACTATTTTATATACAATCCATTCATATTCTTTTGGTTTTCGGTTCATATCTTGTCACATTTCGATGGTGCTTTCGGTAGACATGATTTTTTTTCCTTCGTAAAATTTTATCGCTTTGTAGTTTTTTTGTTCCCATCCCGTAGCAACGCACGGGCATGAACCTATGTTTTTTCGTATATTTGGTGCTCTCGGTAAACATGATCTTTTCCTTGATAAAATTTTATCGCTTCTAATTTTTTGTATTTGCCCTGTAGCAACGCACGGGCACGAACCTAGTAAGATTAGAAGCACCATGACACCACCAATCTTCTCCAGTAGGATGCTCAAGAAGCTTCTAATTGAGTGATGCTACCAACGAAGGAAACCGCTCAGATCATCGACACAAAGCACAAGAGTCCCCTATGATCTCGGCACCTTGGGTAAAGCAAGAACTATGGAGAAGACACAACATTGGAGCTCCAAAGACCACAAGATCAAGATCATCAACATCTCATGATCAATTCACAAGAAGGTATTGTTCGCATCAAAATTCTGTGCAGCCTATAAAGAAAACAATAGAATATTTTTGGATATTTAAAAGCCCCATGAAGGTCCGGTTCCAACGAATCAAGAATCAAGTCCATCGGAGATTCCTACAAGCGGTTATGGTCAAAACATCGAAGGTCGTGCATTCTGAAATTTTCTTGGCAGCACGTAGCGCTAAAGTAAAATGAGTATAACTCTCTTGTTTGAACTCCGTTTAAGATGAGTGACCACTCGTTGGAAAGATAATTTTATAAACTTTTCAATAGAGCTATATTTTGTATATGTTCTATTTTGGACACAGGGGAAAATCCATGAAGAAGAGGCAGAAGCAACATGATGGGAACAAGGTAGAGGAGATAACGATGACAACATTGAAGAGGAGCTTGGGCAATGCTTTCATCGAGCGTATATGATCAAATTCAGAAGCTTAGAATAAAATGAAGATCCCCAAGGACATTGGCATATGACGATACAAGCCGGCAATATTCAATACATGAAGATGTTTAAAGCAAATCACGATGGATTACAAAAGACAACATCAAGCTACATGGATACTTCAGATTCTCGCACGAAAGACCATGGCTTTGCGTGAATATAATCGAGGTGAGTAGTCGAGCTCTATGACTTTAAATGAAGCGCTTTGTGGGAGGCAACCCGATCGTTTTTGTTTATTATCTATATAAGATGTCGGTCTATATTGTGCTCTTTATTCGAATCATTAAGTAACATTGTATCATTGCTCTAATAAATGCCACAACTTTATATTGTATGATCTAAATGTTATTGAGGGAGCGCTTTGTTATTTTATCTTGGAAAACTTGTAGACCCTTTTGTGTGCCTATTGATAGTAGTGTTAGAGTCTTTTTCTTTTGAGTCTTTTTAGAGAGAAATATGAAGTATGACACCACCCTTTGATTCTAAACTTGTGGCTAGTTGACTTAAGCTAACTTTTGTTCTGTTTTTAGACCACCATTCATGTCATGTCATTGTGTTCATCCTCCTCGTGTTGCACTTCACGCCATGTTGTCTTCACCCTTGCATTGCATTGCATGTTTTATTTTTGGTCTAACTTTTTGTTGAACCCACCTAAGCCTTCCTATCACCCCCACCAAAAACCGGAGCCAACAAGGATAGGATCGACTTGTGTTGATCGGCTTGCTGCACCATTCGGATTAGCCAAGTCTATCTCTATTCCTTGTCCTAACTGAAAACTTTGACTAGCCTCCCTACAAGATCCTAAACCCTTAGGAAAACCTCTCATACCTATAGCCATCCTAAAACCATAGGATTTGTTTTCCACCCAATGAAACAACCTTTGTTTTTCTTTTCTTTTTCAACCACCTTAGGTAGATTTTCTAAACTGGACTTCTCTCTTCAAAATTCTTGTTTTAAGCCAAAAATATAGGATACCCACGAACCTTCCCCTAAACCTCGTTAGCTAGGTTGTTCGGTTCTTTTCGATGAATGATTTTCTTGTCGACAATGCTTCACTTCTTATGAAGTGGTCGGCCAAGCTTCGTCACTCTAAGCAATTACTTTTTGAATAAATTGATTGCGAAACAACATTGAAAGACCTTTCAAACCTTACTAACCCTTGTTTTTGCTAACTCTTTGCATTTGCATTTTGCATCCATTCCATCGTTCTATCATGCATTTGTTAGCTTGGCTCTTTCACAAAACTTCATGATAAATGCTTTCATATCCATGTTAATGCTTATATACGGCATTCCCCTTTGCAATCTTGTTTAAGCATGGTGTTTAGACACATTTGTGGACCATCATCATTTAGTTTTGTGAGCCTTGTTAGCATTTATGTTGCATTGGTCGGTTTATAAGCTTTGCAATGTGCTTTATTTTTCTTGCGCTATGAGGAATTATTGACCTTGGTGTTTTGACCTTGGTTAACAAATCTTTATGACTATAGAGAAATTCGGCAATCTAGTTATAAACATGGTGTTTAGAACTAGGTGTAAACATTGTCTTTGTTTATATGCTTTTCTCTCATTTGCATACTCACTTTGCACACACGCTCACCCATTAGATTTTTATTTTTCTCTTTTACTAGGTTAATTATACCACAAGTTAAGGTCTTAGGGATGTCATTGGTTGTTGGCATTTGCTTATACTCCCGACCGTCACCCCGGGGGTAGTTTGTGCATTTCAATTGTTTTGCAGGCATGACGAAGGAATCCCATGAATTCATGATCAAAGTTACAACCAAGATTGTTAACATCTCCGAAGATTGAAAGGGACGCTGCTGTTTTCATCAAAAATCTGTACATGTTCAGAGATGTACAAGGAACAAAAAGTTTATATTCAGAGGCTCCATCAAAGTCTCGTTCCAACGCATCTAAGATCAATGAATTTGAAGACCCGTACAAGGAGATATGACAAAAACTTTGGGCACTACGCGTTCTGAAATCAGCTCGGGACAGATTGCAGTGCTGGACTAAAAAAAGCATAACTCTTTTGTTCGGAATCTGTTTTGGGCAAATGATGACTCGTTGGAAAGAGAAATTTGTGCACTTTGCAATGGAGTAAGGATTAAGTACATGTTCTGTTCTATAATTAGAGGAAAAATTCGTGGAAGATGGGACAGCAATGAAGACAACAAGCAAGGAGGTGATAACGGTACGAGGAATGATTGGGACCAAGGCTTAGTGACAATGGGAAGGGGTTGAAGGAAAATTAAGGCAACAAAGGTGAAGGAGCATAAAGATAATCTCCAAACACATGGTGGAAGGACTTCAAGAATCATATGACGGTTCACCATCTTTTTCCACGCTTAGCAACATGCTAAGCATGGGGGAGGACTTGTTGGACGAAAAGGAAAAGGCCATATGGAGTACAATGATCGTGTTCACAACAAGATGCTAATTACTCTTTTTCCATGCTAAGCAAAATGCTTAAGCATGGGGGAAGCTGCGCTACACTTCATTGCAAGCATCGAAAAGGACGGTAACTCTACCTCAACCTTCTCTTTGTTCATCTACTTCTTAATGCTTGTATATATGTATGCCATCGACCATAGGTTAGAAACCTTTGTATATCTTTCTTGTTAATAACATGGCTACTAGTAGGACAATCTAATTTTGTTTTTCTTTTCAATAAATGATCACCATCGCTTTGCGCTCACCACGATGACATAATTTGAATGCTTTTGCTTATGGAAAAGTGATGAAAGTTGCCGCTTTGTTCTACCTACACCGTGTTGTATATGACTTGACCATTTGCTCTCTATTAAATGATCTTAAATTCATTAAATACTGGCTCTTTTATTTGTGGAGGTTAAATGACTAAAATTTAGACCCATATATTCCTTATGTTGCTCTTTGATTTAAGTTTACCGATGACCTTACACCTTGTATGGTTTTATTTAAAACTTGACTCTTATGCGATCTACATTCGTGGATCTCTTGCAAAGTTCTACCTAACAAAGCATTTACATATATATGATCTATCATGATGAAACCTTTAGAATTGCAAACTTATATTTTGATGAGTTGGATTAAGATTGATTTCTACGGTTCGAGACTAAGAAGCTGGCCATTCCATTTTTGCGTACCCTCTTTTTGCGAGCCGTTCTATCCATGCATTGTGAGTTTCTACACTGAAAACTTCGCTGGATATCCACCCTAAACCCAAAATATCTTTTTGTGATTACCTCCTTGACCACAACCTATAATTGAGTATGGATCATTATATTGGAAAATCCAGAAGAATCAAGAGCCTAATTTACAGAACATCAATTTGGGAGGCATCGAGAAGAAACTCCCTGAAGATTCAAGTGATTTTCCAGAAGATCAAGATGGATTTTGTGTACTTACTTCAGCAATTATCGACCCTCACTTCTATGCTCGAGGATGAGCAATCGTTTAAGCATGAGGGGAGGATGCTGAGTAAGTACTATGTTGCAAGAAGTTCTGAGACACAAAAGGAAATAAAAATAAAAAAAAGAGAAAGAAAGAAAGAAAAGAAACAAAGATGAAAGAAAAAAGTAAAAGAAAGAAAAAGAAGAAAGAAAGAAAATGCTCCTCGGTTCTTTTAGCTTCATCAAATCCCAAGTGCTTTGAAGACAATTCCATACTCAATTTTCCAACCATGTGCAATCTGATAATGAGGACTTCATTTGTGCCTCGGGATCATCCACTTGCCATTTGCACATGTCCACCTATCTAAATGTGTGTGTTCCATCCCTCTCTCTTTCCAGCATTTATTTTCCATGGCCTTTTTGACTAGTCTTGGTAATTCCAATAGATCTCTCTCTTAGTTTGACAATACTTCAAATATAATGTTTTGCTAGGATTGTTTTTACCTAATAAGCTCCACATAAGCCTTCCACTTTCATATATGAGTAGAATAGGTTGAAAATAATCTAGTGTAGGCTTGAGCGACTTGATGAGATGAGTGTTTCCATGAGCTTTTGCAAGAGAATCTCACTTATGTTGGATATGCATCTTTTTGAAAACTCTTCACGATGGAACAAGGTAAAGGTCTAAAGTTCGCTTAAGTTCAAGAGCATTGCATTTATTTATTATTGTGGCTTGTTCTTTATTGCTAGTCTATCTTCCATAATGAAAAGTAGCCGGTCACAACTTGAAGTGTAAATGCTAAACACTTTAGAGCAATGTGTCTTGTTGTGTATAACTAAGTGCAGGGAAGGCATTGAAAGGCAACGCTGATTTCCTAGTTAAGCAAAGACCCTGGACTTACTCGAGGATGAGCAAGGTTTAAGCATGGGGGGATTGTTGACGCTCATTAATGACACCTTTTTAGTGCTAATTAAGTGGTGTTTTGGGACCAATTCATATACTAACCCACCACTTGGCACTTTAAATAACCCCTTTTTGCATATGTATGTACTTTTGGAGGATTTTGGTTTGCGCAGGTTTTTGAGCTACAAATGAGCACTTTTGGAAGAAGACCAAGATCATGCGTAGCACGGAGGAATGAAGGCCAAAAAACCTAGTGTGACTCGGATTTCGTTCGCTCTCATCTATGGTGAACCAACCTCCAAGAATGTGGAAGGGCGAAGACTTGAAGATAAGGTCGGATGACTTTAGGATAAAGGCGAATCAGGGCAGACATTTGGAAAGTTATCAAGACCCAATCTTATCCCGAAGCAGCCAACGTCAAATACCCGCATGCATTGGCAAATCAATTCCTGGAGGATCAAGGAGCTTGCACGCAAAAGATGGAACCGAGGCGGGCCTCAAAGGCCCTAGGCCGGCCGGCCTAGCCCTTTTCTGCGTCGCCTCGGCCTCCCCTTCGAGCTAGGGTTTCCTTGGACTATTTATAGCCCCGATGCCCGGAGGCGTGCAAATCAATCCACCGGAACTCAGCGAAACCTAGGGCATACAACAAAAGGAGACAACGGCCGCCGCAAGTCCTCGAAGTTGTCTAGGGATGGCTTAGGCCAACCCTAGCCGCCATGGCCTCCCTGCGGGGTTGTGCCATGGTGGAGTTCATGAGTGTTGACGCTCGTTATACGTACACTTTTAGTGCTATGTAAGTGGTGTTTTGGGACCAATTCATATACAAACCTGCCACTTGGCACTTGAAATAACCCCGTTTTCGCATATGCATGTATATTTGGAGGATTTTGGTTTACGCAAGTTTTTGAGCTATAAATGAGCACTTTTGGATGAAGACCAAGGTCATGCGTAGCATGGTGGAACATGAAGGCAAAGGACCTAATACAACTCCGATTTCGTTCGCTCTCATCTATGGTGAACCAACTTCCAAGAATGTGGAAGGGCAAAGACTTGAAGATAAGGTCGGATGACTTCGGGATCAAGGCGAATCAGGCAGACATATGGAAGGTTATCAAGACCCAATCTTATCCCGAAACAACCGACGTCAAATACCCACATGCATTGGCAAATCAATTCCTGGAGGATCAAGAAGCTTGCACACAAAAGATGAGGCCGAGGCGGGCCAAAAAGGGCCTAGGCCGGCCGGCCCAGGACCTATGGGGCCAACCGGCCTACCCCTTTCCTGTGCTGCCTCGACCTCCCCTTCGAGCTAGGGTTTTCTCGGACTATTTATAGTCCCTATACCCCAAAGCCACGACAGGGAATCAACCAGAAGTCGGCGAAAACTAGGGTATACACCAAAGGGAGACGAGGGTCGCTGCAAGTCTTCGAAGGTACCTAGGGCATGGCCTAGGCCAACCCTAGCCACCATGGCCTCCCTGCGCGGTTGTGCCACAGGGGAGCTCAAGAGTCTTGCCCCAAGATTCATCGGGGTATGTACACACACGATGGTGATATAAATCTAATCTCTATTCTAGTTGTCTCAACCTTGGTCTACTTCTTTGAATGCTTTATATTCATATGCACGGCCATCATAAGTTCATAGTAAGATTAGATCTAATCGTGGTGATTAGTCCATATCTTGCGGATACATTGAAGTAGCGCGTTCTAGCTAGTCCGTTGATTACCCGATTTGGTGACAGCATGATGGAGGGAAAGGTTCTAGCGATGACGTGATGTTGAGTTGGATCAATGGCGAGTACGATGGGAGTTGTCACAAGCCACTATAAGAGGAAGCTCGTCGAGCGCTTGCTAGTCGGTTGGGTAAAGCTTTGAGAAACCTTAGGCATTGGCACGCACCCCGCGGCGGTGCCATTGGAAAGTAGGCCGCTTGAGAGCCGCCTTTCGGAGAGAAGACTCGGGTACCTTTGGTAGAGATTCAATCTTTGGTTTTGATCACCTTTTGAATAAGAGCTGTACCTAGAGACAATTAGGCCTTCATTAACCTTGGTTACGCTATCTTTGCTTACGCTTCCAGATGAGATCAACCCTACACTTCATTCACATCTATTTGGTTTACCCTCATATGAAATCTATGCTTAACGCTAGGAATAGATCCGTTAGATTAGATGGAAAACCCTAGGTAGTTCATTGTCGATCCACATATTGATAAACCTTGGATGGAATACTCTAAGGGAAAAGCTACGATGATCCGTGCGCTTGCGGTTCACAATTGGCACATCTATGGACCGTCAATAAGCTTTTCTGGCACCGTTGCCAGGGATCGGCAACTCGAACCCTAGGGAGATCTATCTAATTTTTTGGACTAACTCTAATTTTTATTATTGCATATACCCTTGTTTTCTTGTTTGTGTCCTTGAAAGCAGGTGGAAATCTAGACACCAAGCTTCGGCTTTAACAAGTCCAATCTTGCTCAAACAAGTTGATGGCTACGTGAAGACCCGCTCTTTAGTGGTAGGTGCTAACTTTTGTTAGTGGCCCATCATCCGCTATCGAGCCCCCACCCTAAACAAGTGAAGATGAACAAGATATGCCACCATATCAATTAATTTTTAAGAGTAATGTTTCTTGGAGAATTGTTTGTTCAAGCTATAGGTGATGAATCATGCCCCAAAGAAGTCGTGAGATCCGATCATCAACATCTCTGGAAGGTTGCTGTTGAGACCTATTTTTCGCCCATGATCAGAGAGGTACTATGGAGAAAAATTAGAAAATATGAAGCTCCATCAAATCTTCTTTCCAACGCATCAAGAATCATGAATTTTGGAGATCGGTGCAAGGAGTTATGGTAAAATCTTTCAACACTACGCGTTCTGAAATCGCTCTGGACAGAACGTAGTGCCGGAGTAAAACAAGCATAAATCTCTCGTCCAGAGTCCATTTAGAGTGAATGAGCACTCGTTGGAAAGATAATTTGATGCACATCGCAAAGGAGTAGAAGTTTAGTACATTTTCTGCACTGGACGAAAAGGAATTCAATGAAGAACAGGCAGCAACAAACAACAAAGAAGATGATGATGATGTCAAGGGAAGATTGGAGGGCCTTGAGCACAAAAGATGATGATTTGAAGTTGATCAAGACTGGAGGAAAGAAGATTAGAAGCACCATGAAACCACCAATCTTCTCCAATAGGATGCTCAATAAGCTTCTACTTGAGTGATGCTACCAACGACAGATCATCGACGCAAAGCACAAGAGCCACCCATGATCCCGGCACCTTGGGTAAAGCAAGAACTATGGAGAAGACAAATCATTGGAATGCTACTTGCTGGTAAATCAATGGTGATGGCCTTGAAGCCTAAAGATGCACAACACGACGCTCCAAAGACTACAAGTTCAAGATCATCGACATCTCAGGATCAATTTGCAAGAAGTTACTGTTTACATCAAAAGTCGGTGCAATATCTGAAGAAAACAACATAATATCTTTGGATATTTAAAAGTCCCATGAAGTTCCAGTTCCAATGAATCAAGAACCAAGTCAATCGGAGATTTCTACAAGCGGTTATGATCAAAACATCGAAGGTCGTGTGTTCTGAAATTTTCTGGACAGCACGCAGCGCTGAAGTAAAATTGGCCTAACTCTCTTATTTGAACTCCGTTTAAGATGAATAACCACTCGTTGGAAAGGTAATTTCACAAACTTTTCAATAGATGTATACTTTGGTATATGTTCTGTTCTGAATATAGGAGAAAATCTACGAAGAAGAGGCAGGAGCAACGTGATGAGAACAAGTTAGACGAGATAATGATGATAACAATGAAGAGGAGCTTGGGCAATGCTTTCATCAAGCATACATAATCAAATTCAGAAGCTTCGTACAAAAGAAAGATCCTCAAGAACATTGGCATTGAAGACACAAGCCGGCGACATTCGATACATGAAGATGTTAGAAGCGAATCACGATGAATTACTAAAGGTGACATCAAGATGCATGGACACTTTGGATTCTTGCACAAAGACCATGGCTTCGCATGAAAATAATCAAGGTGAGAAAGTCTAGCTCTATGACTTTAAATGAAGCGCTTTGCGGGAGCCAACCTGATCTTTTGTTTATTATCTATATAATATGACAGTCTTTATTGTGCTCTTTAATCGAATCATCAAGTAATATTGTACCATTACACTAATAAATGCCACACTTTATGTTGTATAATCTAAATGTTATTGAGGGAGCACTTTGTTATTTGATCTTGGAAAACTTGTAGACCCTTTTGTGTGCCTATTAGTGTTAAGAGTCTTTTTCTTTGAGTCTTTTTAGTGAGAAATATGAAGTATGACACCACCCTTTGATTCCAAACTTGTGGCTAATTGATCTAGGCTAACTTTTGTTTTGTTTTTAGACCACCACATCATGTCATGTCATTGTGTTCATCCGCCTCATGTTCCACTTCACGCCATGTAGTTCTCGCCCTTGCATTGCATTGCATTGCATTGCATGTTTTGACCTAACTTTTTGTTAACCCACTGTTGACACCAAATTTTCGCACCTGATATGTTGAGTCAGTTGGTGACGTGCTGAGGCTGGTACTGCACAGTGGACCCGTTGAATGGTCAAACGGATGATGCCGGAAAAGGAAACCGATGCAGGAAAGGAGGTCCGATAAGCAGGAAAGTCCGATCTGATGAATGAAAGAATGTGCATCGGCTAAAAGGGAAGCGTAGCATGAACGGGGACTATTTCCTTTTCAGAAGGTGTATTGAAAGTCCCATTCTATATTAAATATTAGTTTACTTTATCTGCAAGTTAGTCAAGTCCGATCAGGACTCTTCATGACCAGGGTATAAATATAAACCCTCATCCATTATAAAGAACTATTCTCACAATCAATACAACCTGGCTTCACACCAAAACCTTAGGAGTAGGAGTAGATACCGACGAACTCATTGGTGGACGGGCTGCATCAGTTCCTAATCTCCGGCTTACCAGTAAGATTGTCAACTTATCAAACTAGTTTAAGCTTTGAATTGAGGCGCATAGCCCTTTCTCGTTTATACTGTTCAACCGATTTATCTTTGAATTATCAAGATTGATCTAGATTCCCTGCGTCGGAGCTAGATCTCTATTGATTATTCAATAGTTAATCGTTTATCGAGTTGCACTTTAAGTCTTGAAGTCAATCTAGATTCCCTGTGTCGGAGCTGGATTTACCTCTGGATCATCAAGATTAGTCTAGATTCCCTGCGTCGGAACTAGACTCATCTTGGTTATTTAAAGACAGCTTTTGCGGTTGTTTGGAGTTGCTAGATTGATTTAGATCTGCGCCATGTGAATTAATCTGATTCTTCAGCAGCTTTGAGCATTGGTTTTAGTCTGATTTGAGCAATACTTATCTTACAATATCGTTCTAGGTCCGATTCATCTTCATAGTTTTATCAGGTTGTTCTTTGATTGTTGTGTTTGATTTAGATTCCCTGCGTCGGAGCTAGGTTTGCACAATATATCAAAGATTGATCTTTGATCGTTAAGAGTAATTTAGATTCCCTACGTCGGAGCTAGATTCCTGTTGACTATTCAAAGACAGCTTTGAATATCGGAACGATCTTGTTACTATTTTTACTGTTTATTTGCTTGATTTGATTAACACCTGTGCGAGCATCTTGTTTAGTTGTTGGGTTGGTGAATTAAGTTTGATTGTTTAGCTATCTGGTCCGATCATAGCTGGAGTATGTGCGCTGCATCCGTGTGAAACCGTGTCGAAATAGTCCTGGTCCGATCGGCTAGCTAGATGGTCCGATAAGATAAATCGAACCGGCAACTAGGCAAGGTGGACAATGTATCGGCTCACACTTTGATTATTTAATATCTTGCTCAAAGACATAGCTAATCCGTTATTTACATATCGACCATGTTTTATGCTTTATTTATTATTATTTAAAAGGTTGATCTGTTACAAGGTCCGATCCTGATTGGTCCGATTCTGAGGTCCGATTCGATGTCTGATTGAGGTCCGATTATATTGGTCCGATTGAGGCCGTCTATGAAGTCCGATTTTGAGGTCCGATTGGCATCGGCCGATACAAGTCTGATTGGGTCTTGGCTAAAATCCAACGTGCACCTGACGTCTGGAATAGAGCCGGCACAATCAAAGAGTAATTTAACTGTTTTATCCCCTTGTCAATTTCAGGTCAAATTGACTGGCACGCCGTGAACCTGAACGAAGTGCAGGCTGGCACTGGAGTGAAGCAGATCTCCCTAGTCTTATTGTGTTGATCGCTGAGGATACGACTGCCGATTTTCCGCATCAACACATTTTTGGCACGCCTGGTGGGACACGTGAGGCAAATTCCAAGATGTCGTCTGATGCCAAAAAAGAAGCTGCAGCTAAGCTCGCTGCTGAAAAGGAAGCTGCTGAGAAAGCCAAGGCTGACAAGAACAAGGTTCCTGACACAACCATTCCAGTTACGAAGGCCGATCTGTCTAAAGCTCAATTAGATGCAGTTCAGGCCTAGATTGAAGCATTTGAGAAGCTCTGCCTTGGCCAATTTGGGCGTAATCGTTCAGGCCTTGTACTCAAAGGTGCTCTACCAGATCCAGAATTGATCAAGAAGACGACTGATGCTCGAGAGTACCATGTCAACATGACAGAGATGATTCATCAAGCTGTTCATCATGCATTGATTAACCAGTCGGGCACTTTGGTGAATTCTTTAGATAATCTCATCAAGAAGGCGGTGGATGATTCTATTTGTTTGAAAGGCCCAGTCTTTATGGCAGATTCTGCAGGGGCATCAGGATCAGGAAAAGGCAAGGAGACTGAAGATAATGCCATGACCGTTGCTCCGCAAAGTCCGACGATTCCACCACCTATTCAGCTAGCCAACGGTTTCCTATTGATGGCCGATGGAACGATTGTCGGCCCGCATGGTGAAAAATATGCTAGGACTTTGAACGAAGAAGAAAAGCAACCTGCAGCTGCAAAGCTACGTGCAGAGACTCCTGCGAATCAGCGTATGATCGGAGATTACAACAATTATATGACGGATATGCATCAAGCTGGTGGAATGCCACTCGGAGGACAGGAGTCCGATTGGTCACAGAAAATAGCCGAGGTGATTCAAAATCAGTTCGGCTTGAAGCCTAAAGATGAAGCGAGGTTGTATCGGCACCCATACCCATCTTACTTTGATGCAGTGCCACTTCCTCCACGTTACAGAGTGCCGGATTTTTCAAAATTCTCTGGGCAGGATGATATGACCACCATCGAGCATGTGAGCCGATTCTTGGCTCAATGTGGTGAGGCTGCTTCTGAAGAGGGACTCAGGCTTAGATTCTTCCCTCTGTCACTATCAGGGCCGGCGTTTACTTGGTTCACGTCGTTGCCAGCAGGATCAGTCACAGGATGGTCCGATATGGAGAAGCAGTTCCATAAGTATTTCTTTCCTGGTCTCAATGAGATGAAGATTTCTGATTTGATTGCTGTCAGGCAAAGGAATGATGAGTCCATTAAGGAGTATGTTCAACGATTCCGTGAAATCAGGAATCGATGCTACAGTTTGAGGCTATCTGATATGCAGTTGGCCGAGCTTGCATTCCAGGGTTTGCTCGCGCCGATCAAGGAGAGGTTTTCAGCTCAGGACTTTGAAACATTGGGACAACTGGTGCAGAAGGTGTCAGCTCACGAGGTCCGATATCAAGAGATGAAGCGTACAAAGTTTTCCAAGCAAGTAACCTATATCTCTGATTCTGAAGAAGAGGCTGATATCAACATAGCTGTATGGACCAAGTCCAAAAAGCCAGTATCACTCCCATGGAGCAAACAGAGTCCCAAAAGGTTCGGATTTGATATAACAAAGGCCGATAAGATTTTTGATTTACTGCTCAGTGAAAAGCTTATCCAGCTTTCTCCAAATCACTCTGTTCCATCGGCCGATGAGTTGAAGAAGCGTAAATATTGCAAATGGCACAACTCAACTTCTCATGAGACGAATGAATGCAAGGTGTTCAGGAGGGAAATCCAATTGGCTATTGAATCTGGCAAGATCAAGTTTGAAGATAACAAGAAAGCCATGAAGATCGATGGTCATCCCTTTCCTAATAACTTTGCTGATTTCTCCTTTTCTGTTAATATGGTTGACGCTGATGAAAAGGGGAAGTTCAAGGTGCTCACATCGGACCACGCCAAGAGTTCTGGTGCCGTTGATCCTGCAGTACAAGTCACCGTTGAAGAGCTGCGGAGGAATCATCAGGCATTTGGGCATGAATCTAATGCTCCTGGTGGATATCGGCCACGCGTGACTTCCCAGATGCTGATTAACAAGTACAAAAGGCAGCTAGCAGCGGCTCGAGCATGGGAAGAGCGCGAGGAACGACGGTGTAAGAGGCGCGAATATCAGGCAAGGCGGTTTGATGAAGGGTCCGATGGCCGACGTCGATACGATGACAGATCCGATGGTCGACGCCGGTACAATGATAGGTCCGATGGCCGACGCCGATATGAAGACAGGGCCGATGGACGACGCTGGTATGATGACAGGTCTGACGATCGTCGTCAGTACGAATATGGGTCCGATTGGCATATGGACAGGCGTCAAACCTATGACCAGTATGATCAAGATAATGGTCACTGGAGATGTCCTTTCTTTGTGTTCTGCTGGAATGAGAAGCTCAGATTGCCATCCAAAGCAGATTGTCCTGAATGCAGTCTCCAGTATGAAGAATACAGGGTTTTCAAGAGAAGTCGACGATCAGTTCATGAACGGATCGTCGTCAGGATTGATGATCGTCTTCAAGAAGATGAAGGCCGAGTTGATGCTCATGGCCGTAAAAATAATGAAGGCCGGGATGACACTCGTGGCCATGAAAAAATGGAAGAAAAGGCTCCAGTTCAGGATCGGACTAGAGAACTGTTGGTATTTCTTAGCATCACCACTTAGAGTAGTGATGGTACTAGAGATACTTCATCGTAAATCTAGACGTTACAGATATTCTGCAAGCGCATAGAAGTACGTTGTAGCATTTCACCCGGGAGTATTCCAGAGTATCGTTATTTGTTTATCCGCAGGAAAAGCGTTTAGTTAAGAGAGAGATGTCATCCCATGTAATTACTTACAACAGCATTAATGTACCATAATCTAAACAGGGGTAAAGAATATAGAAATGAATGGGTAGAGTGACACACAGAAGTTCATTGCTCGTCATTATGGTAGTCTTAGTTAATAATAATACATTAGTGAAGATCACCAAGGTTTCATAAGCATCATACAAATGTGATTTAGTTATACCACAACACCCTATACAAGCTCATTCAATGATCATATGCAAGAGGACATATCGAGGTATCCAGTGGTTCCCTCATCAAGGGACGTCAGTAGGACGTCTTATCATAAAGGCCTAATACCCACTCCCGTACGTGGAGGATTACAAAGGATGGACAGGGCTGTCACCACCTGCCGCCTACCTCTACTAATCCGTGGGGCAGCGGTACCCTCAACAGTATACCGTATCCCAAACACCATGTTTGCAATACGAGATACAACTCTATCTATCACGTTAATAAATAGAGCAACCAAGAGGCACATTGAGCCAATGACATTGCATACATTCACTTGATTAAGGTGTAAGACATAAGTAGTATATACTAAACAAGTATAGCATAGCTGAGGCACATGACATAAGTATGAAGGTATTTCCATTAAGATCAGAGTACAAGAGGTAAGTAAGAGAATACAAGAGATGAACTCTAGAACTTACCAAGACTCCCTCAGAAGCCCTTCAGCAGATCTGACACTATGACTATCACTACTAAGACTAAGACTAAGCTTGTAGCAAAGAGAGCTCTTCTTCTGGTGTGTGTTGAGTACGGTGCCCCCTTGCAGGTATTTATAGCATCACAAAGACGGTTGGAGACGGCCAGAGGTGGTTGAGGCCGGTTGGAGGTGGGCCTAGGTCGGCCGAATCTCCCAGGTCGGCCGACCCTAGGATCCACCGTCTTCAACTCTCCACGGCTCAGATGTCATCTCCATGGCGGTTTACAGCTTCAGGTCAAAGGAGGGCCGAGTCGGGCGCACGGGAGGATCGGCCGACCTGGCCAGGTCGCCGACTTCCCATAACCGCCATTAGGGCCCACCTTCCTCTGGGAGGCTTACATGTGGGTCCTAAGGTCGGCTCCAGCTGGGTATCGTCGGTTTGGGTACATTTGTCTCTGGTTGTGGGCCCTTCAATCCATGTGATGGACATGTGGCTCATCCTCCACCCTTGGCTTCCACCGACCATGAATCAACGTTCAAGATCCTTACATTGTGTGCTTCTTGACCTGTGTTGAGTTTGGGCTCGATTGGGATCCAGACCAGGTCGCCCGACCCAGCCAGGTCGGCCGACCTGGGCCTGTGCCCAATTTCGTCCATCTTTTGCACCGTAGTCCCTGTACTCAAATATATTCCATATATGCATGGTATACCATTATTTGAATACTAATGTCTAAGTTATGCCTTGATCTTTATTGGTTTCTGAGTCTATTGACGGTCGGATTTTCTGTTATAAGGACCGTCAACAAGAACCTCAAATGAAGCCTGGACAGTGGTGCCCATCAGGGATTTCTAGATCCAAAAAGAGACGTGTTCAGCGGTTGCGCTATCATGAGCAGATTCAGGAGCAAGAGTTAGCCAAAGAGAAAGTTTGGCGCGTTAAGATGGCCAATGATGATGAAGCAAGCACATCGGCCCCGGTAAACATGGTTTTGATATTGCCTTTTGATTTTGCTGCTCCTGATAAACAGAATGATGATGAGGCCGATTATGAGTTAGAAGAAGCCGCTGCATGCTTAGTTCTTGATTCAGAGAAAGCTATCTTTGAGAAGCCAAATGCGAATGGATATCGGCATCTGAAGCCTCTGTACATCAAGGGTTATGTTGATGGAAAGCCGATGACCAAGATGCTTGTTGATGGAGGAGCTGCCGTCAATCTCATGCCCTATTCCACATTCTGCAAATTGGGCAAGGGGATTGATGATCTGATCAAGATGAACATGACGCTCAAAGATTTCGGCGGTAACGTTTCAGAGCCTTGGGGAGCAATTCACGTGGAGTTGACCATCGGCAGCAAGACATTGCCGACCACTTTCTTTGTGATTGATGGGCAAGGTTCCTACAGCATGCTCCTCGGGCGAGATTGGATTCATGCCAACTGCTGTATCCCGTCCACAATGCACCAGTGCTTGATTCAGTGGCAAGGCAACAATGTGGAGATTGTCCCAGCTGATGATTCGGTTAGCATTGCAACGGCCAAGTCAACGATTTGGGAGTTTGAAGGGATTGAATGCCTGTCAGGGAAAACATGGGATGGTGACTTCCTCAAGGTGTCCGATCAAGGATTACAGCCGATCCAAGCAGCCGGCTCTGAGACTTTATTTTAAATGGCCGATTGTATAGAAGATTTTGAAGACCGAAGTGAATTCGGTAAGTTAGGATTTGGATTTACGTCGGCCGACGAGTTAGAAGAGATAGACATAGGATCTGGTGATAGATCAAGGCCGACGTATATCAGTGCTAAGTTGGATCCTGAGTATAAACAAGAGTTAATAAAACTTTTGAAAGAGTATTCTGATTGTTTTGCTTGGGAATATTATGAAATGCCAGGTTTAAGCCGTAATCTTGTTGAGCATCGGCTGCCCATCATACCAGGATATCGGTCACGCAAGCAAGAAGTTGTTTTGTTTATTGATCATTGAGGACCTAGTGTTGATGCTGTTGAGCAATGAGCCATAGAGATTGATGTGACTGGTTTGATGAAAATAGAGGCCGATGGAGTTGATGCAGTTCCCTGGATCATGTGCTTATTACTTCGTCTCGGGGGGCAAGGTTCAAGTTTCCTTATCCGATTGAAGAAGTACTACTTTAAGATTTGGGTAAAATCGTAAAGCTGATGCTATGCGTCAGGCTTGAAAGCCGATGGAAAAATCGCCTCAAGAACAAAATATGAAAGCCGATGCGACATGCATCGCCTTAAGGGCTATATACAACAAAAGAAAAGTATATTACATCATTAAGCCGCTCGATGGTGGAGCAGGCTATCAGTGTATCAAACCGTTTGATAAGCAAGACAGACAAGTTTCAGTAATCAAGGCTGCAGATAACTAACTATCAAATTAAGGGCAGTTTGACGGATCTTGTCGACATCGGCGATGATCTTGGCATCAGCTTCAGCATTCCCTTCTACAGGCTTGATCGATTTATGGATTTCTTTGGCAGCCTTGATATAAGTCTTGTAGTCTTCTTCAGCCTTCGCCTTCAGAGCTGGGAGGTCATCAAGCTCTTTTGCCTTAGCCTGGATGCTCGATCGAACTTGGATGAGTTCCTGCTCCAGTTGTTGTTCTCCGACTCGCAGATTCTCAAGTTCTGATTGGATGGAGGCAGGAAGCGCTGATAAGTCTTCGATCAGTTTTGTTGACTCATCAGCTTGGGCGCGTTTTTCATCTCTAGCCTTGATCAGGTCCTGCTGGGAGATCCGATTCGCGATCCGGCGGTTGGCTTGTATTACTGGGAAGAAATGACCTTCTATATAGGCCGCCAGTATCAATGCCTCCTCCAAGTCCGATGGAAGCTGACCTCGCAGAGTCTTGACAATTTGACGAATCGGCTCTGCATCCTTGACGAGATCAACGATGTTTTGGTGAAGGAGTGCAGATATGTCGAGTAGCTTCGCCTTCACCTCATCGGACAGCAAGCCTTGCCCAGAACTGATTTCCTCCTCTTCAGTTTGCAGCCGATCAAAATCGACTGATATGGTCTGGCTGGGTTGAGGAGTGTCTTGAGCCTGCGAGTGAGAAAATAATCAGATACGATATCAAAAGAAGCCGATATGATCATGTCAGGCTGGAATGCTTACTTGTTTCCAGGCCAATTCCTATTCTGGTCCGATTGGGGGGTTGATATTGCCACCCTGAATGTTTACTTGAGCAATCTCAAGATCCGTCAAGACATTCTGAATGATTTGCTAGAAAAGAAAGAATAAGAATAAGTTGATTATCAATTATCGAGGAAATCGGTCAAAGATTACCATTGCTTCTGTAGAATTAGGTGACCGAACCTATGGAGGAGTTGCTGGATGATTTTCTGGAAGGCCCTGATCTAATCGTGCTTGTTCTTCTTGAGGTGGCGGGCTTGATTGACGAGGCGAGCCAGTTATAGTCCTCTCGGATGAAGATGAATGACCAGAGTGTGCCTGGACCGGGCTCGATTGCATCTGAATAGGGCTTGATGATTTTTGTGGGTCCGATTCTGGGGCTTCGTCGGCCAACACGCTTGAAGACTTGGTCGGGCTAGGCTGGTTTGCGGAAGATTGTCCGATGGTCTAATTTTGCAAGAAAATTAGTTTCGATGAAGAGAGTAATCGAATTTGATGAATTTTTAAACTTACCAGGGTAGTCTTCTGGTGCTTGACAGTTTTGGAGGACATCGACTTCTTCCTTTTCCTGCTATCGCTAAGAGCCGACAGAAGGTTACCGATGGTGGGGGAATCGCAGCCGATCCACGAATCTGATGAGACGTTGCTGTAAATGACTTGCCTCCCAGATTGAGTCACCGTCGGAGGAGTGCGATCAATGTCCTAACAAAAGGGAAGTTTAGCCGGATGAAATGATACAAAAGGGATAAGTTCGCGAATGTTACCTCTGGTCTACCCTTAAAAGTAGGGTGCAGCTTCTGGACATAAGTCTTGCAGGCGATGCAGAATAGATGTTGACGCCATTCGGCCCACCACGTGTTGAAGGCCCGATGAGTTACGAGGCCGATCGCCCAAGTGTCGAGATTGGTTTGATCAAGAAGTGGCTCGAGTTCCAAGAGACGATCCCATTCTACGCCTGTGTCGACTTTTCCCCTTGGGTAGATTCGATCGGTCAAGACTAGGTGGGGCGGAAGCTGTCCGATACCGAACTGACGAGCGACCAGGTTTGGATGGTAATACTCATAGGTTGATTGCCCTGGCTTGCTCAAACTAAGGCCGATCGGGAGGAATTGAGCATTGATGCAAGTCCGAAAAATTGTCAGGGCTTCTGAATCTGCCTCCACGATCATACTGAACTTAAATTTGTAGGGCAGCTCATATTCATCAGCATCGTTATACAAGAACCAGAGTACCTTATCATCAGCAATACCTCTGTAGAAGAGTGCGAAGTACTTCGACGATTCTTTGGCCGATAGCTTATCGGCAGGAAAGCCCATGGCAACTTCACCAAACGAGGTACATCGGTGCCAGGTGACCTCTTCTGATTTAGGTCTGCTCTCTGGAAACTTGTGCTTCCGGATATTTACTTTGAGGGTCTTGCTTAGATGTAGCACCAACCACATTTGGATGAACCACCATGGCCCGCCGAGATTGGTAATAGGTGATCCGGTTCTCAGGCGCTTGGCAACTTGATGAAGCAGATTGTATACTGCTCCCAGGAGATACTGGCCGAGGTTGATGACTTGGTCACTTGCCAGCGAT
Organism: Alloteropsis semialata; assembly: GCA_004135705.1. NCBI lineage: Eukaryota > Viridiplantae > Streptophyta > Magnoliopsida > Poales > Poaceae > Alloteropsis > Alloteropsis semialata. The sequence continues at coordinate 14,213,070 of CM014276.1, forward strand.
TCGGCCAAATGTTGAAAGTTGGCCGTCGGACCGAGAGTAGTGCCGCAGAAGAAAAATCTGTCCAACCACATGTTCAGAAAGGCCACATGCTCGCGGTCAGTCACGGGTCCGATCCGATGATTGTTCTCCATATATCCTTTCCAACCACCAGAGTTTTTGGTCTTGAAATTGTGGGTGAGTTTGATATTGAGCCTGAGAGGGCGCTTGTTGCTGGTAACGTTGAGGCCAAGGAGCATGACCACGTCGAGCAGCGTTGGGGTCATCGGACCATGACTGAAGAGGAAGGCGTTCATTGCATCGGACCAGAAATGTGATGCGGCGATCAGGAGGTTTTCATTCTTGGCGATGGGTCCGATACTGAGGCCGATGCACTGGGCGATGTCTGATCTGTCCCAGATTGCAGATTTGGAGGCCGATACTCTCAGATACCAGTCTTTCCATCCGGGGAGAACTGTCGGCCAAGAACGGAATGCATTCTTCCAATCTTTGACGTCGAGCCCAGAAGTCTTGAATGGGATACGCAGAGTTTCCAGATTGATAAACTCGGTGGGGTCTGGATCTCCCATTGGGCCAAGAAAATAAGCCCCTTGGGCATCGCCTACAGGGATTAGGGTTTGGGCACGAATGGCCTAGAAGAAAAAATGCTAAATGAGAACAAGTTTGAAAAGCTGAATCTCAAAATATGAAAATGAGTTCGGATTCGGTAAAATACCTTCGGGATTGGATAGCGTGCCTCTCCTGCTGATGATCCTACGGGCACCGAGGAAGAACCTGAGGCGAAGAGGGTCGATGAAGAGGAGGTTGAGGAGCTCGCTGCTACCGCCATTGTTGAGGTTGTGGCCACCGCCATTGTCGAGGTCATGGCTGCTGCCATGGTGGAAAACGCTGCTGCTGATGAACTTGCAGGGGCCGATGCAGATAGGGAAGCGGATGCGGAAGACTGGAGGACGCCCATGGAGGATGATTCGGCCATTTGAGCAGATTTTGATTGGGGCTTGAGTAGATGCGAATGGTCACTCGGAAGAAAGGAGGAAGAAGATGAGCAGTGCGGGTTCTTGGCGAGGAAGGAGGAGTGAACAGCGTGGCCGCCGATGAAGGTTTCTATAAGGAGAAAACAGCCATGGCCCGAAGATCGAGGAGCCACACAGTACAAGGATGGGAAGTTTCGGCACGAAAATCGGTGAAGGAGTTATGATGACAGATACGAATTTTGGAACAAAATGATATTTTATTCCAAAATTGGGGGGCATGTGTTGACACCAGATTTTCGCACCTGATATGCTGAGTCAGATGGTGACGTGGTGAGGCTGGTACTGCACAGTGGACCCGTTGAATGGTCAAACGGATGATGCCGGAAAAGGAAACCGATGCAGGAAAGGAGGTCCGATAAGCAGGAAAGTCCGATCTGATGAATGAAAGAATGTGCATCGGCTAAAAGGGAAGCGTAGCATGAACGGGGACTGTTTCCTTTTCAGAAGGCGTATTGAAAGTCCCATTCTATGTTAAATATTAGTTTACTTTATCTGCAAGTTAGTCAAGTCCGATCAGGACTCTTCATGACCAGGGTATAAATATAAACCCTCGTCCATTGTAAAGAACTATTCTCACAATCAATACAACCCGGCTTTACGCCAAAACCTTAGGAGTAGGAGTAGATACCGACGAACTCATTGGTGGACGGGCTGCATCAGTTCCTGATCTTCGGCTTACTAGTAAGATTGTCAACTTATCGAACTAGTTTAAGCTTTGAATTGAGGCGCATCGCCCTTTCTCGTTTATACTATTCAACCGATTTATCTTTGAATTATCAAGATTGATCTAGATTCCCTGCGTCGGAGCTAGATCTCTATTGATTATTCAATAGTTAATCGTTTATTGAGTTGCACTTTAAGTCTCGAAGTCAATCTAGATTCCCTGCGTCGGAGCTAGACTCATCTTGGTTATTTAAAGACAGCTTTTGCGGTTGTTTGGAGTTGCTAGATTGATTTAGATCTGCGCCATGTGAATTAATCTGATTCTTCAACAGCTTTGAGCATTGGTTTTAGTCTGATTTGAGCAATACTTATCTTACAATATCGTTCTAGGTCTGATTCATCTTCATAGTTTTATCAGGTTGTTCTTTGATTGTTGTGTTTGATTTAGATTCCCTGTGTCGGAGCTAGGTTTGCACAATATATCAAAGATTGATCTTTGATCGTTAAGAGTAATTTAGATTTCCTACGTCAGAGCTAGATTCCTCTTGACTATTCAAAGACAGCTTTGAATATCGGAACGATCTTGTTACTATTTTTACTGTTTATTTGCTTGATCTGATTAACACCTATGCGAGCATCTTGTTTAGTTGTTGGGTTGGTGAATTAAGTTTGATTGTTTAGCTATCTGGTCCAATCATAGCTGGAGTATGTGCGCTGCATCCGTGTGAAACCGTGTCGAAATAGTCCTGGTCCGATCGGCCAGCTAGATGGTCCGATAAGATAAATCAAACCGGCAACTAGGCAAGGTGAACAATGTATCGGCTCACACTTTGATTATTTAATATCTTGCTCAAAGACATAGCTGATCCGTTATTTACATATCGACCATGTTTTATGCTTTATTTATTATTATTTAAAAGGTTGATCTGTTACAAGGTCCAATCCCGATTGGTCTGATTCTGAGGTCCGATTCGATGTCTGATTGAGGTCCGATTATATTGGTCCGATTGAGGCCGTCTATGAAGTCTGATTTTGAGGTCCGATTGGCATTGGCCGATACAAGTCTGATTGGGTCTTGGCTAAAATCCAACGTGCACCTGACGTCTGGAATAGAGCCGGCACAATCAAAGAGTAATTTAACTGTTTTATCCCCTTGTCAATTTCAGGTCAAATTGACTGGCACGCCGCGAACCTGAACGAAGTGCAGGCTGGCACTGGAGTGAAGCAGATCTCCCTGGTCTTATTGTGTTGATCGCTGAGGATACGACTGCCGATTTTCCGCGTCAACACCCACCTAAGCCTTCCTATCACCCCCGCCATAAAACGGAGCCAACAAGGATAGGATTGACTTGTGTTGATTTGTTTGCCTCACCATTCATATTAGCCAAGTCTATCTTTATTACTTGTTCTAACTGAAAACTTTGACTAGCCTTCCTACGAGATCCTAAACCCTTAGGAAAATCTCTCATACCTATAGCCACCCTAAAACCATAGGTTTTGTTTTCCACCCAATAAAACAACCTTTGTTTTTCAATTTTGTTTTCAACCACCTTAGGAGCTTGACTTCTCTCTTCAAAATTCTTGTTTTAAGCCAAAAATATAGGATACCCTTGAACCTTCCCCTAAACCTCGTTAGCTAGGTTGTTTGGTTCTTTTCGATGAATGACAACATTGAAAGACTTTTCAAACCTTGCTAACCCTTGTGTTTGCTAACTCTTTGCATTTGCATTTTGCATCCATTCCATTGTTTCATCATGCATTTGTTAGCTTGGCTCTTTCACGAAACCTAATGATGAATGCTTTCATATTCATGTTAATGCTTGCACGGCATTTTCTCTTTACGGTCTTGTGTAAACATAGTGTTTAGACATGATCGCGGACCATCATCATTTAATTTTGTAAGCCTTGTTAGCATTTACATTGCATTGGTTGGTTTATAAGCTTTGCAATGTGCTTTATTTTTTTGTGCTATAAGGAATTGTTGACCTTGGGATAGACATGCACTGTGGCCTTGGTTAACAAATTTTTATGGCTATAGAGAGATTAGGCAACCTAGTTGTAAACATGGTGTTTAGAACTAGGTGTAAATATTGTCTTTGTTTATATGCTTTCCTCTCATTTGCATGCATTCATTTTACACACAGGCACACCCATTAGGATTTTATTTTTCCCTTTTACTAGGTTAATTATGCCACAAGTTAAGGTCTTAGGGATGTCATTGGTTGTTGGCATTTGCTTATACTCCCGACCATCACCCCGGGGGTAGTTTGTGCATTTCGAGTGTTTTGTAGGCATGATGAAGGAATCCTATGAATTCATGATCAAAGTTGCAAACCAAGATCGTTAACATCTCCGAAGATTGAAAGAGACACTGCTGTTTTCATCAAAAATCTGCACATGTTCAGAGATGTACAAGGAATAAAAAGTTGATATTCAGAAGCTCCATCAAATTCTCATTCCAACGCATCCAAGATCAATGAATTTGAATACCCATACAAGGAGATACGACAAAAACATTGGGCGCTGCGCGTTCTAAAATCAGCTTGGGACAGATTGCAGTGCTAGACTAAAAAGGGCATAACTCTTTTGTTCGGAATCCTTTTTGGGCATATGATGACTCGTTGGAAAGAGAAATTTGTGCACATGTTCTGTTCTGGAAATAAAGGAAAAATTTGTGGAAGATAAAGCAGCAATGAAGACAACAAGCAAGGAGGTGATAACGATACGAAGAATGATTAGGACCATGGCTTGATGACAAGAAGAGGTTGAAGAAAGTTAAGACAAGAAGGGTGAAGAAGCATAAAGATAGTCTCCAAACACATGGCGGAAGGACTTCAAGAATCACATGACGGTTCACCATCTTTTTTCATGATAAGCAACATTCTAAGCATGGGAGAGGACTTGTTGGACGAGAAGGAAAATGCCATATGGAGTACAATGATCGTGATCACCACAAGATGCTCAAGATTTTTCTTCCATGCTAAGCACAATGTTTAAGCATGGGGGAAGCCGCGCTACACTCCACTACAAGCATCGAAAGACGGTAACTCTTCCTCAACCTTCTCTTTGTTCATCTACTTCTTAATGCTTGTATATATGTATGCCATCGACCATAGGTTAGAAACCTTTGTATATCTCTCTTGTTAATAACATGGCTACTAGGAGGACAACCTAGTTTTGTTTTTATTTTTAAATAATTGATCACCACCACTTTCTGCTTACCACGATGCAATATTTTGAATGCCTTTGCTTATGGAAGAGTGATGAAAGTTGCCACTTTGTTTTACCTACATGGTGTTGTATATGTCTTGACCATTTGCTCTCTATTAAATGATCTTAAATTGATAAATACTGGCTCTTTTATTTGTAGAGGTTAAATGACTAAATTCTAGACCCACATATTCTTTATGTTGCTCTTTGATTTAAGTTTACCGATGACCTTATGCCTTATATTGTTTTATTTAAAACTTGGTTCTTATGCTATCTACATTCGTGAATCTCTTGCAAAGTTCTACCTACCAAAGCCTCTACATATACATGATCTTTCATGATGAAACCCTTAGATTTGCAAACTTATATTTTGATGAGTTGGATTAAGATTGATTTCTATGGTTCGAGACTAAGAAGCTGGCCATTCCATTTTGTGTATCTTCCTTTTGCTAGCCTTTCTATCCATGCATTGTGAGTTTCTACACCGAAAACTTTGCAAACTTCGCTGGATATCCACCCTAAACCCAAATATCTTTTTGTGATTACCTCCTTGACCACAACCCACAATTGAGTATGGATCTTTTTCTCGATGGAAATCCACGAAAATCGAGAGCTTATATTAGAGAACATCAATTTGGGAGGCATCGAAGAAACTCCCTGAAGATTCAAGTGCTTTTCTAGAAGATCAAGATGGACTTTGTGTACTTACTTTAGCAATTATCAACCCTCACTTCTATGCTCGAGGACGAGCAATCGTTTAAGCATGGGGGGAGGATGCTAAGTAAGTACTATGTTGCCAAAGGTTCTATGGAGCAAAAAGAAAGAAAAAAAGAAGAGGAAGAAAGAAAAGAAACAAAAATGAAATGAAAGAAAGAAAGAAAGAAAGAAAAAATAAAAGAGAAATAATGCTCCTTAGTTCTTTTAGCTTCATCAAATTCCAAGTGCTTTGAAGACAATTCCATACTCAATTTTCCAGCCATGTGCAATCTGTTGGCGATCAAAAATGGCACAGGACAGTTCAGTCAGTAAACCGGTGGTACCGGATTCTGGAACTGGTGGAACCGGATTCGTCGCCTGTTGCCTATCTAGCAACCAAATCCGGTGGCACCGGATTTGGAAACCGGTGGCACCGGTTTTCCCCGAGTCTTAGTAGGATTGGACTCTTTTGTAGATCCGAGTTGTTATAGGACTTTTCTTGCGGGGCAAGACCTCCCCACCCTATAAATATAAAGGGCCATGGCCGATTGAGGTTTTATCCAATCGATCAAATCAATATACCTTTACTTTTTTGTCATTCTCAAACCCTAGCTTTTCCAACCCTAATTTCTGTTCGTGCTTCGTCTCTACGGCGTTGACGGCGTTCTGAGTGGCCTTGCCGACTTCAGAACAACCCTAGGCGCGCCTGCCCTGACGGGGTCCCTCCCGGGCCGGCGAATTTAGGCTCACGCAGCAAGCCCTAGGAAACCGGTACCACCGGATTCCTAAACTGGTGCCACCAGTTTCGCTCGGCCTGCTGTCGGTGTTCGATCTGTTGCGGATCTGCGCGTGCTAGTGCAACTCAGCGTGTTGACCGTGAAAAGTGTCAACACATTTTGGCAACTCCGTTGGGGAATTTGGAGATCTTGATTTCTATAACCGATCTATCAAACCCTAGCTAGATGGGATCTACTGCAGAACTTGACAAGGATAACATCATCGTGCCTTCCATGGAGGAGATCGGTGATGAGGAGCGTCAGAGATTTGAAGCTGCCCAAGAATTCTTCAAAAATCAATTCTTGATGGGGCTGAAGAAGGATCGCCACGGCAAGGTGATAAGGACTCATGACTTTATGATGCCGGCGTTCATGATGAAAGATCAGAAGGTGGAAGAAATACCTCCGGTAACTGCACATCCACTTGAACCTTCTACTTCTAATCCTGATGATAAGCTTGGTGCTACGCTTTTACATACTGATGAAGTTGTCAGCAATCTTATGGACAGGATAGATAAAATTGAAAAGGATAGGATGGTAGAGCTTTCTTATTATTCACAAAATCTACCACCTATGCAACATGAGAATATGCATGCGAATATGTCGGCTACATCAGGAAAAATACTTGAAAATCCTTTATATGGTATGTCGGCTAACTTTTATCTAGGGCAGATGCAGCCGCCAGCACATGTTTCACCAGCCACGGTGAAACCGGTGGCACCGGTTCCAGAAACCGGTGGTACCGATTTTGTCACCCAGGCTGCGCAGCAGTCAGCACCACCCGCTACAGCTCCTCTTTCGGTAGTCCCTAACCAAAATATGGAGATAGTTAATGGACCTGCATATATTGGAACACGTGCATACACATCACCCCCTTTGCCTAATCAAAACACTAATTCTAGTGGGGTTCCTAATGATGTTTATGATCAGTATTTGCGGCAAGGTCCTAATCATGTGCCTCATGTTGTTCAAGCTCAAAGTACAGCCACAAGGCAATCTGATCTAGCTCGTTCAAATTTATATGCTGAGTTCTATAAGATGAAGGACGAGTTAGCTAGTATGATGCAGGATAAGCTTGGTATTGATATGGGTAATTCTAGATTATATTAAAAACCATACTCTGCTAGTTTTGATGCTGCAGCTTATCCCAATAATTGGTGTATTCCTGATTTTGTGAAATTTAATGGTGAAGATAATAAGACTACTTGAGAACACATTATCCAATATATTGCTCAACTAGGAGAAGCTAGTTCTAATGATGCTTTAAAAGTTTGCTTATTTTCATTGTCTTTAATTGGAACTGCTTTTTCTTGATTTTCTTCATTAACTCCTGGCTCAATTAATTCGTGGAATCAATTAGAGCAAAAATTTCATGATCACTTTTATAGCGGGAGTACACAATTAAAATTGATAGATTTGACATCGGTTAAGCAACAAAGAGATGAATCTATTATAGATTATTTTAAATGATTCAAGGAAACTAGAAACCGATGCTTTAATTTGTCACTTTCTGAAAGGGATCTTGCTGATGTTGCTTTTAATAGTTTAAGATCCTTTATTAGAGAGAAATTAGAAAGCTTTGAACATTTTTGGTTAATCAAGTGCAAATAAGAGCTTTAGCTACTGAAAACCGAATTAAAAATGCCAAAGATACATATAAGACTCATCGTTCTAATGTGCATGTTGTTACTTATGATTCTAGTAGTTCGGACGATGATGAAGATGTGTATATTGCTGAACTTGTGTGGCCTTCTAAGAATAAATCATACACATGTCCATCTCTTAAGCCAATTCAAAAGAATCAGCAAGAAGAAGTGCAATTTACTTTTGATGTTTCCAAATGTCATCACATATTTGATGAATTATTAAAGAATGGAAACATTAAGATGTCTCATGCTATTCCTTCACCTGAAGAGCTTAAAAGGTGGGCGTATTGCAAATTACATAATTCTTTTTCGCATGCTACTAATGATTGCAATGTTTTCCATCGACAGGTGCAATCGGCCTTAAATGAAGGACGTTTGACACTACATGAGATGCAGGTGGACAAAGCACCTTTCCCTGTCAACACTCTTGAGATGCAACCTCCTAAAGTTCTGGTTCAGCCGCATCAAGTCGAATCAACTAAAGGAAAAAATGTTGTTGTGGGTGATGAGAAGCCAAAGCCTGAAAATTTGAAAGGAAAATCAATTGTTAGGGAAGTGGTGTGTGAGAAGACCCCCAATGACAGAGAGACTTTTAAGATCACTGCAAGAATCTCAGATCTCGGGGCGCAAGGAACATCCAGAGCACCAGTTGAACCTGCTGCATAGGAAAAACCAGTGTCACCGGTTTCTGAAACCGGTATTACCGGTTTTGGTCAAGGGCGCCCAAAAATGCTAAAGCCTAAGCGTCCTGAGATTGGAACCTGGAAAATTAATATGGCCAAAGATCAGGGTAAAGTTGCAAAACCAAAGCCGACCTTTGACTAGTTATTTTCCAAATATGCTAATCAAAGGCCAGTTGATGAGGATTGGCCAGCAAAAAAGAGAAAGAGATCACCTATGCGTCAAGAGAAGCCAATTTCGCCTCCAAGGGCGAGTAACCGACAGAAGGATGATGGTGCTAGCTTTTATCCCCAACAAAATCAGTATCAAGCAATGCCATGGATGCCTCCATACTATAATCCAGGATGGGATTACAATGGGATGAACATGCCTTATTACCCTATGCAATATTCTCATTTTCATCCAGGATGGGGTAATAATAGGGTACCAGCACATGAGAGGTTGGTGGATAACCGTTCGGCTCCTCGTTGATCAGGTTGGGGCGTACCTCCTAAATCCGGTGGTACCGGTTTCCAAAACCAGCGGAACCGGTTTTCTCAGGAAAAATGGGCATCTCCTCCTAAGCAAGTTTATCAGCCCAAGAAGGTAGATGAAGTTGTCCAGAAGATGGATGTCGACCAAGAAAGAACTACGGCTGCTGATGTGATTCAAATTGGTGACTTCCAAGTTAATTTAAAGGACGATGACAAGATGCCAATGATAATTGGTGATGAAGCTAAACCACCAGTCCAGAAGGATGTTGCTGCAGAGCCTGATGTGGGTAAGAAGGTTGAAATTGATTAAACTAAATACCTTATGCCTAGATGGTGTCCTCCAGGTTTTACACGTATGCAAAAAAGGAAGTTGCAGCGACTTCGCTTTCAGGAACAGAAAGAGAAGGAACTGGAGAAACAGAGGGTGGAGCACTTCAACAAATACAGGCCTATGATTCCTCTAGGAAAAGGGTGGAAAAAGACTGAAGTTCCAGAGCCAAATCCGGTGGCACCGGATTCTAAACCGGTGGAACCGGTTTTGCCCACCTCGGTACCAGAAGCCACGTCAAAACCGGTGGCACCGATTTTGAATTCGGTGGTACCGGTTTCTGCTGATCCAGGACTGTCTCGTGTTTCTTCTGAGATTTCTGTTACTTCTACATTTGATCAGAGATTGTCATCGGGTTCCCAGGATGTGGACAATGAACAGCTTGTTGATTATGACTCGTCTTCTGATCGTATGAATGTGGATGCTTATGTGGTGCATCTTTCTTCGGATTATTACATTATTCCGGAGGAAGAGATGGCTCATCTAGACTTTGGCCCAAAAGAAGCTATATTTAAAAGGCCAAAGGATTCTGAAAATCATTTGAAGGCGCTGTACATGAAGGGTCATATCAACGGGAAGCCAGTTTCTAGGATGCTTGTTGACACCGGGGCAATTGTCAATTTGATGCCCTATTCTATGTTCAAGAAGCTTGGAGGATTAGATGATGAGCTGATCAAGACCAACATGGCTGTCAGTGGTGTGGGAGGAGGCGAGCCTATAAGTGCTAAGGGCATTGCTTCTATGGAGCTCACCATTGGGAGCAAGACATTGGCTACTGCTTTCTTCATCGCTGAGGCCCAAGGTGACTTTAGTTTAATATTGGGTTGTGATTGGATTCATGCAAATAGATGTGTACCTTCTAGTTTGCATCAATTTCTTATTCAATGGGTAGACGAAGACATTGAGATTGTACATGGGGACACATCGGCTTGTGTTGTAGTGGCTGATGGTTCTACCATGTCTATGCATGATCATGTTAAGTGCTTGACAGGTTTAGATCTTTCTGATTATGAGATGATCAGTTGTGCTAGAGATGGCTTTGTACCTGCTGTTCTAAAGCCGGTTGATTATCGGCTAAACCATTTATTGTGAATTAATGAATAGTTCAGAATGGTTGCAGCAGAGACTTGAGCACTATCGGGCACAAAAGAACGATATGTGTGAGGCCATTGAAGATTTTGATGACATGAGTAAATTAGGACAAGTTTCTTCGTTGGTTGATCCTTTAGAGGAGATTGATATTGGTGATGGCACTGTACCTAGACCGACGTTTGTAAACAAAAATTTGAAAGCTGATTATAAAGCTGAATTAATCGAGCTGTTGAAAGAATATGTTGATTGTTTTGCATGGAATTATCAAGAGATGCCTGGTTTAAGCCGCGAGTTAGTTGAACATCGGCTGCCTATTAAGCCTGGTTTTAGGCCTTTTAAACAAACTGCTAGGTGTTTCAATCCTAATATGTATGACCGGATTAAAGAAGAAATTAATCTGTTGTTGGATGCAAATTTCATTAGACCTTGTCGTTATGCTGAATGGTTATCTAATATTGTGCCAGTTGAGAAAAAGGATTCTGGTAAGCTCAGAGTTTGCATTGATTTTAGAAATTCAAATAGAGCTACTCCTAAAGATGAATATCCTATGCCTATAGCCGACATGCTTATTAATGATGCTTCTGGACATAAAGTTATTAGTTTTCTTGATGGTAATGCTGGTTACAATCAGATATTCATGGCCGAAGAGGATATATCCAAAACGGCTTTTATATGTCCAGCTTTTGTTGGTTTGTTTGAGTGGGTAGTCATGACCTTTGGTTTAAAAAATGCTGGTGCTACTTACCAAAGGGCAATGAATTTAATTTTTCATGACATGCTTGGTTTAATCATAGAAGTTTATATCGATGATATTATTGTTAAATCGGCTGGTTTAAAACCCCATTTAGCTAATTTAAAACTTGCTTTTAAGAGAATGCGTCGATATGGATTAAAAATGAACCCACTTAAATGTGCATTTGGCGTGTCGGCTGAAAAGTTTTTAGGTTTTATTATTCATGAGAATGGCATAGAGATAGATCCTAAGAAGATTGATATTATTAAGAAGATCAAAGCTCCTACATGCAAGAAAGATTTGCAGAAATTCTTAGGCAAGGTGAATTACTTGAGGAGATTTATTTGCAACTTGTCTGGGAAGATTAATGCTTTTACTCCTATTCTTCGGTTGAAAGATGAAGCCGAATTTAATTGGGGGGCAAAACAGCAAGAAACTTTTGAGAAGATTAAACATTACTTGTCTTCGCCGCCGGTTATGAAAGCTCCTAAGAGAGGGATTCCATTTAAATTATATGTGGCTGCTGAAGATCAAGTAATTGGGGCTGTTTTGACTCAAGAAACCGAAGGGAAGGAACATATTATTACCTATGCAAGTCGTCGACTATTGGATGCCGAAACGAGGTATATATTTATTGAAAAGCTTTGCTTATCATTATATTATGCTTGTACCAAGATGAGGCATTATTTATTATCCAATACTTGCATAGTAGCTTGTCAAACCGATATCATTAAATACATGTTACATAGACCAATTTTGAGTGGGAGAATTGGTAAATGGGCTTATGCTCTTATTGAGTATAATTTGGCTTGTGAACCTTTGAAATCTATGAAAGGCCAAATTGTTGCTGATTTTATTGTTGAGCATAACATTAATGATAATGATCTAGATATCGGTTATATTACTTTTACTCCCTGAAAATTGCATTTTGATGGATCGATTTGTAAGAGTGGTTGTGGTGTTGGTGTTGTTTTTATATCACCAAGTGGTGCTGAATTTGAAGCTCTTAACCGATTAGAAAATGATTGTACAAATAATCAAGCCGAATATAAAGCTTTATTGTTCGGGCTAGAAATTTTGCATGACATGGGAGTAAAATATGTAGAAGCATTTGGTGATTCTCTGCTGGTTGTGCAGCAAATTAATAAGGTGTACCAATGCTTTGATGGGTTTTTAAATGCATATCTTGATAAATGCTTAGACATGATTGCTCAATTTGATGAATTCTCTATTTATCATGTTTCAAGAGATGAGAATCCAAGGGCAAATACTCTGGCTCAGTAAGCATCTAGCTATGATATTCAGAAAAAGAATTTTCATGAAAGAAAGCCGACGCTTTGCATAGCTGAGTTCTCTGCCCAGGAGAAACCGGTGACACCGGAATCTGAAACCGGTGGAACTGGAATTTCCGGTGGAACCGGATCCGAAACCGGTGGTACCGGTTTATCCACTGACAATAGCGCTTTGGCCAATGAGCAATCAAAAATTAATAAGGACGAAGTTGCTGATTGAAGAATACCTATTGTTGAGTATTTACAGAATCCTAGTCATAAAGTTGACAGAAAAGTCCGGCGGTGGGCATTTAAATTTACTTTGGTTGATGGTGAGTTATATCGTCGGACAGCTGAGGATTTATTGCTAAAGTGTTTGGATTCTGATCAAGCCAAAG
>CM014276.1:14226322-14253148 GCA_004135705.1 Alloteropsis semialata
ATTAAAGGGACATCGCTTCGTGTTAGTGGCTACTGATTACTTTACAAAGTGGACCGAAACTGTACCTTTGAAGAACATGACACATTGGGAGGTAATTGAGTTTATTACTGAGCATATTATCCATGGATTTGGCATTCCACAAACTTTGACTACTGATCAAGGTACTTCATTTATATCAAAGGAAGTTTGTGAGTTTGTTGATATGTATGGTATTAAATTGCTCAATTCATCTCCATACTATGCTCAGGCTAATGGTCAGGTCGAGTCTAGTAATAAGATTTTAATTAAGCTTATTAAAAAGAAAATAGAGGAGAATCCTAGGAGGTGGCATGAGGTTTTATCTGAAGCTTTATGGGCTCATCACATATCTAGACATGGTGCTACTAAGGTTACTCCTTTTGAGCTTGTGTATGGCCAGGAAGCTGTTTTGCCTGTTGAAGTGAATTTAAATGCTTATCGGTTGGCTAAACAAAATGATCCTGATGCAGTTGATTATCATGACTTGATGATGGATAATATTGATGAGGTGACCGATAAGCGATTAAAGGCCTTGAAGGAAATCGAGAAGGATAAGATTCGAGTTGCCAAGGCTTACAATAAAAAGGTGAAACAAAAGTCTTTTCAGGTTGGTGATCTGGTTTGGAAGACGATCCTACCTATAGGATCGAAGAGCAACAAGTTTGGTAAATGGTCTCCAAGTTGGGAAGGTCCGTATATGGTGATTAAAGTGATCTTCGGTAATTCTTATATGGTAGAGACTTTGCAAGGTCAGCGGCTGCCGAGAGCTCTCAATGGGAGGTATTTGAAGAAGTATTATCCAAGTGTTTGGCAGAAAGCTTGATTTATATGGCCGATAGCATTTGTATCGCCCTTAGAATAAAAATGCCGGCGGATTTTGTTTAAACATCGCCCTCAGGAGTATTTTCTTGTGCTAAATGTTTTCTGGTACGCAAGCTTTACCAAAAAACAGGAGGGCATATGTTGGCGATCAAAAATGGCACAGGACAGTTCTGTCGGTAAAACTGGTGGTACCGGATTCTGGAACCGGTTGAACCGGATTCGTCGCCTGTTGCCTATCTGGCAACCAAATCCGGTGGCACCGGATTTGGAAACCGGTGGCACCAGTTTTCCCCGAGTCTTAGTAGAATTGGACTCTTTTGTAGATCCGAGTTGTTTTAGGACTTTTCTTGTGGGGCAAGACCTCTCCACCCTATAAATATAAAGGGCCACGGCCGATTGAGGTTTTATCCAATCGATCAAATCAATATACCTTTACTTTTTTGTCATTCTCAAACCCTAGCTTTTCCAACCCTAATTTATGTTCGTGCTTCGTCTCTATGGTGTTGACGGCGTTCTGAGTGGCCTTGCCGACTTTAGAACAACCCTAGGCGCGCCTGCCCTGACGGGGTCCCTCCCAGGCCGGCGAATTTAGGCTCACGCAGCAAGCCCTAGGAAACCGGTACCACCAGATTCCTAAACCGGTGCCACCGGTTTCGCTCGGCCTGCTGTCGGTGTTCGATCCGTTGCGGATCCGCGCATGCTAGCGCAACTCAGTGTGTTGACCATGAAAAGCGTCAACACAATCCGATAACGAGGACTTCATTTGTGCCTCGGGATCATCCACTTGCCATTTGCACATGTCCACCTATCTAAATGTGTGTGTTCCATCCCTCTCTCTTTCCAACATTTATTCTCCATGGCCTTTTTGACTAGTCTCGGTAATTCCAACAGATCTCTCTCTTAGTTTGACAATATTTGAGATATAATGTTTTGCTAGGATTGTTTTTACCTACCAAGCCCCACATAAGCCTTCCACTTTCATATATGAGTAGAATAGGTTGAAAATAATCTAGTATAGGCTTGAGTGACTTGATGAGATGAGTGTTCCCATGAGCTTTTGCAAGAGAATCTCACTTATGTTGGATATGCATCTTTTTGAAAACTCTTCACGATGGAACAAGGTAAAGGTCTAAAGTTCACTTAAGTTTAAGAGCATTGCATTTATTATTATTGTGGCTTGTTCTTTGTTGCTAGTCTATCTTCCATAATGAAAAGTAGCCGGTCACAACTTGAACTTTAAATACTAAACACTTGAGAGCAATGTGTCTTGTTGTGTATAACTAAGTGTAGGGATGGCATTGAAGGGCAACGCTGATTTCCTTGTTAAGCAAAGATCTTGGACTTACTCGAGGACGAGCAAGGTTTAAGCATGGGGGATTGTTGACGCTCGTTATACGTACACTTTTAGTGCTATTTAAGTGGTGTTTTGGGACCAATTCATATACTAACCCGCCACTTGGCACTTGAAATAACCCCATTTTCACATATGCATGTATTTTTGGAGGATTTTGGTTTACGCAGGTTTTTGAGCTATAAATCAGCACTTTTGGACGAAGACCAAGGTCATGCGTAGCATGGAGGAACATGAAGGCAAAGGACCTAATACAACTTGGATTTCGTTCGCTCTCATCTATGGTGAACCAATCTCCAAGAATGTGGAAGGGCAAAGACTTGAAGATAAGGTTGGATGACTTCGGGATCAAGGCGAATCAGGCAGACATATGGAAGGGTATCAAGACCCAATCTTATCCCGAAGCAACCGACGTCAAATACCCACATGCATTGGCAAATCAATTCCTAGAGGATCAAGGAGCTTGCACGCAAAAGATGAGGCCAAGGCGGGCCAAAAAGGGCATAGACCGGCTGGCCCTGGACCTATGGGGCCGGCCGGCCTACCCCTTTCCTGCGCCGCCTTGACCTCCCCTTCGAGCAAGGGTTTCCTCGGACTATTTATAGCCCCTGTACCTCGAATCCCACAATGTGAGAACAGTAGATAGGTAATGGGCATAGATTGCCATTGGTAACGGGGAATGCTCCCGTTACCCTTTTTGGGTTACTAATAATCGAACAAAGGTAACGGGCAAATCCCCGTTACTAATAAGACATATTTGTAACGGGCCTATAACAACAACCGTTGCCAATAGCAATCACCAGCAACCAAAAATGGCTGCTTTTGTGGGCCCACTGTCAGACATTGTAACGGGCAAGTATGATGGACCGTTACAAATGCCTAAAGAAGTAACGGGCGTTATAGGATGCCCGTTACAAAAAGGCGACCCAAAAGTCTCTTTCTGGGCCCACTAGTCAAATTTTGTAACGGTCTTGGTTGGGAGCCCGTTACAAATATCTAATAGTGGTAACAGGCATATAGTAGTGCCCGTTACATGAGGGCGTTACCCATCACCCAACAGTCTATTCCAGGGCCCACATGGTCAAATATTGTAACGGGCTTATGTGGTGACCCGTTACAAGGGTCTGTTTTAGTAACGGGCACTTCGTAGTGCCCGTTACCTTTTTTATTGATGTAGGTAACGGTCTATTGTAGTTGCCCGTTACAAGTAGGCGTTACCCATCAACCATCTGTTCCTAATTTGTAATCGGCGTTGTTTAATGCCCGTTACCTTTACTGTGCCACCCCCACAAGCTCCAGCCAGTTTTCTGGCTGCATCCTGGAACCAGTCAGGATTTGGCAGCCACCAGTCAATCACAACATAAACACAGATTGATATACATATAACATATATACACTATTACACATCAAGATTGTGAATCAAGTTTCCAACATATATACACTATTACACATCAAGATTGTGAATCAAGTTTCCAAGTATCTCATCAAACAGATGGAAGCTGAATTAAGTTTCCAAGTTTCTCATCATTCATCATACACATGCAACAAGTATCAAGTTTATGAACTCACACGGCAGCTGCTGGACCATTATGGAAGCGGCCCCTTGGTTCCACGATCTCCTCAAGAATGAACTCGCACAGCATCCCCTGGAGCATCCTTAGTGCTCCTTGATCTATCACTGCGATGAGAACTTTGTAATCCTGCATAATACAATTATTATGAGAATACAAGTAAGAATCAGTTTCTAAAATCAAATGGAGACTATGAGCAGAGTCAAGGCTGAGCAGGTATACTTACAAAAGCATTTTTCATAATGCTTATGTCAGAGAGTAGGTCCAACATGTTCATTGCAACATAGAATCCACACAGTAAGCTCCCTGATGGCTGCTGAGCGCACTGCATGAAGGGTACCATAATGACACAAGTTGAGGCAGTACAAAATACGTATGAAGGGATCCAAAAAAAAGTCTCGTTCTTACCAGGAAATCTGTCTTGTGCACCAGTTTAGGTTTGCTTTTTGACTTTGTTTTCACATTCTTAATGTGCTCTGAAAATGCCCTGCATGATCAGCAATATTGATTAGAAACATTAAGAGATGGAATTTTTGTAACAAAACCTTCTTACCAGTTCACAACTTGTACGACGTCCTTGAACTTTCGCTTTGGCCAAGTTTTAGCAGAATCTAAGTACCAAACAACATTCCACCTCATTGCAATGACCACTAGTACCCAGTGGCCACCGGTGTTGTAGGCACCCACCACGAAGTCGTGCTTCATAGCCTTTCTAATTGTGTTTGCTACATGTTTGGTTTGGAATTGAATCATTGTGGCCAAGAATATCTGTGGGTCCAAAAACCCAACACTGCACTTCATATCCTCTGCCTGCTTCATCATTATCCTACAAATAAACTAATTGTTACCATGAACTTTGTGGTAAAAATTATAGAATATATGTTTTAGTGTGAAAGAACTTACAATGTCCAGCACCTCAACAAACTAACATCCAGGCCATCCAGATTGAAAAGGTCATACAAGTCATTGAAGCCAATTGTGAAGTCTAATTCACCATCATTGTCAAAGTATGATGCAGCCAACTTTGCCAGAATGCCATCAGCACCTTTCGTACTTTGAGCCATGACATACTTATGCAAAGCTTCACAACTTGGCCCAGCAGCCTTTAAAGCCTCTTCGGACAATATAGGCTCACCAGGATTATATTTTATGTTCTGTGTAGTCCAAACATTGGCAACCTTTTGCTATGGCTGCTGCTGCTGAGGCGTAGGTTGGGGGCCAAGTTGCTGCTGCTGCTGTGGCTCCTGCTGCTGAGGCGGAGTTTTGCTTATTAGCTCCTGCTGCTGTTGCTGCTGCTGAAGCTGCTGCTGAGGCGGAGTTTTGCTGATGAGCTTCTGCTGCTGCTGCTGATGTGGCTGCTTCTGCTGCTGCTGCTGTTGCGGAGTCTGGCTCTGCTGCTTCTGCTAAGGCTGATGTGCTATCAAGGCATTTTCAAGCAGCTGGCTCCATTGGTCATTGTCTGCCTGCAGTAGCTGATCCTGTTGTTGCTGCAGTAGCTGAGCTGCTGCTGCTGCTGCTCCATCTGAAGCTGTATCAGCTGATGTGGCTGCAGATGTGGGAGCTCTCGACCTAGGTGGTATAAGGATTCTCATCCTTGGCCGTTGTATGCGTTGCATGAGAGAATCACCTAGGGTTGTGAGCTCATCCCCTACTGGGATTGGCGGATTGATGTGCCTCGCATTGGCCCACATATAAGTAGGTTGCACCACAGCATACCCATACTCTACCGGTACTGTATGGCAAGTCTTTTGATCTGGATAGACAGTGGCTAATGCGAGCTCCATGTTATACCCGCTGCCATCCAAAAGACTGCACTTTGTGGGCTCTGTCAGCAGATCAATTGTGTCCGGCTCAAGTGATGGAGGCACACTGCTGTCATCCTCATTTTCATTTGCCTCTTCTTCCTCGCAGTTACTCTTGTGTACTGCCTGGAGGTTACACAGACCATCCGGTATGTGCACACCTGCAACTCTTAGCAACTCCACAACTCTAGTGATTGCTTCACCAACTATCTCTTCCTTGTCTGCATGAGACCTCCTCTTCATCTTCTTACTGTACATTCCAGCATCCTATACCCCAGCCTTGTGAACTGGACATGCCTCGGACTCGACCTCGATGCTCTGGATTCTCAAGAGCCGCAGTCAGAACATCATGCTCCCTAACCCCAGTGAAAGAACCATCACTAGCTTCAGCTGCATATCTTTTCACCTTATCTGCTACCTCCACCACCAGAGAGGAACTGAATGTTATGTCCCCGCTGGTATCGGTGGTCTTCTGTGACCTTGCCCGCAGATATGGCCTCGAACGGCAGGAAATTGATTCCAAGGGTTCTCTTTTCCTTCTGCAGCTAGCTTTGCATCCTCCTCCTCCCAATCTTTCCTTTTACGAGCATAACCTTTTCTGCCCATCTTGTGCGGCTTAGTGTGCTTTGCTATCTTATCTTTCATCTCTTGGCTCGTCTGCTCAAAAAATTCAGAATTGGTA
Organism: Alloteropsis semialata; assembly: GCA_004135705.1. Classification (NCBI taxonomy): domain Eukaryota; kingdom Viridiplantae; phylum Streptophyta; class Magnoliopsida; order Poales; family Poaceae; genus Alloteropsis; species Alloteropsis semialata. Next base: position 14,232,569 of record CM014276.1, read on the forward strand.
GTCTCCACAAACCTCTCCCAGTCTTGTGGCTTCAAAAAGGGATGCTTCTCAAAGGGAAGCATGTCTTGCCTCACATAATCTGCTCTTAAATGAGACTTGAATCGTCTGTGCAAACTCCCAATCTCTTTCAAACCTGCCTTAATTGCCTTTTCTTGCTCAGCTGTGGATAGATTGGCTGGGTACTCTAGCTTTTCCGCTAAAACAGTGAACATGCCAATCTTGTCCTCCATTGGGAGTTCCTCAAGCTTGATGTTGATTGACACCCTCTCCCGAGCAATTAGGCCACAGACCAATAAAAATCTATCCCTCACAGCATCTAGGACAGGCCAACCTTGGTCATCAAGTCCAATTGCAGTCACCCTGTCGTCTGGCCATCTGGTTTGTGTCCGTGACCTGCGGGCTCGAGTACTACTCCCAGCAGTTTGTGATGAGTGAGCCTGTGTAGCAGGTTCACTGTTGGCATGAGCCTGTGTAGCAGGTTCACTATTGGCATGAGCCTGTGCAGCAGGTTCACAGTTGGCATGTGCATCAGGTGCACTGTTGTCACTAGAGGAGCTCCTTGATGAGTGAGACATGTAGCTCCTTGTAGGCTGCATAAATTCAGAGAGATCCTAAATTAAAACATCCTAGACAGTGATGCTACTGCACAGCTAGCACTAAATTGATATGCAAACAAAATTAAGTTTATCCAGTCAGATGATAGAGTGAACCATGTAGTGCCACCACGCTGGGAGTTACAGGGCACAAGCGATACGGAATAAAGCCGCCCATGCCACATGCCACTCTGGTGGATTTTAGTTGGCAATGCTTACATAGTTCAAGTGATCATTAGGCTGGTAAACTAGAACAGATTGAAGTATATTTCTAATTTAAAACTTCCTAGACAGTAAATTGATAAGCACCAGATAGAGGCTTAATAGCTAAAACTAATGGAAACTGAAACTACTAGCTACTTGCAAACAAGCTACTATAAAGATTGCAATCATGACTTCATTAAACTTAAACTGCTGCTCTGCTCACCTCAGAAATGAAGCTCTGATCTGAACCTGCACTTGGCCATTGGATAAATTTAGAGAGATCCTAAATTAAATCATCCTAGACAGTGATGCTACTGCACAGCTAGCACTAAACTGATATACAAACAAAATTAAGTCTATCCAGCCTGATGATAGAGTGAACCATGTAGTGCCACCACGCCGGGAGTTACAGGGCACAAGCGATACGGAACAAAACCGCCCATGCCACATGCCACTCTGGTGGATTTTAGTTGGCAATGCTTACACAGTTCAAGCGATCATTAGGCTGGTAAACTAGAACAGATTGAAGCATATTCCTAATTTAAAACTTCCTAGACAGTAAATTGATAAGCACCAGATAGAGGCTTAATAGCTAAAAACTAATGGAATCTGAAACTACTTGCACCAGATAGAGGCTTAATAGCTAAAACTAATGAAAACTGAAACTACTAGCTACTTGCAAACAAGCTACTATTAAAATTGCAATCATGACTTCATTAAACTTAAACTGCTGCTCTGCTCACCTCAGAAATGAAGCTCTGATCTGAACCTGCACTTGGCCATTGGATAAATTCAGAGAGATCCTAAATTAAAACATCCTAGACAATGATGCTACTGCACTACTAGCACTAAATTGATATGCAAACAAAATTAAGTCTATCCAGCCTGATGATAGAGTGAACCATGTAGTGCCACCACGCTGGGAGTTACAGGGCACAAGCGATACAGAACAAAGCCGCCCATGCCACATGCCGCTCTGGTGGATTTTAGTTGGCAATGCTTACACAGTTCAGGCGATCATTAGGCTGGTAAACTAGAACAGATTGAAGCATATTCCTAATTTAAAACTTCCTAGACAGTAAATTGATAAGCACCAGATAGAGGCTTAATAGCTAAAACTAATGGAAACTAAAACTACTAGCTACTTGCAAACAAGCTACTATAAAGATTTCTAAACTTAACCACTAAAGTTCAATAAAACAAGTCATAAAATTGAACTTAACCTCTTGTAGAAGGTAAACAAATTTAAGATCAACATATTTCTAAAGTTGTCATTGGGCATAGCTACTCTGCAGATCAATACCAATCAAACTCTAGGAACTGAGCAAATCCTAGGATCTAGGAACAATCAAACCCTAGGAACAAGCAAATCCTAGGACCTAGGAACAATCAAACCCCTGGAACAAGCAAATCCTAGCAATGCTTACACGGGAGCAGGGAGAAATAGATCCAAACTATCAGCAGAGCCAACCCTAGGAGGAACAGGATGGTCGCGGCGATGGGGAGGAGACCCTTGGAGCAGAGCCATACCTCTTGGAATCTGCGATGGGGAGACCGGCGGCGGTGTAGAGGATGGTGGCCTCCCTCTTCTGCGTCTTCCCCCTCTTCTCCTCCCTCTTCTCCCCCTTCCCCCTTCCACCAAGCGCGCGGAGGAATAGATCCGACGACGATGGCGAGTTAGGGGAGACCGGCGCGCGGTGTAGAGGATGGTGGCCTCCCTCTTCTCCGTCTTCCCCCTCATCTCCTCCCTCTTCTCCTCCCTCTTCTCCCCCTTCCCCTTCCACCAAGCGCGCGGAGGAATAGATCTGGCGAGTTAGGGGAGACGACGGCGGTGGTGCAGCGGGGAGATGTCGCGGGTGGGGAGGGGCAGCAGTGGTGCGGTGGGGAGGGGCAGCAGTGGTGGGGAGACCCCGGTGGCGGTGGCGGCAGCGGCGGCGGCTAGGGTTTGATGGGAGAGAGCGGAGGCGGCTAGAGGAGAATGACGACGCGGCTTGGGTTGTGGTGAGGTATACTGAGATTAAAAAAAGGGGGAATGAAGTGCTATAGGTAACGGGCCTTTCCAAAAGCCCGTTACCTATATGAGTTAAAAAAATAAAACAAAAATGCAAAAATGGGGTGGAGGGCGGCCTTCGAACCGCGGCAGCCTAGCTCAACACACAACAGACATACCACTACACTACTCAAGTAAGTTCGGTATGACACATCATAGAAATTTACTTCTTTTGTATGTGCTATAGGTAACGGGCGTTCCAAAAGACCGTTACCTATATGAGTTAAAAAAAGCATAAATGCAATAAAACAAAAATGCAAAAATGGGGTGGAGGGCGGCCTTCAAACCGCGGCCGCCTAGCCCAACACACAACAGACATACCACTGCACTACTCAAGTAAGTTCGATACGACTAATCATGGAAATTTACTTATACTGTCTATTTTTTTATGTTTTCACGTCTATAAGTTTCAAGCCGGCCCCCTCGTCTTCCAACTTCCCTCTCACTCAGCAACTGCCCCATCCTCTTCCCACCCTCGACTGCTCCGGCGGCGCCCTCCTCTCTTCATCGACAGCTCCGGCGACTGCGGCGGTGATGAGGCCATCTAGGCAATCTCTCCAAGCGCGGCTGCAAGCCCGGGATCCGGCGACCGGACATTTCGCCTCCGGTCCCCCCAAGGCGGCGGCAGTGGCGACCGGACATTTCACTTCCTCCTCGTCAAGCGGCGACGGCGGCGACCGCTCTCCACCTCCTCCTCGTCACTCGTCAATCGGCATCCGCATCGCCGATGACGAGGGGCCCTCGAGTTCACTCATCAACAGGAAGGGGAAGGGGAAGGCGGTGTCGGCGGCCAAGGGGAAGGAGAAGGAGATGGCGGCCAAGGGGAAGGAGAAGGTGGTGGCGGCCAAGGTGAAGGAGGAGGAAGAGGAGGAGGAGCAGATGCCTCCGGTGAAGAAGAAGAAGATGAAGTCTCTGGTGAGGGTTTTTTTCATTGCATTTTCAGTTTACTGCTCATGAGGGTTTTTTTCAGTTATGAATTTGTGTTATGAATTGGAGATGAATTAGTGTTCATTTGTATACATTAGTGTTTAAATTGCATTTTCAGTTTACTGCTCATGAGGGTTTTTTCAGTTATGAATTTGTGTTATGAATTGGAGATGAATTAGTGTTCATTTGTTTGCATTAGTGTTTAAATTGCATTTTTAGTTTACTGCTGATGAGGGTTTTTTCATTGCATTTTCAGTTTACTGCTAATGAGGGTTTTTTCAGTTTGCTTAAATCCAGTTTGTTCCAATTTGTGTTATGAATTTATGACTTTGCGTTATGAATTGCAGATGCATTAGTGATATTCTGTGACATTGTGAATTTGTTTAAATCCAGTTTGTTTAAATTGCAATTTGACTAAAACTTGAGTTGATCAACAATGTGTTGTTATATTCTGTAACATCATTTAAATTCAATTTCATTTAATTTTAGTTTAAGTTCATTTAAATCTAGTTTGTTTTGACTGAAACTGTGTTGATCAGTTCCATTTAAATTCAGTTTTTGTACTGAAGTAGGTTTCAATTCATTTTTTGTACTGATCAAGGTTTTCAACTCCACTCTTGCAGCGTCGCATGAGTTTTGGGATTTGCACAACAAGATGGCAGCATCCCAAATGAGGATCAGCGAGCTTACTGCTGAGCTTGCTGAGGAAAAGGAAAGGAAGAAGCAGATTGCGCTCACGCTGATACAGGCAGCCAGCAATGCTACTACTAGGAAATTGTTGTAGGTCAAAACTAATTTAGTGAAAACAGTATTAGGATCAGACCAGCATCAGCAAGGAAATTGTTTTGTCCAAGAATGTTCTTGTGTTGTTATGTCCAAGAATGTTTTGTGTTGCTGGTGTTGTAGTCAGTAATCAAGTACAATGTCATATATATATGTCATGTGTTTTATATATGTCTATATTTATGTTCTGTGTATATTTCAGTATTCTGTGTATAAATGTCATGTGTCATATATTTATGTTCTTGTGTTGTTTTGTCCAAGAATGTTCTATTTTGTTCATGTGTTGTGTTGCTGATGGCATGCCAGGTTCTGTTCTGGCTGTCATTTCTGTGCTTATTCGTAACGGGCGCTTTATAACGCCCGTTACTGATATGTCATTAGTAACGGGCGTTTTCTAAACGCTCGTTACTGTTAGCCAGTTTTTTGGCTGCATCCTGGAACCAGCCAGGATTCAACAATGAGGCTCAAATTTCATCACACGTTTCAAATTCAACAATAAGGCTAAGATTTGATAAAACACATACAAATGAGGCTCAAATTTGATCACACCTTTCAAATTCAACAATAAGGCTCAGATTTCATCAATACACATACAAATTCAACAATGAGGCTCAAATTTCATCACACCTTTCAAATTCAACAATAAGGCTCAGATTTCATCAATACACATACAAATTCAACAATGAGTCTCAAATTTCATCACACATTTCAAATTCAACAATAAGGCTCAGATTTCATCAATATACATACAAATTCAACAATGAGTCTCAAATTTCATCACATCTTTCAAATTCAACAATAAGGCTCAGGTTTGATCAATACATATACAAATTCAACAATAAGGCTCAAATTTGATCAATACATATACAAATTCAACACTAAGGCTCAAATTTCATCAATACACATATCAAAGTTGCTTTTCCCTTGCTTTTTGGACATGGATTGTTTCTCAATGGTCGGTTCTCAAGTATGGTGTTTAATCATTCGCCAAGAGTCGGGGCATGTATGAAGTGTCAAAGGATGGAATTTCGTCAAACTAGTTGTACTCATCCGCAACAACATTTTGAACCCCAACAATCCTTTTTTTTTCCAGGCATAACCACATACCAGTTCTTCTTTGCAAGATCGGGTACATAGAACACTTGTTGAACATCATTGGCGAAGACAAACGGTTCATCTTTGTAACCAAAGGCCTATAGATCAACACTAACAAATCCATATTTGTCCTTGGTCACGCCTTTCTTCCCATTGACCCATCGACACCGAAACAAGGCTACCTTGAATCCTACATAGTCAAGCTCCCAAATCTCCTCTATTTGCCCAAAATATGTGTCGGACTCTTCTTCGTTGTCGACGGCCTCTACACGCACACCACTATTTTGATAGATGCTCTTGGCATCTTGGGCCATGGTGTAGAACGTGCATCCATTGATATCATATGCTTGGTATGTTGTAATAGTGAACAATGGCCCTGCTGCTAGTTTTCTTATCAGATTATCGGTTATAGCAGTGTTGGCGTTCTGGACATAATCTCGGAGCCAAGTGTTAAAGCCTTGCATGTGCTTCTTTGAAACCCAAGGCTCATTACGGTTAGGATTCCCTTCACGTAGCTGTCGCATTTGCTCGTTGACATATGGTGTAACTACATTGGTCTGTTGTAGCACGGTGAAATGAGCCTTGTTGAAGGAATCTTGATCTGGAGTGATTGACTGTTTGCCCAAGGTCCCAACACCTGCAAGCCTACCTTCATGCCTTGAATGAGGAACACCAATGGGGTTTTCGGGGTCCATATAACCCATGGCCCACTCCACTGCTTCGATGGTACCATAGCCACGAACCATGGCTCCCTCCGGAAATGACCGATTATGTACCAATGATTTGAGGAAGCCATAGAACCTCTCATATGAAAACATTTGATGAAGGTAAGATGGGCCAAGGTAGAAGATCTCCTTCGCAAGATGTGCTGTTAGATGGACCATGAGATCAAAGAATGAGGGTGGGAAAGTAGCTTCAAGCATGCATAGGGTCTCGAAATGCCTTCTCTCTATCTTCAACAGTGCATCCTCATCAATCACCTTCTGTTCTATTGCATTGAAGAAAAAGCACAAGCTCATCACAGCCTCGCGAACCTGTACTGTCTTGATACCTCTAAGTGCAACAGGAAGAAGAGATGTCATCAACACATGGCAATCATGAGATTTCATCAATTGGAAATTTATTTTCTTGTCCTTCACCGACACTAGCCTTTTGAAGTTTGATGAGTAGCCTGAAGGTACTTTCAAACTATGCAAAAACTCACAGAATTCATGTCTCTCCATCTTTGACAATGTGGTTGCTGCTACGGGGAGGTCCGTCCCCGTGTCTGCTTCCTGTGCATAGAGCTCCGGCCTGATGCCCATATCTTTAAGATCCTCTCTTGCATTTTCATGATCTTTTCCTTTCCCCCTCTGTTGTAACAAAGTTCCACACAAGCTCTCACACACATTCTTCTTGACATGCATGTTGTCAATCGAATGACGCACATCCAACACCTCCCAATACTCTAGCTCCCATAGTATTGATTTCTTGTTCCATATCCCTTTCCTATTTCTTCTTCACCATCTCTCTTCTTTCTTTTGCCAAGGATGGTCTTTTTTGGTAACTCCTCGATATTTTTGATGCCTTGGACTTGCAAGTAGACTTCCATTCCGGACACATGCGGAGGCGCCATTCGTTTTTCCTTTTGCCCATCAAACTGATAATCCATGTCCTGGTATGGATGTTTCTTGGGGAGCAAACGACGGTGCCCCATAATTACGAATTTCTTTGAGTTTCTTAGCCACAATGAGCATGTTTCATCTAAGCAGTGGGGGCAAGCTGCACCTTTTCTTTTACTCCGCCCAGAGAGGTTGCGATGAGCCAGGTTGTCGTTGATGGTGGTGAACAACATGGCATGCAATGTAAACTCCTCACGCTGGAACTCATCCCAAACCTCCTTGACACCAGGCTTCCAAAGTGTCTTCAAGTCATCAACCAATGGCCTCAAGTAGACATCAATACGGTCACCGGGTGTCTTTGGCCCAGAAACCAAGATTGACAGCATCAGGTATTTCCGTTTCTTGCATAGCCATGGTAGAAGGTTCAACACTGACAGTACGACAGGCCACGCGCTATGCATTGAACTCTGGTTACCGAATGGGTTGACGCCATCTATGCTCATAGCGAACCGAATGTTCCTGCAATCTTCAGCAAACCAATCATAGTGGGAATCAATGTTACCCCATTGTGCTGTATCTGCGGGGTGTCTAAGCTTGCCATCAGCCTTCTTTCGCCCTTCCCTATGCCAACGCAAGAGTTGGGCCTCCTTTCGTGTCACAAACATGCGTTTCAGGCGGGAAATGATGGGGAAATACCATGCCACCCTCACAGGACCCCCTCTGTTACTACCCTTCTTCTTGCCTCTGATCTTCACGGGCTCGTTCCCGTCATTGGCATTATCTCCGCCATCTTTTTTCCTCTTGTACCGACTAAACCCACACTTTGGGCAATTGTCAAGGTCCTCATATTCTCCACGGAACAACACACAGCTGTTGATACATGCATGGATTTTTTCAACCTCTAAACCAAGAGGACAGATTATCTTCTTTGCCTCGTAGACAGACTTGGCCACTTGGTTTCCGTCTGGTAGCATGTCGTTTAGCAGATCCAATAAATGTTTGAAACTTTTGTCGGTCCAACCATGAGCTGCCTTAAGCTGCAGAAGTTTGAGATCACCAGAAAGGTGAGAGTACTTCCGACAACTAGGATAGAGGGGTATCTTTGAATCTTCCACGAACTGTTTCAGCTTTGCTAATTCAGAAGTTGTGTACACACCTTGAAACTCAACATCCCTCACCATCTGATCAACATTGTTCACACGAGGCAACAACTCATCATCATTGAAACCCGTAACTTCTTGGTCAGTCATATCCTCAAGTCGCATCACAACAGGTGGGGATGCTTCATCTTCCTCAAAGTTATTTCCGCATTCTTCTTCCCCTGTAATAATGATAAATTAAGGAGTTAAGACATTCTGCAGCCTTACCCTATAACAATGAGAAATCAAGGAGTTAAGACATTCTGCACTTGTTTCACCTTCGTTAGGGACTTCAGCATGGCGTCGTGCTTGACCTTCATTAAGGCATCCTGCTTTGCCTTCATTAAGGCCTTCCTCACCATGCCTGTTCCAACACATGTAATTCTTTGTGAATCCACGTGTGATTAGATGATGGAAAATGTTGTCCCGTTGTCCGAACTTCTTTTGGTTGAGACAATCAAAACAGGGGCAATACATCGTAGGCACCCCCCGGTTTCTCATGTCCACCTCTGCTTGATCAAGAAAACCATTGACCCCGCTTAGGAATGACTCCCAAACTCTGGGCTGTCTGTAGATCCAAGCCCGATCAGCCGCCATCTACAAGTTCAATAAATAAATGTGTGTTACGAAATATATCATCAAAATCTAAAGACATTAAGCTAGACACATAAATTCAACAAAAGGGCTCAAATTTTATCAATACACATACAAATTCAACATAAAGGCTCAATTTCATCACTACACATATAAATTCAACAAAAGGGCTCAAATTCCATCAATACACATATATAAGTTCAACAAAAAAGGCTCAAATTTCATCAATACACATATATAAATTCAACAAAAAAGGCTCAAATTTCATCAATACACATACAAATTCAGCAAAAGGGTTCAAATTTCATCACTACACATATAAATTCGACAAAAGGGCTCAAATTTCATCAATACACATATATAATCTCAACAAAAAAGGCTCAAAAAAGGCTCCCCTGTACAGGGGAAGGGGATGAGCTAGGTGGAGGTATGTGTAGGGACAAAATCCATACCACGCGCGAGGAGGAGAGGAGGGCGGTGAAGGCAGAGGTGCTGCCGGCCGGCGATCACCAGCACCGACGACGACCGCCGCGCACGCTACTAGCTAGTAGCTCGTGCTTCGGTCGATCGCGCGCGCGTGGCACCCAAGAAGCAGGGCGCTCGTGTGCTCGATCTCGGGGAGGAAAGACGGCGGCCGCAGTGACGACGGCGAGGAAAGACGGCGGCCGGCGGAGGAGTGGACGCCCGCCGGCTGCTGCTTTCCGCCGACAGCAGCCAGCCGCGGGAGGCGACAGTGCCATGCAGCTGGCGAAGCTGCAATTATTGAGCTCCAAGACTAGTAACGGGCGTTACATGGCCACATCACGGCCCGTTACCAGTACCAACACATGTAACGGTCATTCAGAGCCCGTTACTTATATGCTCTTATCAGTAACGAGCCTTAACAGTCCGTTACTTATGTGTGCCTTATCAGTAACGGGCTTTAAGAGCCAGTTACTTATATGTGCATTATTCGTAACGGGCGCACTTAACGACCGTTACTAAAACTAGTAGTAACGGTTATAAATGCAGCCCGTTACTATAGATCCCTCATCGGTAACGGGCTTTGTGGTGGCGAGGCTGGGCTCGGGCCAGCCAAGCTTATTGGTAACAGACATTGTTTAGTGCGCGTTACTGATGACAAGCCTTGTAACGGGCATCATGGGTCCGTTACTAATGCTGCGTTACCTATTTGAGGTTTTCACGTAGTGGCCACGGCAGGGAATCAACCAGAAGTCGGCGAAAACTAGGGTATACATCAAAGGGAGACGAGGGTCACTGCAAGTCTTCGAAGGTACCTAGGGCATGGCCTAGGCCAACCCTAGCCGCCATGGCCTCCCTGCGCGGTTGTGCCACGGCGAAGCTCGAGAGTCAAGCCCCAAGATTCATTGGGGGTACACACACGATGGTGATATCAATCTAATCTCTATTCTAGTTGTCTCAACCTTGGTCTACTTCTTTGAATGCTTTATATTCATATGCACGGCCGTCATATGTTCACAGTAAGATTAGATCTAATCGTGGTGATTAGTCCATATTTTGCAGATACATTGAAGTAGCGCGTTCTAGCTAGTCCGTCGATTACCCTGGTGTGGTGACAGTATGACGGAGGGAAAGGTTCTAGCGACGACGTGATGTTGTGTTGGATCAATGGCGAGTACGATAGGAGTTGTCACAAGCCACTACAAGAGGAAGCTCATCAAGCGCTTGCTAGTCAGTTGGGTAAAGCTTTGGGAAACCTTAGGCATTGGCACGCACCCCACAGCGGTGACCATTGGAAAGTAGGCCGCTTGCGAGCCGCCTTTCGGAGAGAAGACTCGGGTACCTTTGGTAGAGATTCAATCTTTGGTTTTGATCACCTTTTGACTAAGAGCTGTACCTAGAGACGATTAGGCCTTCGTTAACCTTGGTTATGCTATCTTTGCTTACGCTTCTGGATGAGATCAACCTTACACTTCATTCACATCTATTTCGTTTACCCTCATATGCAATCTATGCTTAACGCTAGGAATAGATCCAGTAGATTAGATGGAAAACCCTAGGTAGTTCATTGTCGATCCACGGATTGATAAACCTTGGATGGAATACTCTAAGGGAAAAGCTATGATGATCCGTGCGCTTGCGGTTCACAATTGGCGCGTCTATGGACCGTCAACAATGAGCAAGTTGGAGTCATCAATGGTATGTATTCGGTGGTGATGATCCAAACACACCTATTATATGAGTAATGTTCTTCATGTCATCCGATCTCTTAGCGACTCAATGTCTCCTTCTATGCTTTCTACCTATCATGAATATGATTATTCCTTAGTCTAATCCATGGTTAGACTGTATAGCATGCTTTATGTAATCATGGTGATTAGATCTAGTATGTCGACCCTTTATAATATCTAGACACGTCCACTTGTGGAAGTGCCCTTGTAACTAACCACGCCGATAGGGAGCATCGTGATAGGGTGTGATCCCGTGTACGGTGGCGTTCTTGGGAGGTTGACCAGAGGTAAGAGTTTAAAGATGGCTTTGGATGAGATGCATGATGAGCTTGCTCTTATTTGCTAGAACTACAACTAGAAGACGATAGGCTCATTTATCCTTTGGTTGCTCTTTACCCTCGCCTATGTTATGGATGCGATCATCCTACAAATTACTCACATCTTATAGTAGGTTTACCCTTTATATGCAATCAACGCTTCATGCTAGGAATAGATCCGTTAGATTAGATGGAAAACCCTAGTAAGTTCAGTGTTGATCCACGGATTGATAAACCTTGGATGGAATACTCTAAGGGAAAAGATACGATGATCCGTGCGCTTGCGGTTCACAACTGGCGCGTCTATGGACCGTCAACAAATGCCATGTTGATCGTAAGAGTACCTTGGGGGGTTGCCATTTGCTAGGGCGTTCCTTGGTTTCATGGTCATCTAAGAAGAAAAACTCTGTGGCCTTATCCACCGCGGAGGCGGAATACATTGCCGCCGGGGCTTGTTGTGCTCAAATCCTTTATGTGGAGCAAAGCCTCTTGGATTATGGTGTGGTACTAGATAGGGTTCCCCTCCTTTGTGATAATCAAAGTGCCGTAAAACTTGTTAATAAACTGGTTCAACATTCTCGCACAAAGCGCATAGATATTCGCCATCACTTCCTTCGTGATCATGTTGCCCGTAACGATATATCACTTTGTGGTGTCCATTCGGAAGATCAATTGGCGAATATCTTCACAAAACCTCTTGATGATTCAACTTTTTTGAGGTTACGAAGTGAGCTTAACGTCTTAGATGCTTCTAATATCATGTAGGTTTTTCTTGTCATATAGAATGCATTTCATATGTATATATGCTAGGGGCTTGTCTAACCTTGTCAAGATAATGATGAGCATGGGTCTTACTTGAGCCGGTGGTTCCCTTTTCTCTCAAGGCATGTAGTTTGGCTCATCATGAACAAGCTTGAGAAGGGTTCAAACTTGACAAGATAGATTTAAATTCCATTATTGCATCTTTCTTGTCAAGTAAGGCTTGCACTCATGTTTAATTTCATGCACTTGTCTTGAATTGCATCTTGCATGCATTAGATCACAAAGGAGAAATCATCTTGTGAGAAAGTTATTTCACTTTCAATGTGACTTGACAACTCCATAAGAATGATGAAATCAATGTTGTGCTTTCTTGCCTATTGAGTCATGTCCTAACGAGCTTAAAGTTTTGATCTCTAAGTTCAAAGGCCATGGCTCATACATTTCTTTTTTTGGAGTTCCTCCCCTTTGGTCTTTATTCGCCCTATTGAAAAACTAATGTTATGTAAAGCTCTTGAGCAACTAAGTAATTTCAAAGGAGTGTTTGAGGGGTGAGGATGTCACTCAAGACTAGCCCTAACTTGTGCTTACGCTTGTTGGTTGTTCAAAAATTGGGCTAGTTAAGAGATCTTTTTCGGCCTGAAAAATCTCTTATCGTTGTATCTTCCGCCGCCCTACGGTGTTTAATACGGCGTGCTGTCTTCACAACAGTGCTGGATCTCTTGCATCGAGTTGTGAACGGTGTATGCTTCAAACAGTGAACGGTGAACAATCCTAAAGCATACGGCGTTCCCCTAGCTGGTGCTCCTGTTCAACTCATCTCGGCGTATTATAGGCCCTTTATCCACACAATAACATTGGATGTTACGTCGCTCGAGTTTTCTCTATGATATGCCCAATGGCGTTTGGTACGCTGCAGCTCAACGGAACATACGGCGAGTCTTCTTTGGGTTGGCCCAGTTTACATCGTCTCTGCACAACTTGAATGACGTTACAACGTCGACCCCCAGCGGATTATACACTGTTCGAATCTTTCACGGGGCCCACCTGTCATATAACTATTCGGGAGTTTGACCTAATCAGTTTCAACCCTTTCCTTTTGACTACCACCAGCCGCCGCCGCTCTCTTCCTCCACGACCCGTGCCGCCGCTCACCTTTTTCGGCCGCCTCTCGCCACGCTGCTGCCCACTAGCCGCCGCCGCCGCTCCACCACAGTGCAGCCCCACCGCCGCCCCTCCACCGGCCCCTATCAGCCTGCGCACTTCCGTGCCCCCCGCGTGCCACCGCTCACCTGCTAGGGTTTTGGCCCTCGCCGCCACCCGCGGCCCCCGCCGCCGCTTGCCCTCACCGGCATTGGGAAAGAAGCAGTGCGGCACCCCTTCTTGATCTTCGCGTCATCTCCTTCCTCAATCCTGCAGTGGTGATCCAGATTCGATCAATCCCCATCTATCTCAATGGCTCTGTCATGTTTTTTGAATCTGCTTCGTTCAATTCTATGCCAATTCATGACTAAACCATGCTCTTCAATGTCTATAACATGTTCGTTGCCCTCATATGATATTCCATGCTCTAATTTCATGCCTTTGTCCAAATGCCCTAATGTCTTTACTCTCTCATGGACAAATATGCGTTGTTTCCTCTATTGTAATTCAGTGAATTTCATGCTCTCTGTTCATGTCTCATGCATGATCAAAATTCAATGCAAATATCTAGGGCCCCATGTATCTCTTTGCTAAGTATTTCGGCCATTGCTTAGTGCACTGCTTAAGTACTTAGAAGTCTTTGACATATGGTCGATCTCTGCTTAATGTCATGCAATCCTTATCATATCCACTAGATGATCATGTTTTAGGCTCATATCATATCTCTTGCTTAAGGACTTACTGTCTTTATCTATCTCATCGCTCATTCTATCTTCTATCATTTCTCGGCAGATGGGGAAAGAAAAGGGAAAAGCGAAGGCCGTTGAGAAGCCGAAGCCGAGCAAGAAGAGGACTCGCTAGCAGCACGAGATCGAGAGAGTTCTAGCGGTTCCTGACACCCACCAGCAGCGTCCTCTCTGGATCGGGGGCACTCCCAAGTCAGGGGGAGTCAGGGGGAGCACAGGCAGAGGGAGCCGAGACAGCAGACACAGAGGCAGGACAGTCAGAGCAGCCCCAGCTATGCCTCTCCGGTCGTGCTCGCACTAGTCCTAAGAAGTACTGCACCACGTCGATAGGGTCCTCGGACTCGTGGTGGCGGTACACAGCGAGCGGGTCATGGACAGGGCCCCCAGCTTGAGGAGTTGGCAGAGGAGCACGGGGAGCAGCCTCAGGCAGACAAGGAGTATCCAGAGGTCGACCGATACCGTCTGTGGGACCTCACTACTGTCAGAGCCTGTCACATCAAGCGGCTCAGGTTGTCAGAAGACCGTGACTGGTTTATTCTTGTGAGGGAGCCTAGGGTCGATCAGCAGTTCTGGACATACATGCAGCATAGTTTCTACGCCTCTTACCACAAGAGGGGCATCCGGCTATTTGACCACCACAGACTTGACATGGACCGGATCAGGGAGGCAGCAGGAGAGGATGTGAGGCCATACTTTGAGGCAAATCCTGGTTTGATTGAGCTTTTGAGGCACAATGGTTTTGTTGAGGAGTGGATCAGCGTCTTCTACTACACAGTGTGGATCTCCCCTGACCGCGAGTACATAATCTTCATGTCTGAGGGGGAGAAGCACAGGTTGACAGCGTAGCGGATCAGGGAGTTCTTTGGGTTAGAGCAGTGCGAGTACCATCTTCACGAGATGGCTCACCCCGGTGCTACACCTCCTCGCTGCAGTCAGCTCGGTGGAGTTTTTCCTTCAGACGCTCAGGTGGCCCTTCTGTTCGACCCACCTCTTCCACCTAGTGCCCCACGGGTTCCCGACGCCATGACGTACGTAGCATACGCCCTCTTCACCTACTCTTGGGACCCCCTCTTGGGGTACTGTGGGTGACACTCAAGATGGGTACCTGCAGATGTGTCGAACAGGGTTATTTGACCCTCCCACGCCGACTGTCAGCATTCCGTCTTTCCGCAGGACGGAGTGGTTCAGAACGTGGCAATGATCGGTCATTCGCTAAGGACGGAGTGGCCATCGCGTTAGGTGTACTGCCTCCACTCCGTTTGTTTGGGGTAATTAATGCTCGTCCTGTCTGTTCACATCACGGACTGTGTTCGCCTGACTGATCCGACCCATCCCGGGCCCCTTCTATGAGATCGGTCTTCGGCCAGGACAGGGCAGTTCGGGCGAGACGGAGAGGAAGCCGTGGACTCTGTCCCGACTCGGGTGTGAGGGTCGAGCAAGGCGAAGGTTCCCATCCCGCAGCGGCCCTGCTCCCAACCCCTCCTTGGGGTCGGGCGAGGCGGAGTGGCTTTGCCGCGGTGTACCCTGTTCCCAATACTCCTCCTGGGGTCGGGCGAGTCGGAATTAGGCGTGCCAGGCCGTAGCAGGGCCATGGTCGGGCCGTGTTGGCAAGAAGAGTATATTGAAAGGCCTTGTATCCTGCGATTTGTTTTGGGCGGATAGCTCCTTGATGTGCGTCTTAACCTTGTGGGTTAAAACACTCCGGATATTGATATCCGACAGTAGCCCCTGAGTCCTTGCGGAGGTTATGTCAGCTGTGCAGGGACTCATCGCCTTGGTCTGCCATCCGTGGGTGCACGCGAGCGCACCCACCGAGTGTAGCCCCCGAGCCTATGGCGAGTCGTGGACTCGTCCAGAGGGTTAGTTCGTGGTTTATTTGACTATTTTCCTCACAGGGGGCACGCGAGCGCACCCAGTGGGTGTAGCCCCCAAGCCGCTGGGCAAATAATAAATTCACTCAGAGGCTGAGACCCATCTGCCCATGCAGTCCTGTCACCGCTCGGGCGGGTCGCTCCTTTTTAGGGCTTGGCGCGGGCCTTAATCACACGCAGGGGTCTCGTGACCTTGTGTCAGGATCCGCAGCGAGGCGTGCCTGCCATGCCTGGCCCTGACCCGAGTTGTCATGTCGGTCCTGTTTCGGGCGTGCCGCCACTGTTTCTCCCGTGGGGGTCTTTGTCTTTTTCGGACCGACCATTTGGTCGCGCCGCGTGGCGAGTTCCTGTAGCCCCCCGAGTAGGGCCCGTGGGCTGCCTTGTATGCTATAAATAGGGGGTATTTGGCTTGGCCACCCCGATATTCAAGCTAACTTATTTCACCTTTCTTCCCTCAAATGGAGCCGGCATTTGTAGGCTTCGTCCCCGGTCGTCCCCCGGAGGGTAGGGCCAGGGAAGCTACTCGTTGATGCCAAAAGAATCCCAGCGAACTCTGGGAGTCAGGTGCATGGTGCAACATTTGCTCGGTGTCGCACAGGCCCTCAGTGCTGCCGACTTTCTTCCCACACCTGCCACTTCGGAGGTGGTGGTGTGGTCGGCTGTCGGGCGCAGCTTGGGCTATCGGCGTGCCGATCCCCTACTTGCCCATACTGGTATCTGCGCTTTGTGGATGTTTCCAGAAAGGGCCGAGGTCGTGGGGGATCGTGTACTGTCACCTGTGCGCTGCTACTCTTCATCCTCTCTTCTCAGGTTACCCGTTGTCGGTGCCAGCTGAATTCGAGGCGAGGGAGGCATGGCGCGCGACGTGGCAGTCGGTTCATCACTGGGAGCTGTTCTCCTGCACCTTCTCTCCCTACGGCATCCTTGGGGAGGACGATGCCAAAAGAAGGCCTGCGACGTAAGCTCGCATGGCCTCCTGCTTTATTTAGGAGGACTCCTCCCCTTGGTCATCTTAAATCGCCACCTAGGAGTGGCGATTCCCATTTGTAACATTCTACGGCCGCGCGCCGTATGTACTTTGCCTCTATTTATAAATAAGGACATCGTTTGTTCATTTGTTCTGAGACCGCATCGTCGGTCTCTTGTTTGCGATTCTGACCCCCATGTTTTTCCCAGGTTTTGGGTTTCGTACCCAGACGGACGGTCGTTTCATCTTGTCTGTGTTTTCCCCTCGTGCTTTCCTTACAGTAGGATAGAGGGTCAGAGATGCCTCGCACTTTGCCACGTAGGCCGAAGCACAGTCTCATTGAGTTGCGAACAGGTAGGTTCGAGTGAGGCCCCAATGGGGTCAGGGCACGCCTAGGCTCGAACGCGGGTCGGGGTGCCCATGGTGCTCGCGCACTAGGGTACTGGCCGCTAGCGGGCCCACCCGTTTCCGCCTCTCACTCAGGGAATGCCCTGGAGCAGCCATCAGACCCTCAGCGGGCTGGCCTTAGAACTCCTTAGCTGTTTTGGGCTTTATTGGGGCGCCCTTACCTGGGCCTTACTTACTTTTTGGGCCTTTGCGACTGTTTGGAGATAGAACGTCGCAGACACCGTGGCTGTGGGTCGTGGCGTGAGGAACGAGGAGGTGAGGGGGAGTCATGCGCAGGGGGCGCGACGCGTTTCTCGGGCACATTTTGGCCCCGCCCTCTTAAAGATGGAGGGAGGGCCGGGTTCTTTCCTCCCCACGCCTCCATCCGTCGCTTCACATCTAATCCGTCCGTGTGCTGCTCCGCTTCTTCGCTCACCCTCGCCACCGCGGCTATTCGTCTCGCCACCACCGCTTGCACCGCCCGTCTTCCCTTCCTCTGTTCGCCCTGAGCTTGTGCCTGCAATGGGATTCTGGGCACGCTCATCAGTGGTTGAGGCTCACCTCGATCGCTTGGTGGAGCGCGGGCTTTTGTGCCCGCGCACAGAGCTGATGGAGTGATTGGTGCCCGGCAATGAAGTCCATCCAATCCCACCGACCAGCTTCGTCGTCTCTTTCATCCCCTTCCACGAGCGGGGGGTGGGGTCCCCCCCCCACTACTTCCTCCGGGGAATCCTTCACCGCTATGGGCTCAAGCTGCATCACCTTAACCCCAATGGGGTCCAGCACATCACGGCGTTCGTTGCCATGTACGAGGGCTTCCTTGGCATAGAGCCCCACTTCGCTTTGTGGAAGTGGTTCTTCTGCATCGACATCGGGAAGAAAGACGGGAAGGTGCCCCCAATGGGGTGCGCCGGTATCCACCTTCGCGGGCGACGTGCGTCCGGCTACATCCCACTTCACCTCCCTTTGTCCAACAAGGGATGGCACCCTCAGTGGTTCTACCTGAGGAACGACCCTGCCGCCCCTTTCCCGACCTTCATCGGGCAGGTCATCACCTCACACCCGAATGTGTGGTTTTGGGGCCTGGACATGGATGAGAAGAAGACACTCCCCGACCTTTTCATGGGGATTGACCGACTGTGAAAGTGGAAGGTGGCCGGCACAGGGGTGATTGCGGCGTGTCACGCGCGCCGGATTCTTACGCTCATGGCGCGTTGGGTACCGATCTTCAAGTTGACACCCAGGTGGACTGGACCATGTCGGTGATGTCCTACAAGGCACTGTCCGAGGACAAAATTTATCGGCGCCTCCGTGAGGCCGTGACTCGTGAAGAAGCGAATTAACCGATCGAAGGGCATCCACCGATGAAGCCTACGAATGGTGCCGTCGTGGTGGTAAGGGTCCCCGACTTCCTCTTCTCTTCCCCCTTATCAAGCTGTCGATGCTGATGATACCATCTTTCGCGGTCCTGCAGGGCATCCTCAACTATGTTCCGTCGCGTCTGCCACTGCCGAAGGACGCATAGTAGAGGGCTCGGAACCATGAGCGTGCGGAAGCGGATAGGAAGAGAGCAGAGGCCATCAGGAAGAAAAAGAAGGCCAGGGTGGTGGCCGAGGAGAAGAAACAGGAGGAGTTCCATCTCCGCCGCAGCTTAGCGATACTCGAGGGATGGTGGAACGAGAGCATGGGCCCCTTCGTCGACGAGGAGGCCACCGACGAAGAAGATGATGACGACAGTCTGTCCGTGTTCTCGGAGTTGGGGACTGAGGAGGACGACGCCGAGGGCTCCGGGAGAGGCACCGGGGGTGACGACGATGAATCTCCCGTCGACTGTCGGGGGTAGACCCCCAGGGGTACCCAGAAGGCGGATTGGCCCAACCAGCAAGGGACGGCCCAATCCGAGTGCAACTGGATCGGTTTGTCAGACTGGGTGGCCCACCAGTCGGGAGGCCCACCAATCGGACGAACCGGATGGGCGCGACGGCGCGCGCGGCAAGGAACAACGCGGCGTATCCCGCAAGAAGCTCGGAGATCAAGATAAACTAGCCAGAATTATAGGGAAAGATATCTGTAATCGTTATAGGATCGTATCCTTGTATTTCGGGTAGGTTACGATCTCTAGCCGACTTGTAACTCAAGGCAGCCGGACTATATAAGGCGCCTTGAGACCCCCCTCCAGAACCCACGCATTCATTCAACCTAGGACACAACCCAACTACGGAGATCCTTCAAGGAACTTCATACACAGCAATACAATCACCCCCAACACAGGACGTAGGGTATTACGTCATCTCGACGGCCCGAACCTGTTCAATCCTTGCGTCTTGTGTTACCATCGGCTTCTGATCCTCGATCTGTCCCTCAACAAATCAACCACGTAGGCTACCCTATGTGGACTGCCGGGTCCAAACATCCGACAGTTGGCGCGCCAGGTAGGGGTGGATCGACGTGATCATCAAGCAAGATCGATGGCAGAATTCCAAAACCTATCTCCGATTGATCTACTACACGGCGGCGGCGACACAACCTCCGGAGAACACGCATGGCAGCGTGACCGAACCCCACATGCATCTACTCGGTCTCCCCGGATCAATCTCCAAAAGCTGCATCACCGCTTGATCCACGTGCAGGCATGTGCGGATGAAAGTACTCGAAGACAGACATGTCCAAGTACGCGGCGGCGGAGCCGTCCAGGAGCCGAAGCAAGTTGTGCGATTACTTTTCTACAGCGAGCTCTGTCTATCCGGCTCCTTCAGATCAATCCGCAAAGGCTGCTGCGTCGCACCGCTCAATCCGTCTGCATACTCTCTGATCATCGAATGCCCGAACGGATGAGCATGCCTCTTAATATGCTTATAATCTTTTGTTTCTTGTTTTCTATACGTGCATGCGCAGATGTCTAATAATTTTTCTAATTAACCTCTCTTGTGTTTATGCGTGTGTGCGCATGCACGACCGAGTCCAACTAAGAGACACTCACGCCGCCGACCATGTAAGGGGACGGAGGCAGCATGCGCCGCCGCAGTAGGGCACGCGTCTCCGGCCTCGCCGACATGACTACGACACCAAGGCGCCGACTGCTTTCGCTTGGGTCCAGGCAGAAGGCGACGCAGCAGCACTTGGCTCTAGTGACCGCACCTTTCGTTGAAGAAATTGCTGCAGCAGCGGGTGGATCGAGGAACAAGCTGAATCAAGGACGAAGGGCCATGCAA
>CM014276.1:14255180-14285777 GCA_004135705.1 Alloteropsis semialata
GGGGTGGACGCCGGGACGACTACTCGGCGTGTCTCGCGCGACTCCGCCGGACCTCACACTCGGGGGCTGGATGCGCGAAATTAACGTCGGATGATTTGGCCAGATGCTCCTTGACTAACCCTTGGACCGATTCCTTCGGAATCGCTTCAAGGCTCGGGGGCTACGGCCAACGGACGCACCTCGCGGCGCATCCGTTGATCATTCGGCGACCTCAGAAGAAGGCTACTAACCCTTGGACCGATTCCTTCGGAATCGCTTCAAGGCTCGGGGGCTACGGCCAAGGACGCACCTCGCGGCGCATCCGTTGCAGACGGCTCTTTTCTCTCCAGTATCACGCGGTTTCACTTCCAACTGCAGCAGGCTCGACGCTCATCAGACAGCACGACCTCGCCGACTTGTCTCTCAACCACGTACTACTCGGGGGCTTGTCGGGGGTAGACCCCCAGGGGTACCCAGAAGGCGGATTGGCCCAACCAGCAAGGGACGGCCCAATCCGAGTGCAACTGGATCGGTTTGTCGGACTGGGTGGCCCACCAGTCGGGAGGCCCACCAGTCGGGCGAACCGGATGGGCGCGACGGCGCGCGCGGCAAGGAAGAAGACGGCGTATCCCGCAAGAAGCTCGGAGATCAAGATAAACTAGCCGGAATTATAGGGAAAGATATCTGTAATCGTTATAGGATCGTATCCTTGTATTTCGGGTAGGTTACGATCTCTAGCCGACTTGTAACTCAAGGCAGCTGGACTATATAAGGCGCCTTGAGACCCCCCTCCAGAACCCACGCATTCATTCAACCTAGGACACAACCCAACTATGGAGATCCTTCAAGGAACTTCATACACAGCAATACAATCACCCCAACACAGGACGTAGGGTATTACGTCATCTCGACGGCCCGAACCTGTTCAATCCTTGCGTCTTGTGTTACCATCGCTTCTGATCCTCGATCTGTCCCTCAACAAATCAACCACGTAGGCTACCCTGTGTGGACTGCCGGGTCCAAACATCCGACATCGACTGGGAGGAGGCGGAGCGTGAGGACGACTCTGCGGGTCAAGACCAGGCGCCGTCACCCGTGGCTGCTGCAGGTGTCGGGCACAGTCCTCCCCATGTTTTGGACGCCGCACCCCCACCGGCCTCCCCGCCTCGGGGCCTAGTTGGCGAGTGCCCAGTCCCCCAGGGGCTCCACTGGGGGAGGGGGCAATCCCCGTCGACCCTAGGGGTCGACAAGGGTAAGCGCCCGAGGCTCGAGGGAACGGGCTCGGTGGAGGAGCCGCCCTAGAAGATGTCAAGCTCGGCATTCCCAACGGCGTCTAGGTGTGTCTTTCTTGGCCTCTAACACTGTCTTTCTTTCGTTGTTATCGGGTTCTTAGGTCTCCCGTGACGCAGTTCTGGGAGTCGGGCCGTTCCTCTTGCCTTAGCACCCCGGAAGGTGGTTGCGCGGCAAGTGGTGGGCGTCGTGCTGGATATGGCAAGTGGTGGGCGGCAAGGTGCAGGCGGCGCTTGGGACGGTGGGCGCGGGCGGCTCACTTGTCATTGGGGTCACGCCGCCGGGTTCGCCGGATCCCGCAGCGGGTCTGTTCTTCAGGCCCCGAGCGCCGGAGGCTCAGCGGTGTCTGGCCCGGGGTCCAGGCGCTCGGTGTTGGTATTTCTTGCGATCGCATATAAATCCGCAAGCGCACGGATACCGTTGTAGCTTTCACCCGGAAGTATTCAGGGTATCGAATCCACAAGGAACATTCGTACTAATTTTCTAACAAGATCATCCAAGGACAACAAGAGAAATGATGGCGAGGATAGAGAGGATTCCTATGGCTAAGGACCTTGATGAAGGATAAGCTCAGCGTCTATAGTTTGCTTACTTTGGGCACCGGGCTATCCTAGGCCTTTAGGAAATTGCCGGCAAACAGCTCTACGCCTATACGTGAGGATTACAAAGGACGGACAGGGCTGTCACCACCTGCCGTCTACCTCTACTAATCCGTGGGGTTATGAGGCAAACGAAGATAGTCGATAACCTAAGCACCACGCTTAAGATATATACTACTACTCTAATCTTAGCTAGAGACTAGAGCACTTTATAAATAAAGCGACGAACCCACAAGCAACAATAGAAGAGAACTTACTTAACCAAGAGTACTTAATACCATAAGAAATCATGAACACTTACTAAAATAAGGAAGCACCCGTCGAGGTACAAGATCGGAGAAGAGTGCTGACAGCCCTGGCACTTTCCCTGGACTACCCCTCACTCTCTCCCTATTCTCTAGATACTACACTGGAGCAGAGCTTCGCCTTGGGGTGGAGCTTGTGGCTCCTCAATCTTGTGTGTACTAAACTGGAGCCAGGTGCATCTATTTATGGCTTGGTAGGACGGTGGAGAGGTTGCTCGAGGCGGTTGAGGCCGTTTGGCCCCGGGACTAGGTCGGCCGACCCATGGGGGTCAGCCAACCCTCAGATGCACCGCCTTGCCTCAAGCATAGTCCAGATGCGTCCCTAGAGTTGGTATGGATTTGGTCATCGAAGGGGGACCGATTCTGTCGCCCGTGGGGGTCGGCCGACGTCCCAGGTCGGCTGACCTGGAGTTGGCTCACCTCGGGCCCATCTTCCTCTAAGTCCCTTCCCCGTGGGTCCTAAGGTCGGTTCTGTGTAGGTCGGCTTGAATTGAGTATATTTAGTTCTCATTGTCCTTTGATCGAAACCGACACACAAGCAGCGGTCAAGATGTTCCATGATTATGCTTCTTTGCTGTGGCCAAAGATGGGCTCCATTGGGCTTGGGCCCAGGTCGGCCGACCTAGGTGGGTCGGGCAACCTGGCTCTGAGCCCAAATGTCCTCCTCTTTTGCTAGTTAGTCCCTGCATTGACATATTCACCAAAACTTGTGGAATTGATTAGATATAAACCCTATCACTATGTTTGGTGATTATATTTGACATATCTTGATAGGGGTTGACAGTCAAAATGAGCATTTAAGGACCGTCAACAAGCTCCCCCACACTTAACCTTTACTCGTCCTCGAGTAAAGCTCAAGACTAAGGTGGAAAACATGGCTCCAACCGATATGATGCAAACATATAAATTATTCCAAAACATACCTGCACTTGTGAATTTTGTAGTGTCTGTCATGCCATCTTGGGTAGTTGAGGAATGGAATGGCCTTGGCTCAAGTCTTCTGCACTCTTGTATTAAGTAACTAGGGTTTTGATAAATTTTCAAAAACATAACCTTACCTAGCTTCTCAAATGATTCTCTCAGATCTCTTAAAGTGTATAATTCCTCACCAAGGCATTCTTTTGCCTTCTTTCACCCTACTTCTAAAAGGTTTATGTGGAACTTAAGGTAGGAGTGAAGATAAGGCATACTTGCATCACATATATTGCAGAGTCAAATAGTGGATCCAAGAAGGAAACTGTTCATACAATCTGATCAAGGTGTGCATGTGTATGGACCAATGGAATTGTAGCTCCTTTTTGTATGATATCTCTCCTCTTGAATTTATTTTGAGAACATGGCTATCTCTTCCTTTCTTTTTTTTCATAATACTTGGGCCCTCAAGTGCCCACATATTTTTTTTTCTTTTGTGTTTTTATTTCCTTTTTTCTCATATCCCATGTCTCTTTTCCAAAGGATACTTGGAGAGAGGGAGATCAATACTTATATGGAGCATTTATTTTGTGGATGAATGAGATGTATGTTGCTAGCTTCCAGTGTAGAAATTTAGCGTGTGTATGTGGAGTGTACGTGATCTTGATCATAAAAGCATAAAAAACATCTTACAAGGGTCACAACAATTTGACAAAGCTCAGTGTAATAAACAAGCAGCATATGTGTATGGGTTTTTCAATGTGAACAACATATGGCTTTGGTAGGAATAAGTCATCATTGAGGAGCTTTATAAGGTTATTGGTTTTAGGGTTTTGCAAGAAAAACATCCCAAATACTTTATACAGAAAGAGCAAGACTTCTATCATCATAACATATCTCATTCATCAACCACTTAGATAAACATGTTTTCCTAAAGATGTATGTTCACAAGCAGCAGGCGTGCAAGGAATAAAGAATATGCAAGCCAATCAAGGATAGACATGTAAACCATAGGAACATCCAAGTTCATTTTATCATGAGTTTAGTTTCAATGATCATCTCAAGATAAGGCTTATTAAACTCATGAATCAGAGAGAGTGAGGGACAGGATGTGCATACCATCGCTCTAGATGAAAATATGGACGAGAGGTGCCAGAGGGCCTTAGGCCGACCAAGGGGATCGGCCGATCCCTCCTGGGCCTCGGTCGCCTTGATCTTTCTTGAGCTGACCTGTGTGATATTGTGCAGCCTGTCTGTGGGTGGTCTCAAACATGTGTACATCGAAAAGCTTGAGAGACCCCCACACTTGATCTTGTACCTGCATTTATTCATACATGGTGGAAACAAAACAATGACTCTTTGGTTTTAAAGACCAAAAGCCTTATTGAATTCAAATATTGATTTAGTTATGCAAATTTTTATGGGACATTTTTTATATAGAGCAAGATGAAACATCACCTGAAAACCAAGATAAAATTTGTACAAATGGAACCCGTTGCGAAATACTTACCGGCCTCCCCCACACTTGGATTTTTGTGTCGCGGCACACCAAAAATCAAATGTGTTGGCTTCCTCCAAAATTTGTTCCACGAACAAAACTTACCAAGGTGTTGCTGTTGATGTAGCTCCATGTTCTTAAGCATCACCTGTCCATCGTTCTTCTTAATCTCCACCTGAAATGGCTAGCGACCAAAAATACCCGAAGGAAAGTTTGTACTAAAAACATGTTCTTGCTTTTATTTGAAAGAAAATTAAATGATAATCCGGGCCATCTCCGAGCAGTGCTTTGTTTATGGTCGGAGGCTAGACCATGGGGAACCCTCACGTTGGAGCTATCATTAGCAACGTAGTTCCCATGATTATCGCCAACTGTTGATGTACCGTTGAAGTTCTAGCTGCAATGTTAGTGCCAAAGATGCAACTTGAAATCTGCAATATTTATGATAAACAAATGCATCTACAACCAACCTTCTAAACATTTTAAAAATGAGGACCTTAAGGTGGTTGTAGCCCTAATGTGCGCTTGTGGCACAAAGTGTGACTAACTCTGGAGATTCATTAAATGAGCATGACTCTTGTGGGATTTCGAAAGAGAAGGCTTCATGCTCATTTATAGAATCTTTTCACTCGGACTCAAGAGTCAATACTTCAAATGTGTCCATGGCCCTTGGGTTCTCCAACTCAAGAGGTTCATCATTGAGAATCGGCATTGTTTCTCGACCATTATCGAGAATAACTTCCTGAGGGCCTAAGGGACACGGCTTCCGCTTAATTGAAGTGATGAAGGTCGCTCGAGATGAAAAGTAGGTTCAAACGGCGACACAAACATCACCTTCTCGAGCGAGTTATGCTTGGGAGATAACTTTGCCCTTGGAATTTCTAAGCAAGAGATAGGATTGGCAAAAGTAGCTTTCCCAAGCGTGTCATGAAGGCTCCCATGAGATGCTTCTTTTTGGAGAAGCTTTTCTAGTGGGTGGTCTATGAGGAGATCAAAATCAAGGGTATTGAAGATATGAAAGTCTAATTTTACCTCGATTTGCTCTAGTGTGATCGCAACGGCACTTGTGACCCCCCGACATTGAAGGATGTGTCCAAAAGGACAACTTTTGATGAGGGTGTCGGATGGTCTTAGCGGAACATTTCCTAAGAGAGTGTATGCTAGGTGCCACGGCATGACATTGACCTCCATGATGGGGTTGAAATGGGCTTCTACGACAGTTTCCCTTATAGAACATGGAAGGATTACGGAAGATGAACTATTCCAAATTGCTTCGGAAAAGTGCCTCACTCCATCCGACCATTCCTCCTTTATGGCTTTCACGAGAAATGCTTGGTTGGGAGGATCGGGAGGATGACAAAGATGGAGTGTTGAAGACTTCTTGTGCCAAGAGTAGTCCGAGGTGTTTTCATGGCTTTCATATGGATCATCCTCGAATTTAAAATTGAATCCTGAAGGTTGAATTTCTACTTCCTCCAAGGATTTTGGTTCGGGAGTGGGCTCTAAGGCTAGATCTTGCGAGGTGAATAGGTTTGGCTCGGATATGGCCATTCTAGGATCACCTTGCTCGGATCTTGTCTTAGAACGGTGCTGGGGTTCTTGCTGTTTTTTGGTGGAGGGAGTGTTTTCCAGAATCTTTTCTAGAAGAGCTCTCCTTTCATCCAAGGTTACGTGCATGAACGAACCACCGGCGGCACCATCTAGGATGAAAGCAGCTTCCTTTTTTTAGGCCCGATCAAAAATGTTGCATGAGCATGAAGTCGGATATGCCTAAGTCTGGGCCAAACTTGTTTAGTGAAACAAATCTTTCCCAAGCTGCACCTAGAGTTTCCTTCTCACCCTGCTGGAAGCAGACGATCTCCCTCCAAAGGGCACATACATGGTGAATGGGAAAGAAGTAAAGACAAAACTTATCCCATAGTTTTCCCCAATTTCCGTTTACATCCCTGACAGTCTGGTAGTACCATCTCCTAGCCTTCTCCTCGAGAGAGAACGGAAATAACTTCCATTTGATGGTCTCTTGTGCTACGCCTGAGATCCTCAGACATGAGCACAACAACTCGAATTCTCACAGGTGATCATAAGGATTTTCGTTGTTGGTTCCAGAGAAGGATTTATTCCGAACCATGGCTATAAAGTAGGGACAGAGTTCAAAGCTAGATGTGGTGATTGGTTGATCAGAAGGTGGTAACTCAAAGACCTCACACCTTGGAGCAGAGAATTCTAGAATTGATAGTTTCTCCATGGCAATAAGGTAAAAGAAAAAATAAAATAAAAAGATACGAACACAAATGATTTTTGAAGATAATACAACAACCGTTCCCCGGCAATGGCGCCAGAAAGCTTGTTGGTATTTCTTACGGCCGCAGATAAATTCGCAAGCGCACGAATACCGTTGTAGCTTTCACCTGGAAGTATTCAGGGTATCGAATCCACAGGGAATGTGTGTACTAATCTTCTAACTAGATCGTCCATGGACAACAAGAGAAATGATGGCGAGGATAGAGAGGATTCCTATGGCTAAGGATCTTGATGAAGGATAAGCTCAGCATCTATGTTTTGCTTACTTTGGGCACCGGGGTATCCTAGGCCTCTAGGAAATTGTCGGCAAATAGCTCTAAGCCGTACCCGAACGTGGAGGATTACAAAGGACGGACAGGGCTGTCACCACCTGCCGTCTACCTCTACTAATCCGTGCGGTTACGAGGAAAACGAAGGTAGTCAATAACCTAAGCACCACACTTAAGACATATACTACTACTCTAATCTTAGCTAGAGACTAGAGCACTTTATAAATAAAGCGATGAACCCGCAAGCAACAATAGAAGAGAACTTACTTAACCAAGAGTACATAATACCATAAGAGATCACGAACACTTACTAAAAGAAGGAAGCATCCGTCGAGGTACAAGATCGGAGAAGAGTGCTGACAGCCCCGGCACTTTCCTCACTCTCTCCCTATTCTCTAGATACTACACTGGAGTAGAGCTTCGCCTTGGAGTGGAGCTTGTGGCTTCTCAATCTTGTGTGTATTAAACCGGAGCCGGGTGCTTCTATTTATAGCTTAGTAGGATGATGGAAAGGTCGCTAGAGGCGGTTGAGACCGTTTGGCCTCGGGACCAGGTCGGCCGACCCATGGGGGTCGGCCAACCCTCAGATGCACCGCCTTGCCTCAAGCACGGTCCAGATGCGTCCCTGGAGTTGGTATGGAGTTGGTCGTCGAAGGGGGACCGATTCTGTCGCCCGTGGGGGTCGGCCAACGTGCCAGGTCGGCCTACTTGGAGTTGGCTCGCCTCGGGCCCATCTTCCTTTGAGTCCCTTACCCGTGGGTCCTAAGGTCGGTTCTGTGTGGGTCGGCTTGAATTGAGTATATTTAGTTCTCATTGTGGGCCCCTCAATCCAAGTGATAGACACATGGCTTCATCTTGTCCTTTGATCGAAACCGACACCCAAGCAGCGGTCAAGATGTTCCATGATTGTGCTTCTTTGCTGTGGCCAAAGATGGGCTCCATTGGGCTTGGGCCCAGGTCGGCCGACCTAGGTGGGTCGGGCGACCTGGCCCTGAGCCCAGTTGTCCTTCTCTTTTGCTAGTTAATCCCTGCATTCACATATTCACCAAAACTTATGGAATTGATTAGATATAAACCTTATCACTATGTTTGGTGATTATATTTGACATATTCTCTGCAGGGGTTGACGGTAAAAATGAGCATTTAAGGACCGTCAACACTCGGCTTTCGCCTCAGCTTCCAACGGAACTTGGGGCGGCTGCTCCGAATCCTAGCACCGCGGATGACCGGCCGTCCCCCATTCTGCAGGAGGGAGATGCTGGTTCCTGCAACGAGCCCGCGACCGAGGCCTTGGACGAGGCATCGATTGAGGCGTCCACGACCTCACTGCCTGTTCGGGTGGCCAAGAAGGTTGTATCCTCGCCGACCACCGCCAGGGTCGTGTCGAAGGTGGTGTTGGTGCCCTCGGGGGAGCTGGTCGAGACCCCGGGGACAAGTTTGGTCTGGGCCCCCTCCCCGGACGTGGAGATCACTGGGGGCCGCGAGGAGCTAAGGTTGGAGAGGGATGCCTTCATCTTCGGGGGCCCTCGGCTCCGATGGGCCGACCGGCGAAACCCCGACGGCACAATTTTTGCCTTGGACGACGGCGTGGAGTAGGATGACTGCCGACGGATTGAGGCCGGGGTCAACCCGGTAGTCGGGGCCCAGCACGCCGCGCTGAACATGCTTCAGAACGTGGTCATCCCTGCTGGCGAGGTGAGTTTTTTCTCCTTCTTTAGTTTTTGGCTCTTCCTTTTGACGGCTTTTGATCTTCTTTATCCTCATGCAGTCTCTGATGGACCGTAGCCGCGACAAGTCCCTCTTCCTTCACCGGGAGAGGGATGTCTGGGATCAGTTTGCCGCCGAGAGGGAGGAACGTGAAGCGTTGGTGGCGCAGCTGGCCGCCGCCCATCACGAGGCGGAAGATGCACGCGCGCAAGCCTAGGCGGTGTCTGCAGAGCAGCTGGCAGCCACCCGGCAAGAAGCCAATGCTGTTCATGCGCAAGCTCGAGAAACGCTCACGGCGCAGCTAGCCGCCGCTCGCCAAGAGGCTGACGATGCCTGGGTGAAGGCCAAGGACGCCGAGGCGAAGACGAGGGACATGCTCACCTCATGGTCGTCCGAGTCAACTACCCGAGATAAGGAGCGTCGTTAGCTACATGACGAACGCGATTGCCTTCATGCCGAGTGGGATCAGGCCGTGGACGCCCTGCAACAGGCGCGCCAGGAGCTTGCAGAGGCCCAAACGGGGCGTGATGACGCCCTCCGACTCGTCGGCATCCGGGATCGGGATCTGGCCGGTGCCCTCGCGGCTTTGGAGGTCGAGAGGGAAGCTCGGATTGAAGCCGAGCGTGTCACTGCCGATCTCACGATCACGGTGGTGGGGGATCAGGCAGAGATAACCCGACTCCAGATAGAGCTGCATCAGCTTGAGGCCACGCTGAAACTAGAGGTGGACGAACACGACGCCCTTTGTGTTGCCACCAACACCGTGCTCAGCGACCTTGGGATGAGGGCGGAGGTGGGGTCGAGCTCGGTGCCGACCAAAGTTTCCCAGATCCCAACCCGAGCGCGGGCTTTGGCAGCGGACGGGCTATGCCTTGGTGTCTGGCGGGCCTTCGCCGTAGCCCGCTCGCACTACGCCCAGATCGGGCTCGAGTTCCTCGCAGAGGGCTTCATGCCGGGTTACACCCTCGAGGAGGTGCGAGCGTTTGAGGACGACGTGGCTCCCTTGGCGATGACCCTAGCTGCATCGACACAGAAGGAGGATGGGCCGTGGGCCCCTTAGTTTATTTCTGTTCATGCCACTTTGAGTCTTCAGACTCATTATGTAATTTGAACTCGTGACCGAGCAGGGGGTGTTCCTAGGTCGGTCGTTTTAAGTTTCATCGTTTTTAGTTTCATATGCATCGTTCATGTGTGTTTGTGCCAGCCCCCAAGCCCACTTTTTGCCGTGCGTCCAGGATCAGTGTGCCTCGTAACGGAATGAGCCATGGTGCGATTGGTGAGCATCCAGCCATTGCCTTCAAGGCCTTTGGCTTTTTGCATTCTAACCAATGTGTCCGAGCCCATGCCGCTGCGTGCTGCCCTCCCCTTAGCTTATGACAGAAGAGTAACCGGGTGTTGGCCAAAACTTGTGTTCCAGGGAAGGACCCTGGCTGACCACCGAGTGGTGCCCAACCCCAATTCATGGGGTC
Organism: Alloteropsis semialata; assembly: GCA_004135705.1. NCBI lineage: Eukaryota > Viridiplantae > Streptophyta > Magnoliopsida > Poales > Poaceae > Alloteropsis > Alloteropsis semialata. The sequence continues at coordinate 14,265,510 of CM014276.1, forward strand.
GGGGGTCGCTCGCGAGTGTCTTGGGGGATTGTGCAAGAAATGTGTACATAATTTGGATGAGGTTTAAGGATAGAAATGATGTAGCTGCTCAATGTTCCAAGCGTTGGTGTATTCCTCGCCGTCGGCGTTCTGTAGCTTGTACGAGCCAGGTCGGAGGACCTGGGAGATAATGTACAGACCTTCCCAGGGGGACGAGAGTTTGTGGCGGTCTTTGTTGCTCTGGACTAGTCGTAGGACTAGGTCACCGACTTGAAACACACGTTCCCGCACTCGACGGCTGTGATACCACCGTAGTGCTTGTTGGTACTTAGCTGAGTGGGCCAGTGCAACCTCTCGGGCCTCTTCCAATTAGTCAGCCGCATCCTCCAAAGCGGTTTGGTTGCCAGCCTCATCGTAGGCGCAGACTCACGGTGATCCATAGTCGAGGTCGGTTGGGAGGATGGCCTCTGAACCGTACACCATGAAAAACGGAGTAAACCCTGTTGCCCGACTGGCCGTAGTCCTTAAACTCCAGACCACCGCGGGGAGTTCCTCGACCCATCGGCCACCGAATTTCTTCAGTGGTTTGAAGATTCGGGGCTTGAGGCCTTGGAGGATCATGCCATTTGCACGTTTGACCTGCCCGTTCATGCGGGGGTGCGCTACGGCCGCTCAATCCACACAGATTTGGTACTCGTCATAGAATCGTAGGAATTTCTTCCCAGTGAACTGTGTACCATTGTCTGTGATGATGGAATTTGGGACCCCAAAGCGGTGGACGATGTCCAGGAAAAATTTGACCGCTTCCTCGGATCGGATTGTTGTGATGGGATGGACCTCGATCCACTTACTGAACTTGTCGATGGCGACGAGTAAGTGGGTGAAGCCCCCGGGCGTCTTCTTGAGGTGCCCGACCATGTCCAGCCCCCAGACCACGAACAGCCATGTGATGGGGATGGTTTGAAGGCCCTGAGCCGGCAAGTGAGTTTGTCTTGCGTAGAATTGGCACCCTTTGCAGGTGCGTACGATTTCTACAGCATCTTTTACTGCCGTTGACCAGTAAAAACCCTGGCGGAATGCGTTTCCGACGAGGTACCGGGGGCGGCATGGTGACCGCACATGCCGCCATGGATGTCCCTCAATAGCTGTCGTCCCTGTTCGATGGGGATGCAGTGCTGGAGGACCTTGGTGGGGCTCTTTCGGTAGAGCTCCTCTCCTACGATAACGTAGGATTTGGCGCGGCGCGCGACGCGCCGAGCCTCGGCCTTGTTTTCAGGGAGCTGAGGAGGTAATCAAGGAAGGGTCCGCGCCAGCCTGTGGGGTCAGCCTCGGTGTCTTCGCCCTGGGTCAGCGTGGCCATCGCCAGGGCTAAGAGATTTGTCAAGGCTTGGTCGGCCGGGTCGGCGTCAACTATGGAGTCCTTGATTTCCATGACCTCGGTCATGGTAGGAGTCGGGGCGCCGTCAGCCCCCGAGCCCTGGGTGGGTGGCTTTGCCGAGTCATGGTTGGACGGTGCTATGCCTGTCTGCTCCGGGCTCGGGATGCTGATCGATGGGCTTCGTTAATCGCTGGCGAAGATGCAGGTCGGGACTGGTTACCGGCCGGATGCTTTCTTGGCCAACTCGTCAATGGCTTCATTAAACCGTCATTTAATGTGTTTGAGCTCGAGGCCATCGAATTTGTCCTCGAGTTTCCGGACCTCTCGGCAGTATGTGGCCATGGTCTCGCTTTCGCAGCTTGACTCTTTCATGACTTGGTCTACCACGAGCTGGGAATTGCCTCTGATTTCAAGGCGTCGGATCCCCAACTCGATCGCGATCTTCAGGCCATTGATGAGGGCTTCAGACTCAGCCGCATTGTTCGAGGCCGAGAAGTGTAGCCGAACTATGTACTTCATCCGCACCCCTAAGGGGGAGACGAAGACCAGTCCGACCCTGTGCTAGTTCTATCCAGCGACCCATCGAAGTACATGATCCAATACTCTTGGTCAACCAGTATTGGTGGCATTTGGGTTTTAGTCCACTCAGCAATGAAGTCGGTGAGGACTTGGGATTTGACCACTGCACAGGGAGCGTACGTGATCCCTTGATCCATTAGCTTGAGCACCCATTTTGTGATCCGACTGGTGGAGTCGGGGTTGTTGATGATCTCGCCGAGGGGGAATGAGCTCACCACGGTGACTAGGTGTGAGTCAAAGTAGTGGCGCAGCTTCCTTTTGGTGATCAGGACGGCATAAAACAGCTTTTGGATCTGCGGGTACTGTGTCTTTGTATCATTGAGTACTTCACTTATGAAATACACTGGACGCTGAACCTTGAGGGCGTGTCCCTCTTCCTTCCGCTCTACCACGAGTGCCGCGCTTACGACCTGTGTTGTGGCTGTGATGTAGAGTAGGAGGGGTTCACCTGGGGTCGGTGGGACAAAGACTGGTGCCTTTGTTAGGACAGCCTTGATCTGTGTGAGAGCCTCCTGGGCCTCTTGAGTCCAAGCGAATCGCTCAGATTTTTTCAGGAGGTGGTACAGGGGGAGTACTCGCTTCTCGGGGTTGAGTTTGACGCCGTACGCCCGGAGCTTATCGAATGTTTTTTGCAGGTCAGCCACGAGCTGGTTGGCCTGCTTGGACTTGACTACGATGTCGTCCACATACACTTCTACGGTTTGTTCAATGAGGTCATCGAAGCATTTGAGCATACATCATTGATATGTAGCTCCCACATTTTTAAGTCTAAACGGCATCGTTACGTAGCAGTATGAACCAAACGGGGTGATGAAAGAAGTCACGAGCTGGTCGGATTCTTTCATCGTGATTTGATGGTATCTGGAATAAGAATCAAGGAAGCAGAGGGTTTCGCACCCCGAGGTTGAGTCAACTATTTGATCTATGCGTGGTAAATGAAACGAATCCTTTGGGCATGCCTTATTGAGACTCGTATAGTCAACGCACATTCTCCATTTTTTTTGTACAAGAACAGGATTGGCTAACCAGGGGTGATACACCTCCTTGATGAATCCGGCTGCCAAAAGTTTCACAATCTCCTCGCCAATGGTCTTACGCTTCTCGTCGTTGAATCGGCGAAAGCGTTGTTTTACCAGTTTGGAGCCAAGCTGAATGTCCAAGGAGTGCTCGGCGACTTCCCTTGGGATGCTGGGCATTTCCGAGGGTTTCCACGCAAAGACGTCGATGTTTGCACGGAGGAAGTCGATAAACGCGCTTTCCTATTTGGGGGACAGCTTGGTCCCAATCCGAGCTACCTTCTCCTTGGCGTTGTCCGGGTCGAGCTGCACCTCCTTGCTGTCCTCCGTTGGTTGGAAGGAGGTTGCGCCACGATTGGAGTCCGGAGCCTCTTCCACCAGTCGGGCCCGGATCGGCGCGAGCTCCTCCGTGGAAGCGATGGTCGCCGAGGCCAACTTGCAGCTCTGGGCCTCGCACTGGTAGGCGCGTTGAAAGGATGAGCCCACAGTGATCACCCCCTTCAGTCCCAGCATCTTGAGCTTCAGATAGGTGTAGTTGGGAACGGCCTTGAACTTGGCAAAGCATGGCTGACCCAATATGGCATGGTAGGACCCGTGGAATCCTTCCACCTCGAACGTGAGGGTCTCCATCCTAAAATTAGACGGGTCCCAAACGTGACGGGCAGGTTGAGCTATCCGAGGAGGACGGCCTGCTTTCTAGGGACGACCCCATGGAAGGGCGCCCTGGTCAGGCGAATGCGCGCCTGATCAATGCCCATTACGTCGAGCGTGTCGGTGTAGAGGATGTTGAGCCCGCTCTCTCCGTCCATCAGCACTTTGGTGAGTCGTTTCTGACCGATCGGATCGACCACAAGCAGGTACTTGCCCGGCCTGGGAACGAACTGCGGATGGTCACCGCGGTCAAAGGTTATGGTTGCCTCCGACCACCGGAGGAAGGCCGGCGTGGCCAGCTCGGCAGCGAATACCTCACGGCGCTCCACCTTGGCAAGGCCCTTGCTGACCGAGGCATCTGTACCACCGAATATCATCAGACATCCATCGGGCTCCGAGAATGGGTCGGTCGCCAAATCCTCACCCGCCTCGGGGCCCTTGGGGGTCAAATCGGGCTTTCGCCTCCGCGGCTCCCCTTTCCGGGTGTCCCCCGACATGAATTTCTTCATGAGGGAACAATCCTTGTAGAGATGCTTCATGGCGTATTCATGGTTGGGACAAGGGCCGTTCCACATTTTCTCGAAGCGGTCGGGCACTTCCCCCACCGGAGGCTTGGCGCCGGGCTTCCGTTCTGCCACGGCCACCATGGCGGTGTCGCTGTCCTGGCGCCGTGCGTTGTTCTTGGTAGATCAAGATGGAGCAATACTCTTAGTGAGTGCTCCAACGTGGATTAGGGAGGAGCATCAACTCCTCGATACCACGGGAAAAAATCCGGTTGTCTTTGTGCCCTCTCTTTACTTTCCCATATTTCCTTTTAAGCATTTACTTTCAAGTTGTTGTTGCTTGTTCTTGCTTGATTAGTGTCTTTGCTTGGTGTGGTCTTGGCACTATAGGTTTGGGCAACACTAGTTCATAGGCTTAGGATTGTTTTTTCATTAGTTTTGAAAAAGTCCCAATTCACCCCCTCCCCCTCCCCTCCCCCTCTTGGGCCATCGATCCTTACAGACCCTACCATACCGTGTGAATCTAGGAGCTTGTCCCCATCAAGCCTCATGAGGGACACGATGGTTTTCGTCAGGTCAGCACTTCTAATTTGGATACCAGGACAACTTCCTCATATGCGTGGTTACAGACTGACAGTAGGTGTTCAAAGAAGTATTTTGCAGGATGCTCAACTCACATCTGTTTTGTGTGAAAAAAATTGTAGAACCTTGCTCATAATGTACTTATATAAGTAAATGTGATTATTATTTTTTTGTATAAGTAGGTATGCAATCTAGATCTAATCATGTATAATTGTTAGCTTCTGAATGCTCAAATGTGAAATAAGTTCCTTTTTTGAATATTCTAACTCAGTGCCCTGATTTCTATATTCCAATTTGTAGGTACAAATTTCCAATTTGTAGCTACAAATAAATTTATCCAAATGAACTACCTAGCTATTATATATTGACCTGTGCATATGTAGGTAAAACGATGACTCCAACAGTAATTGTAATTTGTGATTCCATGTAAACTAACTAGTTCAAATTACTTCTACTACTGGCAGGTTCCATAATTTGAGAATTTGAGTCAACTACTAACTCTAGTCATGGCGGAACTGTTTTCTTTTAAAATGTCATTGAATGAGTGGCGTTATTATCTACAAGACATCAACTTCTGGTATGTTACTTTTTAAATCTGATATGTATAGGTCTAGCTATTTTACTTTTAATTTGTACATCAAACTCAAACTGGACCGTTACATACCCCTCTCCCCTGAAAGGATTTTTTTCGACCAAAGGCATCACACCCAGATTTATTGAAAACTTACTTAGCATTTTACATTTGACCGCGAGCTGAGGTTACCAGCCACATTACAACGGGGTTCCATAGATGCCCAGCACAAAAAAGAGAACGCCTGTGTGAGACCAACTCACAACAGACACTTGGCAGTTTTCCTCCACCCATAACTCAAGACTACCTCTACAGGAACAAAGTCCAAAGACAAACTACACGAAAACAGCTATCTCAGGACAGGCTCACGGTGTCATCATGTGGCACTCCTGCGTGAGTTTGCTGATCATCACCTCCACTTTCCCAGTCTCCCTCTGTTTCAGCAGTGGCTTCCAGTATGCGAGAAGCGCTAGCAGCTTGTACGCCATCATCTCTGGGGCCGTCACCAAGTTGTCTTCAAACACCATATAGTTCCCTTTTTTTTTACGGTCACCCGGAGGGAGAGAGAATCCCCCACCTGAATTTGATTAAAGGGCTTGTGGAAAGTTAAAAAGCCTTACAATGATTTTTCAGCAAGAAAACATAGAGAGACAAAGAGGAGAGTACAACACACAGATCACAAACAAAACAAGGACAAAACATGACATATTTAATTGATCACCGCCGATTGTTGAGTAGCACCACCATCGAACAACGTACTTGCCGATTCCTTCATGACCCTTGCACCCTACACCACCCCTCGTAGCTACGCCGCTGTTGACAGCTAAAATTGGCACGTGGTTCAAGAGGATTGCAAAAGACGGCGCAAGGAGCAAGAAAGAGGACGGCGCAAGAAGCAGGCCACGCCCAGACCGGTCTGACCGGTTTGGGGAACCGGTCAGACCGGTTACCCGAGTTATAATCCGACTAGGACTCTTATTTTGGGATTCCGAGATTATAACGAGTTGTAACTTGGTTTCCTTGCGGGACAAGACCTACCATCCCTATAAATATAAGGGGATTCGGCCGATTGAACACACAACAATCGAATCAATCAAATTTACTACTTTTATCCTTTACTTTTTGCATCTCCAAACCCTAGCTTTTCCAACCCTACTTGCTGTTCTTCCTGCGTCTCCATGACGTTTGAAGGCGTCCTAGATGGCCTGCCGACCCTAGGGCACCCCTGACGACGTTCTCCCCGACGGATCTTTCCGGGAGGCGTTTTTAGGGTTCATTCCTGCTTCCTGGAGGAACCGGTCTGACCGGTTCCTGGGACCGGTCCGACCGGTCTACACAGAGGAGCTGCGAGCACCTCGTTACCTACCGCGTGATCTAGCGCTCTCGTGTGTTGGCCTGATTTCTGCGTCAACATACTTTTGGCGACTCCGCTGGGGAATTGGAGATCTGGTTCGTGTAGCCGATCAATCTAATTCTATCTAGATGGGTGCCAACACCGAGTTCGATCTAGAGAACATCATCACCATCAAGGATGACGAACTCTCTGCTGAAGACCGCCAAGGACTTGAAGAGTACCTGAAGAAAAAGGCGGAAGAAGAACGCATCTACTACTTGTCGCATTTCAAGAAAGACCGCAAGGGCGTGGTCTCCAAGATCAAGAAAGTAGATCCATCTACTACATCTTCAGCGGCATCTCCTAAGGTACAATCCGATGAAAACTCTCATGAAGTTTTCCTTAAGTACATGGAGGATAAATTGGCTGAAAACAATATTAATTTGGTTAATTGGATGATGAAAAAGCATTTAGAATCGGAAGGCAAACAGCCCTTGGCTGAACAACTTGCCGCTGATCCTAATCTTTTAATTCCTAAGATTCCTATAGTGCCTGATTTTAAAACATCGGTAGCAAAGCCCGTAGAACAACCCACATATGGCATGCCGTTGAATTATTTTGAAGGCCAATCTATTACACCATCCAATCCAATGATTACTCGGCCTGCTGCACCTCAACAACTTGCAACTATACCTAATTCGGTTAATCATGGCCGAGTTAACAATGAAGTTGTAAGTTTTACCCCGTAAAATCCGAACTATGTATATGCTGTACCCCCATTAGTTCAAAATTTATTTTCACAAGGCCCAGTACCTTACCAGCTTTTTGGAAGGTACGGCCAATAGATGCAGAGGATGATGTCAGCCAATCAATCTGGCCAGCATCAACCGGTCAGACCGGTCGCCGTGACCGGTCAGACCGGCCCTGGAGGGTCGGATGCGGCAAACCAGATAGTGCCGCTCCAACCAGTCAGACCGGTCACTGGATCCGGTCAGACCAGTTCCGGGGGAGCAGAAATAGGGAATTTGCCTTCTACTCCCGTGCATAATACTCAACAGCCAAATACTCAGGATAATTCATTAGAATATTTAGATAAAATATTTTCTAAGTACAAACTGGATTTGGCTTCAGCTCTTAAAGAAAATTTGGGAGTAGATGTTAGGGATAAGACTAGGTTATACCAAAAGCCTTATGTTCCTCGCTTTGATTTAGTTCCTTTCCCTGCTGGATTTAGACTTCCTGATTTTGTCAAGTTTAATGGGGAGGATTCTAAAAGCACTTTTGAACACATTAGTCAATATATGGCACAACTAGGCGATTCTGGCTCTAGTGAGGCTTTAAAAGTGCGTTTATTTTTTTTGTCTCTAACTGGTACAGCTTTCTCATGGTTTGCATCATTAGCTCCTCATTCTATTACTTCATGGGAACAGTTAGAACAAAAATTTCATGATCACTTCTTTTCTGGCAGTAATGAGCTTAAATTGTCACATCTCACATCGGTTAGGCAGTTGCGTGATGAAACAGTTAATGATTATATTAAACATTTCCGTAATACTAAAAACCGTTGTTTTGGTGTTACTATTGTCGAAAAGGATCTTGCTGATTTGGCTTTTAATGGTTTACGGTCTCACATCAAAGAGAAATTAGAAAGCTTTGAATTCTTTAGTGTAAACCAATTACATCAAAGAGCTTTGACTGCTGAAAGCCGAAGCAAAGACTTAAAAGAAAGCCATAGAACTCATCGGGCTAATGTGCATAATTTAGAATGTGATTCTAGTAGTTCTGATGATGAGTCTCATGAGGTGTTGGCTGCTGAATTTGTATGGCCAGCATCCAATAAGGCTTTTACTTGCACGTCTCTTAAGCCGACTCATAGGAATCTGCAGGAGGAGATGAAATTTACTTTTGATGTATCTAAATACGATAAAATTTTTGATGAATTGCATAAGAATGGATATATCAAATGTTTCTTTAATATTCCATCACTTGAGGAGTTAAAGCGGCGTGCTTATTGTAAATTTCATAATTCATTTTCTCATGCAACTAATGATTGCAATTTCTTTCGTCGACAGATTCAATTGGCTTTAAATGATGGATGATTGATTTTGAATGAGATGCAAGTTGATAAGCGCCCGTTTTCAGTCAACAACATGATGGTCAATACCATGGATTTGCAGGATGCCAAGATGTTGGTTCGGCCCGACAATGCCGATGCGACAGGAGGCAAGAATGTTGTGATTGGTGAACCAAGAAAGGTGATGGAAAATGACAAATTGCTTGGGAGAGAAGTTGTGCTTAAACAAGCTCCTGATGGAAAGAAGATCTTGACTATTACAGTGAAGAATTCTGAAATTAGGGGAGAATCAAGCTCTCAAGCGCGGGATCAAAGTCTGGTTGTCCCTGCCCAGGGGAGACCGGTCAGACCGGTTGCCGTAATCGGTCAGACCGGTCCGGCCCAGAGGCCGGTCCGAACTTTTGTGCCTAAACGTCCTGAAGTGGAAACTCGGAAGACGAATCAGGACAAAGATCAGGGGAGAACTTTCAAGCCGAAGGCAACCTTTGATCAAGTCATGGCAAAGCACATGCACAATGCGGCCGTTCAACAAGATCGGCCACCAAAAAAGAGACCAAGTTCGCCACCAAGGAATTTCGGTGTAATGAAGGCACCAAGAGGACAATGGAACCAGGGTCCAAACTCATTCAATGGTGCTGGTCCTTCCAAGCCATGGAGGCCGTATCAACCTCCCTGTCCTCAACCTATTTGGAGAGGTGGTATAATGTACGTACCTTACTGTCCTGTACCAAACCAACCACGGTCTGGGGCTCCTGTGCATGCAAGGATGAATCCACCACCACCTAGGCCTGCAAATAATCAACCAAGACAAGTGTTTGTGCCACAGCAGCACAAACCGGTCAGACCGGTTCCCTTGACCGGTCAGACCGGTGCCCAGCAGAGGTCGGTGTCCGTGCCCCAGCAGCATGGACTGGTCAGACCGGTCCCTCCAATCGGTCAGACTGGTTTCTAGAGGAGACCGAGCAAGGAGCCGGCTAAGCAAGAGTATCGCCCCGTGCAGAAGAAGGAAGAGCCTGTCCCTGATATTTCGAAGCCAGTTGTGAAGAGTGCGATTCAAATTGGCTCTGTGGTAGTTGATTCATCGATGGCCGACGCACCTAATGTTATTGGTACTTCGGCCGTAAAAAAAGTTCCTTTGCCTCAGTACACACAGCCAAAGTGGTGTCCTCCTGGTGTGACTCATTCTCAGAAGAGGAGATTGCAGCGGTTGCGTACTCAGAAGCAAAGGGAGGAAGAATCGGCTAAGAAGCGGGAGGAGTGGTTCGATGAGGCTAAGCCGATGATTCCACCAGCTGGTCAGAATTCCAAGGATGGTTCTAGTACCCAAGATATTCAGGCTAAAGAACCAGAAAAGGCCGAGCCGTCTGCGGCGAAGTCGGCTGAGCTGGCCGCAACTGGTCAGACCGGTTTCCCTGACCGGTCAGACCGATCGCCCGCTGTTCCAGTTCCGGCAACTGGAACCGGTCAGACTGGTCAGGAGGAACCGGTCAGACCGGTGTCGCCTGAGGGATCAATAGCCGACACGTTTTCTTCTTCGGCTAAGGTTTCGATTCCGCCCACTGCAATTTCAGATGTTCAGATGGGCAATGATGATGAAGCTGTTGACTTTGAGCCTTCGCCTAGCAGGACGGACATGGAGGTCAATGTTATTTACATAAACGCCGATTATTGCTTTATCGGAGATGATGAACGCATAGCTCAAGTTGACTTTGCTCCCAAGAACACCGTATTTCAGAGGCCTTCAGAATCGGATAATCACCTAGAAGCTCTTTATGTGAAGGGTCACATTAAGGGAAAGCCGATTTCTAGGATTCTTGTTGATGGTGGTGCTATTGTGAACCTCATGCCATACACTTTGTACAAGAAGTTGGGAGGTTTGGACAGCGAGCTAATCAAGACAAGTATGACGATCAGCGGCGTTGGAGGAGGAGAACCGATGAGCGCCAAGGGAGTTGCATCATTGGAGCTTACCATTGGGAGCAAGACGCTGGCGACTGCTTTCTTCGTCACAGAGGTGCAAGGTAACTTTAGTGTTATCTTGGGGCATGATTGGATTCATGCAAATCAATGTGTGCCTTCTACCTTGCATCAATGCTTGATTCAATGGGTTGGTGACGAAGTTGAGGTAGTTCATGCGGATACTTCGGCATGTGTTGCTATGGCCGATGCATCTATTCTAGGAACTCATGATAATGTCAAGTGCTTGACCGGGATTGATATTTTGGACTTTGAGTTCCTTGCTTGCACTAAGGATGGCTTTGCGCCTGCTGCTCTAAGGCCGGTTCAAAGATCGGCTGATTCAGATAATGAAGAGTAGATATGGATACAAGCGAGAAGTGGCTAAAGGAAAGGGTGGAGCATTATCGGTCCAATATGAACGATGCATGTGAAGCCATTATTGATTTTGAAGAAGTAGAAAAGTTAGGACAAGGATTTACGTCCGCTAATCCTTTAGAAAAATAGATACAGGTGATGGTTCTATACCAAGGCTGACTTTTGTAAATCAAAATTTGAAAGCCGATTATAAAGTTGAATTAATCGAGTTATTGAAAGAATATTCTGATTGCTTTGCTTGGGAGTATCATGAGATACCTGGTTTAAGTCGTGAATTAGTTGAACATCGTTTACCGATTAAACCTGGTTTTAGGCCATATAAACAGGGCAATAGACGATTTAATCCTTTGTTTTATGATCGCATAAAAGAAGAGGTTAATCGTTTGCTTGAAGCTAAGTTTATTCAGCCATGTCGCTATGCCGAATGGATCTCTAATATTGTGCCTGTTGAGAAGAAAGGTTCTAATAAGATTAGAGTGTGCATTGATTTTAGAGATCTTAATAGAGCGACTCCCAAAGATGAATATCCTATGCCTATAGCCGATATGCTTATTAATGATGCTTCTGGACATAAGGTTATTAGCTTTCTTGACGGCAATGCGGGATATAATCAAATCTTTATGGCCGAGGAAGACATATACAAAATGGCCTTTAAATGTCCCGGCTTTGTTGGTTTATTTGAATGGGTTGTGATGACTTTTGGTTTAAAAAATGCCGGCGCTACTTATCAAAGAGCAATGAATTTGATTTTTCATGACTTACTTGGTGTTATCCTAGAAGTCTATATTGATGATATTGTTGTTAAATCGGCTGGATTAAATTCTCACTTGGCTGATTTGCGTCTTGCTTTTGAAAGAATGCGTCGGTATGGTTTAAAGATGAACCCATTGAAATGTGCTTTTGGTGTATCGGCTGGAAGATTTTTAGGCTTCATGGTTCATGAAAGAGGCATAGAGATAGATCCTAAGAAAATAAAAGCTATTGATAAACTTGAAGCGCCTGCTTGCAAACATGATCTACAGAAATTCTTGGGCAAAGTTAATTACTTGAGGAGGTTTATTTCTAACTTGTCCGGGAAAGTTAGTGCTTTTACTCCTATACTTCGGTTAAAGAATGAAGCCGAATTTACTTGGGGGGCAAAGCAGCAAGAGGCCTTTGAGGAAATCAAGAAATACTTGTCTTCGCCGCCTGTACTTAAAGCGCCTAAGAATGGGGTGCCATTTAGGATTTATATTTTGGCTGAAGATAATGTTATTGGGGCTGTTTTGACTCAAGAAACAAATGGCAAGGAGTACATTATTACCTGTTTGATTCGACGGCTGTTGGATGCGGAAACAGTTATGCTTGTCTTTATATTATGCTTGTACGAAATTGAGGCATTATTTGTTATCTAGTACTTGCATAGTTGCGTGTCAAGCCGATGTTATCAAGTATATGTTGCATAGACCGATTTTGAGCGGAAGAATCGGTAAGTGGGCATATGCACTTATTGAATATGATTTGGTTGTGAACCTCTGAAATCCATGAAAGGCCAAATTATAGCTGATTTTATTGTTGAACATCGGATTAAGGATGAGCATAATTTAGAAGTTGATTACATGACTTTTACTCCATGGAAATTGCATTTTGATGGATCGGTTTGCAAGAACGGATGTGGAATTGGAATTGTTCTTGTTTCTCCTAATGGAGCTATTTTTGAAGCTCTTAGCCGATTAGAAATTGAGTGCACAAATAATCAAGCCGAATATGAAGCTTTATTATTCGGATTAGAAATTTTGCACGACATGGGAGTAAAGCATGTTGAAGCTTTTGGTGATTCATTATTGGTTGTGCAGCAAGTATCTAAGGTGTGTCAATGCTTGTAAAGTTCAATGAATATTTATCTTAACAAGTGCCTTGATATTATACCATATTTTGATGAATTCGCCATTTATCATGTTCCAAGATGTGATAATCCTAGAGCTAATACTTTGGCGCAGCAAGCATCAGGCTATAATGTCCAGAAAAGACACTTTCATAAGAAAAGGCCGTTGATTGCTATTGCCAATGGAGAAGCTCTAACGCTCACTGCAGAGCAGAACCGAACCGGTCAGACCGATTCCCAGACCGGTCAGACCGGTCCAGCGTCTCATACAGAGACCGGTCAGACCGATCCAGGAACCGGTCAGACCGGTGCGGTGTCTGCAGATTCAAATTCGGCCGCTGAAAATCCTCAAAATGAAAAGGCCGAAGTTGATGATTGGAGAGCGCCCATTATCAGGTATTTAAGGAATCCTAGTTCTGGAACAGACAGGAAAACTTGGCGTTTGGCTTTCAAATATATTTTAGTTGACGATGAGTTGCATCGTCGCATCGCCGATGATTTATTACTTAAATGCTTGGGTGCTGATCAAGCTAGAGTGGCCATGAGTGAAGTTCATGAAGGAATTTGTGGAACGCATCAATTGGCTCCTAAGATGAAGTGGTTACTTAGGAGAGCTGCATTTTATTGGCCTACTATGACGGCCGATTGTTTTCATTATTACAAGGGATGTGAGTTATGTCATAAATTTGGAAATATTCAGATGGCACCTGCTGCATTGCTTCATCCTATTATTAAACTATGGCCGTTCCGAGGGTGGGGATTGGATTTTATTGGAGAGATACATCCTTCTTCTTCAAAGGGTCACCGTTTCGTGTTGGTTGCTATGGATTACTTCACTAAATGGACCGAAGCTGTTCCTCTCAAAAATATGACCCACAAGGAGGTAATTGAGTTTATTACTGAGCATATTATTCACAGATTCGGCATTCCACAAACTTTAACTACGGATCAAGGCACATCTTTTATGTCGAAAGAAGTGCGAGTTTTTGCCGATATGTATAAGATTAAATTGCTCAATTCATCTCCATACTATGCTCAGGCCAATGGTCAGGCTGAGTCTAGTAATAAGACTTTGATTAAGTTGATTAAGAATAAGATAGAGGAGAATCCCCGAAGATGGCATGAAGTCTTGTCTGAAGCTTTATGGGCTCATCGCATATCTAGACATGGTGCCACTAAAGTCACGCCTTTTGAGCTTGTTTATGGACAAGAGGCCGTTTTGCCCGTTGAGGTAAATCTGGACGCTTATAGACTTGCTAAACAAAATACTTTCGGTTGGTGAATATTATGACTTGATGATGGACAACATTGACGAAGTGACCGATAAGCGTTTACAAGCTCTTAAGGAAATTGAGAAAGACAAGATCCGAGTTGCCAGAGCATACAACAAAAAGGTTAAAGAGAAGACTTTTCAAGTTGGTGATCTAGTATGGAAGACAATTTTGCCACTTGGTACTAGAGATAATAAATTCGGCAAGTGGTCTCCAAGCTGGGAAGGTCCTTATCGAGTATTCAAGACCAATGGCGGGAATTCCTATATGGTGGAGACGCTGCAAGGAGGATGTTTGCCTAAGGCACTGAATGGAAGGTACTCAAAAAAGTACTATCCAAGTGTTTGGCAAGAGGCATGAAGTGGCACGTGGCCGATATTTGAATATCGCCCTTAGAAGAATATAATGGCCGATGAATTATGTAAGACATCGCCCTTAGAAGACAATTTTGGTACTTATATGTTTTATGGTACGCAAGCTTTACCAAAAAACAGGGGGGCATATGTTGACAGCCAAAATTGGCACGTGGTTCAAGAGGATTGCAGAAGACGGCGCAAGGAGCAAGAAAGAGGACGGCGCAAGAAGCGGGCCACGCCCAGACCGGTCTGACCGGTTTGGGGAACCGGTCAGACCGGTTACCCGAGTTGTCATCCGACTAGGAATCTTATTTTGGGATTCCGAGATTGTAACGAGTTGTAACTTGGTTTCCTTGCGGGACAAGACCTACCCTCCCTATAAATAGAAGGGGATTCGGCCGATTGAACACACAACAATCGAATCAATCAAATTTACTACTTTTATCCTTTACTTTTTGCATCTTCAAACCTTAGCTTTTCCAACCCTACTTGCTGTTCTTCCTGCGTCTCCGCGAGGTTTGAAGGCGTCCTAGGTGGCCTACCGACCCTAGGGCACCCCTGACGACGTTCTCCCCGGCGGATCTTTCCGGGAGGCATTTTTAGGGTTCGTTCCTGCTTCCTGGAGGAACCGGTCTGACCGGTTCCTGGGACCGGTCCAACCGGTCTACGCAGAGGAGCTGCGAGCACCTCGTTACCTACCGTGCGATCTAGCGCTCTCGTGTGTTGACCTGATTTCTGCGTCAACAGTCGCCCCGCTGTTGCCCTCCATCTGAGGCCCAACAAGCGGAATGGGGACTAAAGGCGGTGAAGAGTATGCAAGACAAGATTCACCGGAGACGACGACCTCCCTTGAAGTTAATGGAAACACCTCCAGCGCATCCGAGCTCCACGTACCATCATCCAACACCGTCCAAGGGGAGGAATCCTTGCAGGGGAATGACAGAAGCAGTGGATCACTACCCGGCAATTGATTCACTGTCACCGCCAACAAGGAGAGCGTCGACGAAGCAGAGGCGCCAACGGTAGACACTTTTCAAACCACAACCACAACCAACCACCAATGCCAGCTTCATCCATGAAGAGTAGGGAGGAGGTAGATGCATGACAGGTTGGAGACTTTAGGGGAACCAATCAACAGGAGCAAAGTGTGGTAGGGAACTCAACTATGCCTCCAAGGAGGATAGCGGCACCCGAAGGTGTCACCGTTGTTGATGCCGGCGCTTGGCCCGACAAGGATTTTCCCATGGTGGTTTCCCACCCTACTTGTTGCCTCCCACCGCATGCCAAAGAAATTGACTGCCACCAATGGCACTGTGGCAGAACCGCCCTAATTAAACTGGCTCAAGTACGTTAACCGTCATCTCAATCACTTGATCTGGTTTCCCGTACTTCGAACAGTTCAATTAGATGATCTATCGGGTCAAGCCCGATGAAACCACTGAATTCCCGATCGAACAAATGTGCATAATGCTCACTCGAAGGAGAGCACAAATGTTACCAACATCACCATAAATTACAACAGTTCCATAATTAAGGTTTACAAGCAAGAGTTTAAAACACTTAGAGTACAAACCAGAGTTCTGAATAAAAAGCGCGGAAGCTAAACGACAAGATACAACAACATGTTCATAAGCCCGAAGAACATGTCATCAGCAGCACACAACAAACACCAGTTAGTATTCGATCCACTCGACAGTCCAGCCCGCGGGAACGGTCTAACCATCGATGATCCACTGCTCGGAGCCATCGGACACATTGAATTCACACTCTGAAAAACAAAGCCACAAGCAAGGCTGAGTAACTAATACTCAGCAAGACTTATCTGAATATGACTTATAACGCTGACTCCTAAGAATGCAAGGCTTTTGGCTGTGGGGTTTGTTTTGCTGAAAAGCAACTAATAGTTGATCCAAACTTTCAAATTTTAGCATCAAGTTCATAGTCATTATCAAGTATCCATGTGAGCACCTTTTCTATAGCAAACATGTCGGAACAACAATAATCATAGAACCATCATTATTTATCCTTATCATTCACTCCTGACTACTTAATGCTGCATAGCGGACAAGCGGTATTCATAACGGAGAAGTGCCGCGATCATGACCGATTTACACCTTGCAAGGGAAACCTGAACACACGGCACGTAAGCGCCCCCAGAGCCTTACGTGACAACTTTTCCCGACCTCTCCTGATATTCAGACTAAATCCACTCGTCCCAGGTGCAATGCCCTACTAGTCTCGGACCATATAGCCGCAACTACACCTGCCATCCGTCCACTCCCAGAGTCATGAGAAGTAGTCCGAATACCGAGGGGCTCAGGTACATCAGTTTCCTGGGACCCAGACGCCAGTATGTGCACAGTACGTTCAATACTTGCCCAACAGTACAACAATGACCTTAGTTCCATTTGATACATAGACGGGGCAAATCTCCACATCACAGGAGCATCGAACCAGGCCCCACCCATGAAGCTTATGATTTGAACATAAAGTAAAGAGCCTATATCTCGTGAGTGACAGGAAATCACTCGACTTCTACCGGTCCTATTTAGCATGGCAAGCTATCAACCTACACATACTAGTATCTTGACATAGGATCCTAGGGATTATGCATACTAGGGTTTCAATCATATCCAAAATGCAAATGGACAATACTTAAGTAATTACGTTGCAATGTTTTGGAAAATAGGGGTTATGATACGGTGCTTGCCTTCCTGCTCAACAGCCTTGGGCTCTTCCGAACTTTGGTTCGGGTCTTCAGCAACGGGCTCAGCAACTACTGCGGTGCTTTCCACCGGGTCAGCGACAGGTTCAGCCACCAAATCGTACAGACAGTCAGCGACTGCATTATCTACATGTAATGCATTATTTATGAGTATGATGAATGCACAGACAAAAATAAATATGATGCTCATGAATGCAACAGATCAACCATTCATTACTTTATCTGATTATCTTATGAGCACTTGCTACACAGTAAATAAGTTTTTATCATGCAATGCATCAAGGTACTGGTGATGATGATTACTAGCCTTTTAGCATGTATGTGACATAGCTCAGGAAACATGCAGAGGCATCTACTCATGCACATATGATTATTTCTTATTTTTGCACTAGTTTTACTCATACATGCATGACTTGAGCATTAACAAAAAGAGAGAAACACATATATTTAATTAGACACATGAATAAACACTGATTTCTGATCATGCACACAAAACTACTATCAACACTAAAACAATCCTTGCAAAAAGATTAGCTACCAACACATACATGGGCTAGCTAAAGCATACAACAAGCATTTACTAAATACAATTAAACCTATGAGTAAAACACATCTTTTACCTCAACTCATATATTTCCTGCATAGATATAGTCTTTAGGAAACCAACAAATTTTAGTTTGTAATTTTTAGAGTTTTCTACTATTTTCTATGTATTTTGCAAGGTGCTG
This sequence comes from Alloteropsis semialata, assembly GCA_004135705.1. Classification (NCBI taxonomy): domain Eukaryota; kingdom Viridiplantae; phylum Streptophyta; class Magnoliopsida; order Poales; family Poaceae; genus Alloteropsis; species Alloteropsis semialata. The sequence continues at coordinate 14,283,454 of CM014276.1, forward strand.
CTGTATAGAGGAAAACTGCAGCTCGAGATTAAACGAAATGGGCCGAAACAACTTCGCAAGGTTCATTTCACCCCCTCGAATTTCCCCTCTTTCCAGGCCCAAGTTGGGCCAAGCCCATGCGCCTCCCTCTCCCTTTTTCCTTTTCTCCTTTTCTCTCTTTCCCCTTTTTCTCTCATTTCTTTTTCCTTTACGGGCTGCACACTGCCTAGCCCACGTGACCGAGCTGGCCAGCGGCCCCTGCCCCTCACGCGCGCCCCCGGCCTCCTCCCGATGTTCTTCCTCACGGAAAACCGCAGAAGCAGCGCCACAGGCGCCGTGGCTCGACAGCGCGCTGCCACCGCACGGCTTCCCCTCTACTCCGGTCATCAAACTTCGATCTAAGATGAGCATCACGTGTTCTCGGATACTCTCGACTCATTCTGCTAGGTTGATTGGAAAAAGATGAACTATGCTGAGCTACCTATGCGAAGGCGCTCGAGACAGCGTTCTTGGCCAAGATCTAAAATTCCGGCTGAGTGATTGAATGGGAGATGTTGGGGATGATTTGGATGTGTGGAGTGAAGTGTGAGAATGATTTGGGTGCAAGGAATCGGCTCAGGGATGAACGATGTGTGCAGAATGAAAGCGGGACGCCGGTGTCAATGGCGGCCTTTAAAGGTGAAGCGGCCGTCGCAAGCGGACACGGCCGAGGGACAAGCCACTTGCGTGGGTTAGGCAGAGTAGCAGGCGTGGACAGTGGTCACAGGCTCGACTGAAGCGAGGTCAGAGCTCACGGGCTCGCAACGTCGGCTTGTGTGGTCGGTCGCCGTCGTCGTCGCTCGCCCAAGTCAAGCCGCAGGGGTTGCAGGTCATGATGGCATCGCTAGCGGATGGGAACGTACAGTGCTTCAGCTGTGGAAGGCCATGAGTGCTCTGCGGACTGAGGGTTGACGTGACGCCACGGCATTCACCGCATGCAGCCGGTGACGACCGCGAACGCGTTCAGACGGTGCTCCTCGAACAGCCCGATTTCGGTTAGCTAAAACTCCAAAAATTACTGCATAACCCGACCCTTCATAGAATAACAAAGTTGTAGATGGATGATAGGGCTATAACTTTGAGTAAGGGCGATGGGTTCTAGATCTCAGTGGATTTGGAGATAAACGAGAGAAAAGTTCAGCGAAAATCAAGAAATCAGCTCAGACTTGGGCAATTTCGGGATAGATGAAACTGGGTTATATAGTTGTACTGGAAATAGGATTGCGGGAGTTTGGGGAAACTTCACAGAGTAAGTTTGGTACCATTGGAAAAATCATGGAAAGGCCTACAAGATTGGCAATGGCTCAAGACAAGCTAACCAGTAGAACCTAATTTAACTAAGTACACAAAACAGCCAAAAAGCATAATTTGCAACTTAACAAAAAAGAGCTAAACAAGTCTAGAAGTCTAGTTACCCACATGAGATGCTCATGAAACTTGGTAGACATGTTAATGAGAGTATGAATGAACTATTATAAACATCATAGCATGAACCATGCACAAAATGAACATGAAATGATAGCATAGTTCATATGCATGCAATGAGAATGCATAATGCGCATGCTTGCATGTTTGCACTAATGCTCATTTGGATGCTAGCGATCATGCTAATATTAAAACACATATTTAAAGGTGCAATGCATTAAGTTAGTTAGTAATCGCAGGGCCAAACACCAGAGGTGTTACAAGCACCTCAGCAAGGCCTCCAAGGACGATAGTGACGCTTGTAGCGCCATCATTGCCGGCTGGCATTCAGCCGGCTAGGGTTTCCCACAATAAAATCCATACTAATATCATCCCATTTCCATGATGGTATAGGAAAGGGTTGTAGCATACCAGCTACCTTCAAGTGACTTGCTTTTACTCTCTGACAAGTATCACACTCAGCCACATACTTGGCTATTTCCCTCTTCATTCTCCACCAAAAGCTTTTCTTTAGGTCTTGGTACATTTTATTGCTGCCTGGATGGATTGAAAATTTGGACAAGTGTGCTTCATCTAAGATTTGTTTTCTAAGGGCTAGATCTTTAGGAACTACTAACCAATTTTTGAACCAAAGGACACCATTCTCATCCCTTTGGAAACATTTGACTTTCTCATCTCCTTGGTCTAGACTTTGGTTTATTCTTTCCATACCCAGATCATTTTGTTGAGCTGAGATGATTTGATCTTTCAAGGTGGGTTGCAGCACAATATTGGCTAGCATGCCATGTGGAATAATCTCTAGGCTCAATTTTCCCATCTCATGACATAAGGTGTCATTGTATGATTGAACCGACAAGCAATGGCATTGGGCTTTGCGGCTT
>CM014276.1:14287116-14303584 GCA_004135705.1 Alloteropsis semialata
CTTGAGTCCAGATGTATGATATGAAACAGAAGCTGGGTCTTTAGGGAATGGCAAATTAAGGGTAACGGTTCCATGAATTGGTGAGTCTTTGTGCACTCTTCTTGTGGCTAGTTCTAATCGAACTTTGTGCCTTTTCATCCAATTCATAGCCAAAATGACACCTATGCCATTGGTGCTCATGATAATCAGATCAGTGGGGATCATTTTGTCTCCTAATTTAATAGGCACTCCCTTGTGAATTTGTCCAAAGTGATCCTACCCCTAGGTGAAGTAATGATATAGGGTTTTCTCAATGATTCCATTGCAAACTTATGCTTGATAGAATAACTTGGATCTATGAAACTATGTGATTCACCTGAATCAAATAATACAACTACAGGTAGGTCTCAGATAGAAAATGTACCCGCAAGTACTGGTGCTCCTTTTGGCTGGTCTGCAATATTGGCAAAGTTAACTCGTCCTTGACGAACTTGGACCATTTGCTTGCGGCCTTGAGTGTTGTTAGAGCCTTGGCTTCCAGACGGACCACTATTGTGACCTTGCTTTGGAAGCTTACAATCATGAGCAAAATGTCCTGGCTGCCCATAGTTGAAGCATGGGAAGTTATGAACATAGCTTTGCTGTTGTTGTGGTGGTGGCGATTCTCTGAAACTAGCTTGAGATTGAGCTGGTGGTGATGCATGGTAGGTGAGTTGATTCTGCTGTTGAGGGGGCTTGAATGACCAACGGCCTTTAGGTGGAGTCCTCTGCTGAGACTGTGACAGTGCACTAGGAACCAATCGAAACTTCTTGCTAGGAGTAGCTGGTTGTGGAGCTGGTGCTCTCTTTCTCTTGTCAACCTTTTCTGCCAAAATATTGTCCTCTTGGACTAGGGCCATATTGACCAACTCTGTATAACTCTCAGCCTTCACCAAAGCCAAGTGCTTCTGAAGCTTTGGGCTTAGTCCCTTCTTGAACCGATATTGCTTTTTGGCATCACTATCCACATGTTCACCAGCATATTGAGATAATTGGTTGAACACATTTGCATATTGAAGCACATTGTGATTGCCTTGAGTTAGAGCCAAAAACTCCATTAATTTTCTCTCCAGTAGACCAGCTGGAATGTGGTGTGAGAGAAAAGCTTTCTCAAGGTCAGCACGAAGTAGGGCATTGAAATTATCCCACCAGATTCTAGCAGGACTATGTAGCTGCTGTGATGCAAACAAGGCTTTGTTGGCATCTGAAACATTGATAAGTGGAAACTTGGACTCAATGGTTCGAATCCAAGCATTGGCATCAAGTGGATCATCCGCCTTATGGAATAGCGGTGGCTGAGTACTGCAGAAATCCTAATAAGAGCTATCGCGAGGTTGATGATCTTGCTAATTTTGGTGCTGACGATTGGCTTGTCCTTGCTACACCATCTGGCGCAATAGTTCAGTTTGCATTGCCAGCACTTTTGCCAAGTTCTGCAGCAATGGCGGTGGTGGTGGTGGGGGAGGTGGTGTGGATCCTGACCTGCCCGAGCATCCACGTGTATCCACCATTTTGCAACAATCATCATATCTTGATCAGTTATTTAGTATTTGCAATAAACCAGAAGTGAAACATAACTCTTAAATCCCATAATCTGTTATTGCATTTGCTACTAAATAACTGAATGTCCATAATATTTCATGGTTATGGCAGCTGCTTTCAAAATTCACTATCCTGCTTAAATGCTGTCTAAACATGCTCAAAATTTTACAGTAGGAAGTTCAACATGTCCTTGACAGAAATGGTATGCAGATCTAACAGAGAATCACATGGGATGATGGTCAAACAGATCAAGTTTTCCAGACTGCGCGTGCTGAAAATTCCAGAACAACGTACCCTGACTAAATTGGGCATATCTCCTGATCCAGGAGGCCAAAAATAGTGAGATTTTGACAGTGGACAGATTGTAAAAATCTCAACAACTTTTGTATTTATGGATTAGCCCAAAAAAATCATTATCAGGGATCAAAAATTTTGACAAGTGGCTGCACAACACATAGTACGAAAGACAAAGCACTTACCTAAAGGCTTTCATTACTGCATAAGGTCATATCTTACATCCATGATTACATGACACAACTAGGAAGGATTCTGTCAGGTTGTAACTCCATATTTTACAATCAAGGAGTCACAACTAGAGGTTACACTTCTTATTCACTACTCGTCTATGGGGTTTCATCTCCTGACTCAAAAACAATTAGCATCTCTGGGTCCTCTTCTTCTTCTGAGTCATCTTCTTCCTCATCAGAGTCGCTGACCCAACCATGGCAAGGGACTCGTGGTTGAATGATTTGATCAATTGAACTCTCAACATTCGAGGCCATGGGAGTTACTGGTGCTTCATGGTCACTATCCACGCCTGAATCTCCTTGCTCCGGCAACTCTGGCGGTGGCTCAACAATCATTGGTTCTCCCTCCAAATTCACTTGCCCATCTAGCTGCAGATGTAGCTCATGAATTTCCTCATTGGCTTCATTCAGCACATTCTCAAGGTTCTCAATGAGTGCATCCTTATTACTCACCCGCTCAGTTAAGTTCTCAATCCGAGCAGTATTTTCAACAGCTTGCGGCTGAAGGTTTTCTAGCTGGAGCATGAGGAAGTTTTGGTTGGCACTCATTTTGTTCATCAATTCAAACAGAGCATTGGAATATTTGAGGGATGTGGCAAGGTTGGGATCATAAAGTGTGGCAGGGGAGTCTTGGATTTTCTTCAGATTTGCCTCACACAATGCCTTGGCATGGCCACTATTTGGAAACATGGCTGCAGGTGTATCCATGATCTTAAGAGGATACCTCTCACAAAAGCGAGTGATAGCTTGCCAAGCTGCCAACTCACAAGTATCATCAAACTGACTGCCGCATGAAGTCACCTTCAAGTCACCCCGTATGTCAGGTGTCACACATGGGATGGTGATAGTGACCTCATATTGAGACATGCTTTGCCCCACCCGAGTCTTCTCGACGTAAAGCGGAGGCTCGGTGTGACCAAACTGCTGCAAGGTCTCCCACAAGAGCGCAGGAAAACCCCCACGATGTAAACATGTGGAGCAAGTGTGGCCATGCTCGTCCGTCCAAACCAACGAAGAGCTGGAGCCAGCCATCTGAAACTAAACTAAAAGGTGTCTCAATATTTGGCAAAAGACAAACATCTTCAAGGCTGAAATTTAAATGCAGGAGTAGCGGTGAAGGAAAAGTCATAACTCCAAAATTTGATATCCAAAAATTCCCAACTCTTGGCTATTGGTAGATGACAGGTTTTTCTATATCTTTGTAGTTCTGAGGTTTGGTAAATTCCAAGTTCATCTAGATGAATTAATTACAACAAAGTCTGCTGTTTTTCAGAGAGTTCAGGGTAACAAGCTCCTAGTATTCTGCCCATAACTAAAGTTGTACATGGAGGAAAATTCTGAAATTTTGGCAACAGATCCTTCTGCAAATTCCCCACAACTTTCTTAATTACCAGTCCTGCAGAAAAAATCATTTACTAGATCGAAAACTGACATGTATCAGATCTGTCCAGTTTTGCAATTTTCCTGATTTTCAAGCTCAACATGTGAAGCAATTTATTGGTTATGTGTATTGTGCCCAAAAACCCCAAAAGAGTTAGATATGATGCATGAACGACCTATCCGTCCTCACAAAAGAAAAGCTTCCCAATAAATTGACAAGTACACGGACTCATATGGTGGCATACATACGTCTCTCATTATATCGTAGTTAAGTCTAGTCGTTTGAACATACATGATCGCGGTTAGTGTACCTGCAGAAGATCATAATATTTCAAATGAACCTTTCGTGCCAGCACTCACGAAAGCGTCCCCATACATTACCATTCACTATAGAAATGGCACCCATACGTTTAACACTGTATAGGCAGCGCTGCATAAGCCACCGCGATGACGTATTCACTTGCCGTATAAAATGCCTTACGGGACATTGGTACGTAGTCAGCTGCTGTACCTACACCACTTTACAGCCACTACAACACCATGAAGATGTTATATTGGCTGCACCACCAAGTAAGCCACTGATTGGGGGACAGCGTTCGGCTCACACCCCGACACGGTGTTCATCTTCCCCAGATGAATGGGGGGTCTCACCTTTGAGCGTCGTTATAGAAAATAAGATCGGTTGTGCAAGAAAGTAAGTTTTGACAGAAATAAATGTACTGAAAGTTAGTCAACAAATAATTTAAGCCACCTACTAATAGACACAACTTACAGGGCTTACGAGCTATCACCTAGGTTTTTCCTTAGCGTTCCTAGTCCGTTTTGAAGAAAGCTCCAATTTTAATTATGAAAATATAGTTTAGGGCTTTGAGTAAGGGCGATGGGTCTAGATCTCAATGGATTTGGAGATAAACGAGAGAAAAGTTCAGCAAAAATCATGAAATTAGCTCAGACTTAGGCAATTTCGGGATAGATGAAACTGGGTTATACAGTTGTACTAGAAATAGGATTGCGGGAGTTTGGGAAAACTTCATAGAGTAAGTTTGGTACCATTGGAAAACTCATGGAAAGGCCCACAAGATTGGCAAGGGCTCAAGACAAGCTAACCAGCAGAACCTAATTTAACTAAGCAGACAAAACAGCCAAAAAGCATGATTTGCATCTTAACAAAAAAGAGCTAAACAAGTCTAGAAGTCTAGTTACCCACATGAGATGCTCATGAAACTTGGTAGACATGTTAATGAGAGTATGAATGAACTATTATAAACATCATAGCATGAACCATGCACAAAATGAACATGAAATGATAGCACAGGTCATATGCATGCAATGAGAATGCATAATGCGCATGCTTGCATGTTTGCACTAATGCTCATTTGGATGCTAGCGATCATGCTAATATTAAAACACATGTTTAAAGGTGCAATACATTAAGTTAGTTAGTAATCACAGGGCCAAACACCAGAGGTGTTACAAGCACCTCAGCAAGGCCTCCAAGGACGATAGTGACGCTTATAGCGCCATCATTGCCGGCTGGCATTCAGCCGGCTGGGGTTTCCCCCGGCGCTGAGGTGGGTGGGCCGTACCTGCAGGTAAGCTTCACCGGCAAACTTCATAGGCAGCAATGGTGTGGAAGACGAGCTTGCTGCCGGCCCACAACCGCCGAGCGGCCCTGCCCGGACGGCCGCAACGGAGCAGGACCAGCCCCATGAGGCCAGACAAGCTAGCCAGGAGGAGTCGCACGACGCCGGCGGCGGCCGCTGCCGCTACCTGGTCGAGCCCCTGGCGGCCGGGCAAGCCAATGGACCGGCTCCTCGCGGAGCTGAGCGGACGACTGGGTGGACTACAGACCCGCCATAGCCACAGCCGACACCCACACTACCGGGATCGGCCTCTTTGCCGTGTGCAAGGGGCACACGGCAAAGACCCTTTTGCCCACGGCAAAGGCTTTGCCGTGTGCCGCCCACGGCAAAGGGCACACGGCAAAGGTTGCCACGGCAAAGGGGCCTTTGCCGTGGGCCTACAATCGGGCACACGGCAAAGCATTGCCGTGTGCCAAATTTGACCCACGGCGAAATAGTTTTTAACGGACGGAGAAGAAACGGTGTAAGCCTCTTTGCCGTGTGCCTGACGGCGTGGCACACGGCAAAGAGTTGGGCTTTGCCGTGTGCCACAGCCATTGCACACGGCAAAGCCCCACTCTTTGCCGTGTGCAAGGGCTGTGGCACACGGCAAAGCCCAACTCTTTGCCGTGTGCCACAGCCATTGCACACGGCAAAGAGGCCTTCCCCCCCCCATTTTTTTTGATTTTTTGGTAAATGAGACCCCAAACACAAATCACAGGCATATATATTTCACAACACAAATCACAGGCAGTTTATAATCCACAATAACCATCACAGGCAGTTTATATAGTCAAATAATCCACATATGCAAATAAACTCAAGTATCGTTCATCCACAACAACTAGTAGTCCATACAAGTCCATACAAATCCATAGAAGTCCATACAAGTCCATACAAGCCAATAAAAGGTCCATACAAATCCATATAGGTCGATACAAGGGCGTAAGTCCAAAGAACTCACAGAGACGGCGGTGGGCGCGGCGGCGGCGGCCAGGTGGGCGAGCCGTGAGGGTGCTGCGGGTAGGGCGAGCTCTGAGGGGGCTGCGGCCACTGCTGGTACGACGTGGTGGGAGGCAGCTGCGGCAAGGGCCCGTACCGTATCCACTGAGGCGGCTGAGGCGGCGACATGTCTGGTGCGATGGGCCCATCATTCGACGCCGCCGACTGATTCTGCATAAAAGATAAAGCATTCGAACAAAAAGCATTCTAAGTTTGTTTCTAGGTCATTCTAAGTCATCTAACTTGTTTCTAAGTCATTCTAAGTCACTAAGCTTCTTTCTAAGTCATTCTAAGTTCTAAGTCATTATGAGGAAATAAAACTTCAAAAGTTGACAAGTGACTCACAGGAGTAACATCCGCAGGAGGTGGTGGAGCGAATAGCGTTGATGGCGGCGCTTGACCTAACGACGTCCCAATACTCTGCAAGTACTGAGCCATTTGATCCAGCCTCATCCGGTCGGCCTCCTGCTGCCGCAGAAAGTCTGCCTTCAACTTCTCCTCCCGTGCTCTCAGCTCTTGGTCCATCCGGGCCTGCCACCTCCGCTCCATCTCCTCCTCCCGTGCTTTCATCTCTTGCTCCATTCGGGCCTGCAATATTTCATGCCAATGTTACAATACAAAACATATTTAAGCGAATCAATTAACAACAGTTAGAACAGAAATTACCTGGAGTGCGTCCATCTGGGCCTGTGCAGCGGTCGGCCGTGGGCGTATGGGCGGGGCTGAGCTCGTGCTCCTGGCTTTAATCTGAGAGAGAGTGGGAGTACTGGCCGTGTCGAGTGTACTGTCGGCCATCCAGTACCGGCCATGCTTCTTGCCTCCTCCCACCCTCATGATCACTTCTCCATCAAGCTCAGCGGTGGTCGGATCAAAATCCGGCCCATGGACCTGCCTTGCCATCGATGAGTACTCACTGATGCGGCTGTGGACGGTTGGATTGCTGTATGCCTCAGGCGGGTCCTGCGGGTTGAAGGTGACGTCGGACTTCGCCTTACCCTTGTGGGACAAAGCATATGCCATGAGCGGGGTGCAAGGCTGGCCACCATGTGCTTGCGACTGCAAAAAAGACAGCAAGATGGTTACAAATTAATCAGAATTGACCATTAGAATATAGAAATGAATTCACGTACCCATCTAGCCGCGTACTCCTCGGTGTTAAGGTTGCCTTGATGGTGTGGTGCACCTGGCATCATCAAACGCCGCTCCCGGGCAGCGTTGTGGATCTCCTCCCATTCCTCCGCGAGCCACTTATCCACGATCATTTCCCAGCACTGAATGTGCTGGGCGCACCACCAAGGAACCGCCTGCACATCATCAAATACATGACATGTAAAATTGAACGTACTCAATCCTTAGTCATCAATCAAGTATATGACATACTTACCCTCATGAATTGGTCCTTAGTCAACCGCATGTTTCTGGCTTCTTCTTTGCTAACTTTCAAATTCTCGTATGTCCCATAGTAATACACGATGGCCTGGACGCGAGACTCGTAGTGCATATCGGTGACCAGTTTGTAACAGGCTTTGTGAGCCACCGCATTTGCCCTCTGCTCATAGCCCTCCTCGCACCTAAAGAAATCCTGCACATAGATGCGATGTCATTATTTCAAGAATGTCAAATGAATGCGATGTATTGAGCAATGTAGTGCGAGGAAGACTTACCCACAGCTCGCCCACAACGCGCCCCGCCTTGGTGTTGAAAAACCTGCCTTCCCGGTCTGGTTGATCAAAGACGGCGATGTAGTGGTCCCACGTATACACCGGCTCAACTCTGCCGGCGTGCTGCACCAAGCCAGGGAAGTGTAACCTGCACAAAAGCCCTAGGATGCCATTGGGCAGGCGACCGTGAGCACCTGGAGCGATCACCCTCCAGTACCTGCATAAGTGATGAAGATAAATTAAACATATCAAAGAAAAAAGTAGTGAAAACATGTAAATTTACTTGCCTTTTCCCACAGGGTCGAATAATCGGCCGACTCTCTAAAGGTATCGGCCGCTCCGGAAGCTTCGAGGGGCCTCGTAGGTAGACACGCGCTCCTCCGCCTGCCGCCTCCTCCTCACCCTCCTCGCCCCCCTCCTCACCCTCCTCCTCACCCTCCCCCTCCCCCTGCTCCTCCTCCCCCTGCCCCTCCTCCCCCACCCTGCTCCTCCCCCCCTGCCCCTCCTCCCCCACCCTGCTCCTCCTCCTCCTCCTCAGAGCCGTGCACAGAAGGAACCTCCTCCTCCTCAGACGACTCCGAAACTGGTGGCATTAGCGAGGGCCCCGCCTTCCTCCCCCTCCTCCCCTGTGTCGTGCCGGAGTCCTCAGATGGAGGCGCCGAGGAACTCGCTCCACCCTTGCCTCTCCCTCGACCCTTGGGTCTCCCTCGACTCTGGCCTCTCCCTCGAGCCGTCCTGGAGTCCTCAGCGTCACCTCCAGCCGTCCCGGAGTCCTCAACTCTGCCGGTAACTCTCTTATAAAGCGAGCTAACCGACCTCAACGGGTTGCGCCCCACCATCTTTATTCAATCACCTGCATTTGAAAAGAGTAAGCCAATTAGTACATCAATTAGAAATGTACAATTTGTAAATAAATTAGTGCTACTAGTAAATTTAACATGGAATTACTTACATGTGTTAAAAATAATCATCATGATCGAGAGTAGCTACACCATAATCCTCATCATCACTATCACGCATTTCGATATAATCGGCGTTGTGTTCCAAAGGAGGAACATTATCATCATCGCTGTCATTGCCTAAACGTAATCGCTCAAGTAATTCTAAGTCCATTGCATTCTGAACCTCATCTCTGGCATCCTCGTCAACAAGCCTTTCATTGTCTACTTCCATTCCGATGGCTTCAGTTAAGTCTATCTCAAATCTCCCTTCTAGCCCATCTTCTTGGAAGAACTCTCCGTCATATGTGTTTGGGTCTATGTTGTAATCTTCATTGTTTGGGACAGGTAGTTTACCGTGTGGTGATACCTTGTACACAACATCCCAACCCTTAAGATGCTCTTTGGTTTGGCACGGGTACGAGAGATAATAAACTTGGGTGGCCTGTTGAGCCACAATATAGACATCGTCGCCTGGGTACACGGACGACTGTTGAATTTCGACTAGCCCAAGATTTGGAGTCCGTCTCACTACTTGAGGATCAAACCAATGGCATTTGAATATGACAGGTTTGAGAGGTTTGGAACCATAGTATTCGAGTTCGTATATTTCTTCAATTCTTCCATAGTATTCGACCCCATCGCCTCCTGGCGTGAACACTCCAGTATTTGTGGTTCTTCGATTGGGCCGACTCTGATCGTGTCTTGTTGTGTGAAAGCGATATCCATTCACGTCATAAGCGCCAAATGATCTGACCCTAAAGGCACAGCCATCGGCAACTTGTCTCAACTCGGGACTCATTGACGCATCAGTTTGGCCCTAGAAGTTCAATCAGGATAATTCGTTATATGAAGTACGAGCTAAATTGTAATGTCATACTAAGTAGACGCTAAATAGGACATTACCTTCTGTTTGAACCAAGAAATGAAATCGGGCATCCCATTTCCCGCACCATGTTTAAGAAGGTTGTCATATTCCTGCAGGGTAGGTGGTCTTGATGGACGCCAGTATTGCAAATGAAATTCCCTGTACAAACGCAAAGGAGGGTTGGATGCAGAAGAGTGAATATTCGAGAACAAGTTTGTTGAGAACTTACTGTATGTACGGCTCCACTTCGTCAAGGTTTTTCAAGACATATAGCATGATATTGCGCCACTCTTCAATATTCAAGGTCTTGGTGGTCGCATCACTTGCCTTTCCGAGTTGCCCCCGAAAAATACTGAGGTTCGATTCTTCTTCGCCGGCATTGTAACGAGAGGGTGGATTATGCACGCTAGGAAGGTTGTCAGAATAATATTTTGTTGTGAAGTTTGACACCTCCTCCAGAATGTATGCCTCGGCAATGGAAGCTTCAATTTTGCTTTTATTTTTACATTTAGTTCGAAGAACTTTTTGACATCTCTCAATAGAATAGCACCAACGGTTCTGCACAGGACCCCCCATTCGTGCCTCATACGGGAGGTGCAAAATCATATGCTCCATCGGATTGAAGAAACCAGGTGGAAAGATCTTCTCCAACTTACAGAGCAACACAGGAGCCATTTTTTCCATGTCTGCAATCACGGACCGAGATACCTCCTTAGCACAAAGCTGGCGGAAGAAATTGCTCAACTCTGCCAGCACTAGCCAGATATGCTCAGGGACATAGCCTCGAACCATCACCGGAAGAAGGCGCTCAAGCCATATGTGGTAGTCATGACTCTTGAGCCCGTTGATTCACAGAGTAGATAAGTTCACTCCCCTCCTCAGATTCGCTGCATACCCATCAGGAAACTTTAGCGTTTGGAACCATGCTAGTACTTCCCTCCTTTGGTCCCTCGTCAGGACGTAATCGGCCTTAGGCTTTTTCCATTGCTTGCCGCCGCCTTTAGGAGGCGGTATGTCCATTTTTGGTCTATTGCATAACCTCGTTTGATCAACTCTAGCCTTCACATTGTCCTTTGTCTTATCGGCAATGTCCATGATTGTACCCCAAAGTGCCTCGCCCAGATTCTTCTCACTGTGCATGACATCAATGTTATGTGGAAGAAGAATATCATCCATATAGGGGAGCCTCCACAAGCCACACTTCTGAGTCCACGCATGTTCCACACCATACCCTACAAAACCTCCATCTTTTACATTGACGGCGAGAGCATCTAACTGAGCACGAACCTCGGCACCTGTCATCATATGTGGTGCAGGATCGTTAACTACGACACCTTTCGTAAAGTTTCTTATGTCTTGTCTGAATGGATGTTCAAGAGGGAGGAATTGTCGATGTTTGTCGAACGACGAATATTTGCCACCTTCCTTCAACCAAATGAACATCACAGCCGTCTTGCATACTGGGCATGGGAACTTCCCATGAACACACCAGCCGCAGAATAACCCATACGCCGGCATGTCATGCAGTGAGTATGCGTACCAAACATGCATTTTGAAGTTTGTCTTCGTAGCTCGGTCGTATGTCAATACCCCTTCGTCCCAAGCACGGACCAAATCATCTATCAGAGGCTCCATGTACACACTCATATTATGCCCCGGATATCCAGGAATTATCAACGACAGGAATATGTTCTGTCATTGAAAGAGGACGCCGGGCGGGAGATTGAGGGGGATAACGAACATGGGCCAACAAGTGTATGGGGCAGCCATCATCCCATAAGGATTGAAACCATCTGTTGCCAGCGCAACACGTACATTACGAGCCTCGAGAGCTTTATCATGATGAATCGAATCGAAGTGCGTCCATGACTCACCATCAGATGGATGTACCAGCTTGTCGGGATTGTATCGACGTCCATTCTTGTGCCATGTCATCTGTTTCGCGGATTCCTCGGTCATGTAAAGCCGTTGGATCCTCGGTATGAAGGGAAGGTACCGTAAGATTTTCACGGGGACTGTGCTCTGCCTCTTATGACCATCACCTGAGTCTACTTCCAGGAACCTAGAGGATTTACACTTTGGACAATACTTTTCTTCTGCATGTTCTTTTCTAAACAAGATGCATCCCTTCGGGCAAGAATGAATCTGCTCATATGGCATCTTAAGTGCACGAAGGAGTTTCTGTGCCTCATACATACTCTTTGGCAGAATGTGACCACCCGGAAGCAGGCTGCCAAAAACAGTCACCATAACATCGAAGGCGTCTCGACCCAGGTTAAACTGAGACTTTACGGCCATTAGGCGTGCAATAGCATCCAGCTGAGAAACAGTGGTATGCTCGTGAAGGGGTAGTTGTGCCGCAGCCAACATGTCATAATACGCCTTTGCGGTTGCCTCTGGCTCCTCTTCCCTGCGTTCTTCATCGATCTGTGCTTCATGATAGTCATCTAACATGTCTGCTACCCCGGCGTCAGCATCGTGCTCCTCGATGCGTTGTCTCACGACCTCGTCTCTCGCGCGATCGGCTCGCACATGATAGGTCCACCTGGTATGGTCCCTCGTAAATCCATACTTGCAAAGATGCTGGGTCATGACCTACTTTGTCTGTCGACGCGTGTTTCCACATTTGCTGCAGGGACACCAAGTGGTAGACGCTCCTCTAACATTTGCAAATGCTTGATCCAAGAAAGACTCGGTCTTCTGGATCCAATCCATGCTCAAGTCACCCCCACGTGACCAGCCCGTGTACATCCACTCACGGTCATCCATCCTTTAGCATATCAACGAGTAATATAAAAATCAATTGCATCTACACGATGACTATAATGTCTAGTAGGTGAAGATAGGTCCTAATCCCACCCGAGGATGCGTAGCTGGAGTTAGTTTCCATGCGGCACTCCGATTCGACAGAATTTCGGCAGCATCTCCCCGCTGTTCTCCAAATACACGTCCCGATAGGGAGATTGTGTATCCGGAGAACAACGAGGAGATGCTGCCGAAATTCTGTCGAATCGGAGTGCCGCATGGAAACTAACCTCAGCTACGCATCCTCGGGCTGTCCAAAAAACGTGGACAATTTGAAACAGATACGGTCATAGATATGCAAAGATCTGCATATTTTCAACCGTATCTCTTTCGAACGGGAGACGCCTAGGTTACGTAAACCACTAACATGCATGATAGGAAAAGAAGGATCTTTTATGTCTCACCTTGCTGTCCTGCAAACTGACGACCGGCTAGGCGGGGCCAGGCGGCGATACGGGGGCCGACGAGTCCTCCGGGGCAACGACCTCGACGGAGGGGAGCCTCTCCTGCAAAAAGATAAAGAATAAAGTGTCAATAATTGTAAATTTTGGCAGCACCTCCCCTACACTCGGAGGTTTCCAAAACCTGCAATAAGACAATGACGCGATGGCCAACAACCACATAGAGAACGGCACGATGGCCGACAACCACAATCACATACATAAAGAATTATTCTAAGTCATTATAGCTATCAAATTATCCAAGAAATATTCTTAGTCATTAGCTATCACATTATCCAAAAAATAAAGTAAGAAATATTTCAACTAAACTATATAGGAAATTATCTAGCAATTCTAAGTAAGAATTATTCTAACTAAACTATACAAAAAATTATCTTAAAAAACTAACTAACTAAATCATACTAATAATCTATTGACTAAGAGAAGATGGCCTTACCTATGCAGGCCGGGGCTCAGGACGAGGCAGCGCGCGGTGGGGCGGGCCGGCGCGGCGGCTGGGCNGGCGGCGTGGCTGGGCGGGGCGCGTGGCTGGGCGTGTGTGTGTGTGCGTGGCGCGGGCGGCCGAGCGGTGTCATAAACCGCCCCTTTGCCGTGTGCCCGTGATGCGGCACACGGCAAAGACAGCTTTGCCGTGGGCCGCCAGATCTCGCCCACGGCAAAGTGTTTTTTTTTTTAGTTTTTTTTCTACATTTCTAACGTTCACAGGCAGCGCCCTTTGCCGTGGGCCCCACGATATGGCCCACGGCAAAGCACTCTTTGCCGTGTGCCACTTATACGGCACACGGCAAAGGCCCGAGCTTTTTTCCTTTTCCTTTTCTATTTTATTGTGTCCTGTGTTTTATTTATATTTCATAATTGATGTTTTTTGAAAATAGCTTGCTAACATGATGGGTGATTATTGTGAGAAAAAAACCGATATTTCATGTGATTATATCTCAAATTCAATTCCCATAACGTGCTATATCAAATTGGTGATCGATATTTATTTGAAAATATATACACAAATCCACTCATCGGTGCATATTTGATGCTTTTAACAAAAAATATCTTGTGAAAGTCAATCAACAACATGATTTGATGCTAAATTTCCGTTATTTCATGCGATTATAACGAAAACTCAAAATCCGTAGCGTGTTATACTAAATGTTTCCGTGAAATATTTGAAAATATCTACGCAAATTCAATTATAAGATCATATTTGATGCTTTTAAATAAAAATATTGTATTATTTCATGCAGTTATAGCTCACTTAGAATGTATTTCATGTAGTTAGAGAAAAGTTACAAAAAAAAGAATTATCAAACGCGTCCAAAAAATAACCAAAATTTGGTATGAAACAATTTATGTAGCATATTGCATATACAAAAAGTTTTGAAGTCAATATCCAATTCGACTTCACTTATGCCTCGCAATATGAACAACTCTTTCTTGACTCTATGAAACTTCTACGGAGATGTTTCGATTTGTAAGCAGGGTACGTGACAACTTGTACGAAACATGCTCATCTTTTTACCGTAGCCTTTAGACATGAAATCATGATATCAGTACAAATCTTATGATTTTTAGACTTCGTTTCATTTTTATATAATTTTAAAACGATTTGGCCACACTCTCGTGCTCATGTTTCGTGAAGAATATGTTCGAAATTTCATTCCATACCCTGCATACGGCCTCAGATTGGACTAATTAATGTGAATATCATTTTTTGATTCATTATATTCCATTATTCGACACATTTGCAGTTCAAATTTTACTTTTTCTCAATAAATCTCTTCACTGAAAAAAAGTAACTAAATATAGCAAAAGGATCATGAAATATTCCAAATCTCAACATTGGGTACCACGTAAGGCATTTGGACAGCAGAAAAAGTTTAGGGGCCAAAAGATGAAAAAAAAATTTACTTTGCCGAGTGCCTAAGAAAGGCACACGGTATAGGTAAAATACACACGACAAAACTTCATTTTGCCGTGTGCCAGGGGCTTGGCTCTTGGCAAAGATCCGACGCCAGACGGGCCCCGTCAGCGGCGTCACCTTTACCGTGAGCCAAGCGTTAGGCACACGGCAAAGGTAAGATTTTGCCGTGAGCTATCCTTTGCCGTGGGCAGGCACACGGTAAAGGACCGATTTGGCGTGTGCTTTGTCTTTGCCGTGGGCCTGTTGGGCGGCTCACGGCAAAGTGGGTCTTTGCCGTGTGCCCGAGCTTTTGCTCACGGCAAAGGGTGAAGCACACGGCAGTGGCCCGATTTCCGGTAGTGCCACCTCCGCGCCGCTCGCTCCCTAGGGAGCAGCCGGATCTGGCCGCCGGTGACCCCGCAAGGCCAGCTCCACATGCGGCTGAGCGAGCGGACCCGCCGTAGCCCCTCCCAGTTGCCCGCCTCGGCACTGGTTCCACTGCCGACGATGTGGAGACGACCTGTGAGGATGCCGGGGGAGAGGAGCGTCTCCTGCCAAATACAGAGTGGCTACTTGTGGAGACGCTAGATCCGGCTGGGGACCGACCGGATCTAGCCGCCGGCGACCTACCGGACCCGCTTCATGGAGCACGCCTAGCCATGGCGACGTTCTGTTGGGGGAGAGAGAAAAACTCAGGGGGAAGGAGTATGCATGGGTGGAGGCCTCGCCGCCGCCATCCCTGCGCCCGTGCAGGTTTCCCGGTGGCGCGCTCAGGCGGCGGCAAGGTTGGCGGACGGGAAAGGGAGGGGCTGAGGGTGGTGGCAGCGGTCCGTCCGGGTTGCCCCTGGGGCAACGCGGACGGGAGCAACACCATATAGTTCATTGCCTTCCACAATGTCCACATCGCACCTACAGAAACAAAGAGTTTTTTGGCACATAATTTACCACTATTACCTCTTACTACTGCCTCTACTAAATTCCAGCAAGAAAAACGACACATAACTCCAACCAAGGCTTTCTCTAATAAAGGCCCACAAAGACCTTGCAATAGGGGCACTGGAACAAAATATGGTCTGTCGTTTCTAACTCTTCGCATAGCTTGCATTGCTCAGGGTCAGTCCATCTCCTCCCTTTCAACTGTACTGCTGACTAAATCCTGTCATGGAAAGCCATCTAGAGAAAGATTTGTATTTTTAAAGGCACTCTACATTTCCACATAGCTTCCATTACCAAGTCTCGTACCCCAAACGTCATGGTTCTATATAGCGATCTGATGGAATATCGCAAATGAACTTGGCATAGTCTAGGAAGCCGTGTACACGCAGCAGCAACAGCGTGAAAAGGCACAGAATTGTGCTTCGAATTTAATAATTACTATAAAATCCCTCTTAATAAAAAATGTGCTGAGGCACGGTCGCTAAAAAAAATAATTACTATAAAATAAACTACATGACTCGTCGACTCGAGATGTGAGAATAGACAGAAAAAAGGAAAGCAATAGACCTTGGGTCATAAAAGAGATTAACTAATTACTACTACTCAACCACGAGCACAATAGTTGTTTGATCAAACATTTAACGGGCCTTCTTTTTATATTTTTTGGCCAGGTTGAACGGATACCTCGAAAGCGATGCATATTGTAGCTTGGAAGGAGAACTCGACTTTGGTTTAGCAGGGTGGTGGGTGATGTGGAATGTTGGGGTGGGACCCACATGTAGTTTCACACGAGCTATATCAATGTTTAGTTCAC
>CM014276.1:14303661-14353289 GCA_004135705.1 Alloteropsis semialata
TAATTACACAGATGGACGGAAAATTGCGAGACGAATCTATTAAGCCTAATTAATCCGTCATTAGAGATTGTTTACTGTAGCACGACGTTGTCTAATCATGACCTAATTAGGCTCATTAGATTCGTCTCGCGTAGTTACCCGGGGTAATGGAATGGATTTTATCATTAACATACGTTTACTACTCCATACATGTAAAATTTCCTTTGATGAATAGTGAAGTTTGAATTTTCGTGTTGAACTAAACATGGCCATCGTCCGGGATGTAAAGATCAGGAAGCACGGTCCTTTTGACCACGTAATTGACGCGGACATGAAGGAGGCAGCAGCAGTGCTGCCAGCAGGAACGAGCCTCAGCATTAATGACAAGCTGACCATCAAAGTTGCAGACCAACTCGGGCTACTCGACCAAGAATACAGCAGGCTGAAGGCAGAGGGTTATGAGCGGTGGTACTATACCTATGGACAGGAGGGTGCAAGATACTCACCGGAGGACGTACTGACATCAATAGTTCGTCAAATCAACCCAAATCTATTCGGGAAGAAGTACCTGCTAGTATAGATGGCCAAATGGGCCAAGTAATATGGGCGGCCCGAGGCCCGGCCCGAAAAAGCACGGCCCTAGCCCGGCCAGGCCCGATAACGATAGTGCTAGTGCCGGCCCGGCCCGAGGTGTAGTGCTAGTGCTGGGCCGCGAATTCAGCCCGTAGTGCCGGCCTTGGCCCAGCACAATATTTGGGCCGGCACTACGTCGGCCCGACACCACCGGCCCAACTGCCCCCCACGGACCAATACCCCAGCCCCAGGCAAACCCTAGCCGGCCGGCGGCGCATCCCCAGCCGTGGGATCCATGGTCTTGTGACCGTTGGATCCGACCGTTGCGGACGGCGTATATAAGCCAGCCGGTCGGCCCTGGCCTCTTCGTCCACCTCCACGCAGCCGCTCGCTCCTCGCTCTCCCCGTCTCGCGTCGCGTCTCGCCCTCCTCGCCGGCCGCCGCTCCCTGGCCTGTCCCGTCTGGCCGTCTTCCCCTACTCCGGTCGGTGGCGCTGCCGGGGAAACCCTAGGTCATTTCCCCCTCTTCACGCAGCCGCTCGCCCCTCGTCTTCTCCGTCGGCTCTCCGCTCTCCTTCTGCTCTCGCCCTCCCTACCGCTCCCTGGTTTGTCCCGTCTTCCCCGACTCCGGCCGGCGGCGCTCCGCCACTTCTGGCCATGGCCTAGTGCTCAGGCACCACGGCACGACACCCCTTTCCTCCTTCTCCCCTCCTGTTCGCCCTCTCTACTACTCTGGTCACTGGATCCAGATACAGCTCTGAATCAGGCTTAGTCTCTCTCGTCATCTCCTACCTCTCCGGTCTCTGTTCCTCCTCATCAACCTCCTCGCTCGCCGACCACTCTGGTGCTCCGGATTCTCAGGTTCGTCCTCATCAACCCTAACCCTAGATCTAGTTTTTGGCACACTGGCAGGTTCTTTGCTCATCCCTTCTCTTCTTCTTCGCAGGACGACGGCCATCGCGACGCCGTTAAGGAACCAGAGAGCCGGATTTGTGGTTCCTCCACCTCGCCGACCACTCTAGTGCTCCGGGTTCGCAGGTAAGCCTCCTCCTCCTCCTCTTTGTTTCTTGATCCTTTCTCTTTCTTTCTGCCTCTAATCTATAATTCTCTCATTCTCTGCAGGCCGTCGCCTTGAAGCCGTGAGGAGCCAGAGCTCCGGTCATGGAGATGGAGGACGGGGACGAGAACCAGGGCCACTCTGTCAACGAGGACTTACGGATGATGGGAGAGCATGGAGATGACGAAGAAGACCTGGCTGCTGATGGCGAGGCGTTGTTCGGGATTAGCGCTGACCAGCCGATCAACCTTGCTGATGGCGAGGAAGATCATGGTGGTGATGATCCTGACAACGGGACCACGGCCAAAAAGATGAAGCCCTGCACCTCTGATGTGTGGGAAAACTTTGAGAAGATCTTCAAAATCATCAATGGTAAGAAAAAACGCTACCAAGCTAAGTGTATGCATTGTGGCACTATCTATTCTGCTCTTTCTACTGGTGGTACTGGTCATCTCTTGAGGCATAAGGCTAAATACCCCAAGAGAAAAGAGAAGAATCGTATGGCTCAGTCTTTGATTAATTTCTCTTCTGATGGTACTCTCCGTCACTGGGAGTACAGTGCTGAGGTTGCACGTACACAGCTAGTTCGTTTGATTTGTAGACTTGATCTGCCCGTATGCTTTGGTGAATCTGATGCTTTTGAAGAGTACATTAAAATTGCTCATAATCCTAGTTTTTCTACTGTCTCTAGGCAAACCACCACTAGAGATCTTGTTAAGTATTATGATGATCGCCGTGCAAAACTTATTGAATGTTTGAATGCTACTGTCTCTTCTGTTGCTCTCATATCTGATATTTGGTCCGGCAATGCTAAGGAAGACTATCTTAGTGTGGTTGCCCATTTTATTAATTCTGATTGGCAATTAGAGAAGAGAATCATAAGTTTCAGACTTATTGATGAGTCACATAATGGTCAAAACATTTCTAATCGTGTGTCTTCTGTGCTTGAGGGATATAATTTGACTGGTAAGGTGTTTTCTGTTACTTTGGACAATGCTTCTTCTAATACCAATGCTATTGAGAAAATGACACCTACCCTTTCTGCTTATGTTGGTGATCTGTTCTTGCATCAGAGATGTGCTTGTCACATCATTATCCTGATTGTTAAGTCTGCCTTGGGTGAAATTAAGGGTTATCTAGAAGCCTTTAGGGCTGCAATTTCTTTCATAAACTCTTCTAACCAGCGCATTGCAGCTTTTAAAAGATATTGTATTGCTGTGGGAGTGAGGCCTAGGAAATTTGGTCTTGACATGGATGTGAGGTGGAATTCTACCTACCTTATGCTTAAGCATCTGGTCCCTTACAAAGAGACATTTAATGTGTTCATCCAAACCAACTACCCCAGAAAAGATGGTGAGCCTATGCTTTTGACACCAGATCACTGGTATGTTGCAGAAAAAAATCTTGGCATTCCTTGAACTTTTTTATGATGCAACTGTTTCATTGTCTGGCATTTATTATCCTACATCTCCTCTTATGATGCATCATCTAGTTCTGGTAGCTAAGCATTTAAAAGCTTATGAGAATGATAGGTTGCTTAGAAATGTTGTTATCCCTATGAAGGATTAGTATCTAAAGTACTGGAGGGACATTCCTTTGCTCTATTCTGTTGCATTCATTCTATATCCTAGAGCTAAACTGAAAGGTTTTAATAATGTGCTAAGGCTGTTATCTAATCTTACTAGTACTAATTATTCAGCATATTTCACTAAGGTAAGAGCTGAGCTTAATACTGTATTTAGAAGGTATGAGGACAAGTTTGGTGCAGTTAGATTGCAGACACCTTCACAGCAACCCAGTACTGGTAAGAAAAAAACTTCTTGGGATGACATTTTCTCTGATGCTGTTGATGATGCTGGTCATGTTTCTTCTGGTATGTCTTTCACCACCCCAACCCACACTCCCTCTTCTCTGAATAGAAGAACCTCAGACAGTGCCTTGCTGCAAGCAGCAAGCTCTTCACCAGCTGGACTGGCTGGTATGTCTGAACTCTCTTACTACTTGGACAGTGACACTCTAGCACATCATGATGATAACTTTAACATAGTGCACTGGTGGCATGAACACAAACTCACATTCCCAGTTCTTTCTATCTTAGCCAAGGATGTTTTTACTGTGCCTGTCTCTACTATATCTTTAGAGTCTGCTTTTAGCACCACTGGCAGGATCATCGAGGAGCG
Source organism: Alloteropsis semialata (assembly GCA_004135705.1). NCBI lineage: Eukaryota > Viridiplantae > Streptophyta > Magnoliopsida > Poales > Poaceae > Alloteropsis > Alloteropsis semialata. The sequence continues at coordinate 14,307,450 of CM014276.1, forward strand.
TCGTCGTCGGCTGACTCCTGAAATGGTGGAGATGATCACCTGCATCAAGGACTGGGAGGGTGGAGAGGCAAGACTTCAACACTTGGTGGAGGACAAAGAGCTGGTAGCTTGTTTTGAGAATTTATATCTTGATGATGATGAATGAGTTGCTGTAATGTGATGGATTTGAACCTAGTACTGTAATAATTATGAACTTAATTTGATTGAGTTGGGCTGTACTCTTTTTTTCTATCTAGGGTTTCTCACGAGGTGTGAGTTTTACTTAGATAGGTTTTTAATGAGGCAGCCATTGCACCAGCTCAAACTTTTAAAAAAATGTGATTTATGTTGTGATCTGTTCTGTGATTCTGTGATGTGATTATGTGTTGAATGAGTTTGAAATGTTAAGTTTCAATGATTGAATATGAAAGTTTGAATTTGAACTTTGGTCAAGTCTTTCAAATGTTTTTATGTCTTTCAAATGTTAACTCTGATCTGTAATAGTGCCTGGGCCGGCACTAGCACTACTGGCCCGGTCAGGCCATAGGGCCGGCACGGCCCTAAAAAAGGGGCTGTGGGCCGTGCTAGTGCCACAAGTTCGGCACGCAGTGCCGGCACGGCACGGCACGAAATAGTGGTAGTGCCTAATAGGGCCGGGCCGATTCGGGCCGGGCCAGATCGTGCTAGGGCCGGGCCGCCCATATGGCCATCTATACCTGCTGGTCGTTGAGAACCTTAGCGAGCCCATCAAGCCAATCAAACTGGATGATTTCACGGAGGGCTTACGGCTTCCACCTCCTATGTGGGAAGACTCGTTTTGGCTCATATCCGCCACTTCCCGAGATGTCTATGAGAGAAGCAAGCCTGACTATGATTGTCTCATCAAAATCTCTAGTGGGGATGAGATAGTGATTCTTACTCTCTGCTCGCTGCATCAAGCAGCCAAGTACATCTTGAGTGTGACCGGCCACAGAGATGAGCAATACTGGCACCATGCATGTGGCTGTCCGGTGCTTTCACTATGCCACCGTACTGCTCATTCCACACTGTTCATCGGCCCATGGAGATGGAGATCCACAAAGGTCTGATGCACCGGCTGATATTACTTCAGATGAGCTGATACGTCAATGGACAGCACAAAGCTTGATTACTACTGTCGTACAAGAAAGAACCTGCGAGGTGACGTCAGCTAGCTACCAAGACAAATACAATGATATATAACAAGTTGGAAATGTTATCCTTGAAGCTTTTCGAGAGTACTCGTTGCTGCAACTTCCGTTTTCTCCTGCAATTAAAGCTGATGAAGCCACAAAATCTGCTGCACACTTTCTAGCTTATCATAACCTCATTGCAGAGTGCCACACAACAGATGGTGAACTTCTTGAGGGCAATCAGCCTGGACTGGAGCGCATGCAGTGGATCACATGTGTGGCTGACCAAGGATGGCATGTAACTATGTAAGTAGAGAATGGTTAAGCCAGGGAGCCAGCGGCCCAACAACACTCGTTATAAGGCATTGCCCCCAGCAGTCGAGGTTGTTCATGAAGCTTCAATCTGATCATTTCTTAGCCAAGCTTTTATGCCTTCGTGCTCTTGATCTTTCCTACGCTCCTTTAGAATCACTTCCTCCTTCAATCTGTTGTCTCCAAAAACTCCAATTGCTTTCTCTTAGGGCTGCTGTAACCTCAGAAGTCCATTTAGTTTCCCAGATACTGAAATTACTCTATGCGAAAACAACAGCAACAAAAAGCTCAGCTTGCTCTACCTCGATCTCTCCTATTCAAATATAAACAAATTCCCAGGCGACTTTTTCCATAGCATGCCTAATCTAAAAGAGCTCCTGCTTTTCAAATGCGCCAACCTTGAGGAGATTCCACCCTCCATTTCTGCATTGTCTGGTCTAACAACGCTGGAGCTCACAAGGACTAAAATAAAATCTTTTCCTGGGGAGATGTTTGACAACATGAAGAAGCTCCAATCGCTTAAGCTAATTGAGAACAAGAAATTATTGTTTGCACCAGGATCTATTTCTAAAGCAAGTGGATTGATTGACCTACATATTGAAGGATGTGAGTCAATTACAGAGGCAGAGGTAACTTTGGAGAGGCATCCAACATTGAGATCATTCTCATTGGTTGGCACACCACATATAAAGAAATTGTCACTGCGTGGATGTAGAAAACTAGAATCTGTGGACATTAAAGACGTTGATGCTTTGGAGGAGCTTGACTTGTCTGCTACGGCTATCAAGGAGCTCCCAGACGACATCCCTAACATGTCCCAGCTTAGGTGATTGCTTCTCATGGGTGTTCCTTCACTAAGACGATTTCCTTGGCATAAGCTGTTAGAACAGCGCCCCGAACACGTGTTCCCGCCGGCCGATCGCCCTCTTACTCACTCACGCGACAGAACGCTCAGGAGACAGAGGAAGAAGATGAACAGTGGATTTGGGGCTACGAACGCCGCGGCGACTTGCTCGCCCGTATCTTGGCTCTCTTCTTGATCAGATAGCTCCGGCACCTTACACACAAGTGCACTGGGGGTACAAATAGCCTAGACCGCGCCTGGAGCCTTCCCTCCACGCAATCCGGTTCCTAAGCCATGAACGCGGCCGTTCCGCGGCGACAATGGCGGACGACCGATTCGTCCGCCCGCCGCGCCCACGCACCGATCCATCTGGGCGACCAGCGCGCTAGGACCCTAACCAACTCGGACCGGACCCAATGCAGCTGCCCTGCGCTCGCCTGTCCGACCCGATCGACCAGAACGCGACGCGACGCGTTCTGCTCCCGCCATGGCCGCAGCTACTCTGCAGCGCACGGTTTACAGCGACCCACGCCGCAAACACACGCACACACTTGACGCACACCACGCACACTATCATGCCAAGCTTAATTGCTAACAATCACCCCCCTAAGCTTGACATGCCGTTCCTGCAGCTCACAGCAGCGTCGCTTCCTCGCCGGCGTCCGCCATCAACGCCTTCCCGCCGCGCACATTGGGGCAGAACTTGGCGATGTGCCCACGCTCGTTGCACTCGAAGCACCTCCCGCGATTGCGGCGCTCCGACCTCCTGCTGGACCCCGACACAGTGCTGGCGCCGTCATCTTCCTCATCGTGGCCGGCGTTCCGGCCATCGCGACTCCCTGCACCGCGGCGCTCACCGCCAGCGCGCGCAGCTTTCTCCTTGTTGCGACGACGCCGGCGCTCCTCAGCAAGCATCAGCCGCTCAGGAGCCGGCGCAGCTTCCTTCTCCTCATCGGCGTCCGCGTCCTCCGCCACGCGCAGCCGGCCGACGAGCTCCTCGATCTTCGCCGTGCTGAGATCAGTGAGCATCTCAATTGCCACGGCGACCTGCTTGTACTTCTTCGGGACGATGCGGAGTATCTTCTTCATGACGCGCGGATCCTCGAGCGTCTCCCCCTGCTGGCGCAGGCTCGCCATGACGCCATTGATGCGCAGGGCGAAGTCGCTCACCTTCTCGCCGTCGCGGAACTTCATGTCCTCGACCTCCTTCCACAGGCGCTGCACAGACGCAGCCTTCACGCGATCGTCGCCGACGCGCATCGCCTTCACTGCATCCCAAGCCTCCTTCGCCGAATCCTTCACGGCGAGCGCCCCCTTCATCTCGAACGGCACCGCACACAGGATGGCGGCGAGCACGCGCCAATCCTTGGCGCGGTCCTGCGACACCACCTCCACGCAATCCCACAGCTCCATCGCCTCCAACGAAACCTGCATGACCAACGCCCACACATGGTAATTCCCATGGGTCAGCAGCGGGAGCTCCAGCACGCCGGACTTGCTGACGACGTGCTCGCCGCTTCCAGACGCATCGCCGGTGCCGACCTTCTGTGGGCTGCCGAACTTCGTCATCGCGCCTCGGCTCTGATACCACTTGTTAGAACAGCGCCCCGAACGCGTGTTCCCGCCGGCCGATCGCCCTCTTACTCACTCACGCGACAGAACGCTCAGGAGACAGAGGAAGAAGATGAACAGTGGATTTGGGGCGACGAACGCCGCGGCGACTTGCTCGCCCGTATCTTGGCTCTCTTCTTGATCAGATAGCTCCGGCACCTTACACACAAGTGCACGGGGGGTACAAATAGCCTAGACCGCGCCTGGAGCCTCCCCTCCACGCAGTCCGGTTCCTACGCCATGAACGCGGCCGTTCCGCGGCGACAATGGCGGACGACCGATTCGTCCGCCCGCCGCGCCCACGCACCGATCCATCTGGGCGATCTGCGCGCTAGGACCCTAACCAACTCGGACCGGACCCAATGCAGCTGCCCTGCGCTCGCCTGTCTGACCCGATCGACCAGAACGCGACGCGACGCGTTCTGCTCCCGCCATGGCCACAGCTACTCTGCAGCGCACGGTTTACAGCGACCCACGCCGCAAACACACGCACACACATGACGCACACCACGCACACTATCATGCCAAGCTTAATTGCTAACATAAGCTGCACAGGCTTCCAGTTGTGTTTTTCTTGGATCAATGCTCAGATGGAACTGGTAATCATTGCAATCCACAAGTTGCTCAGTTGTGCATAAGTGATTCCAGATTCTTTTATAGCTTCAACCAGAGAGCCAGGAATTTTGTAATAGATGGACGACTTTTGAAATCTTTCTATGTTCGTGTTACATCATGCAAGGCCACAACTAGGAAGATACATGATGAAGAGGGCATGGTGCCAATCAACCAGCTTCAAGTAGCACTAACAGCCAATGCTGATGTAAACCGTCGCTATATGACAGACAGAGTCTCCATGGTGTCAATGGATGACGTGCCTCCCTTTCTGTAAGGAAAATGACCCTATGTGCCATTTATATTGTAATTTTGGTGATTGAATGACAACATAGTTATTGGGACTAACAACTTTGTTAAGTAATTTACATAGGAAATTACATTCCAAGAATGATTCCAAAGCACAGTCATTGGGACGTGGTATTGGCATATGAAATCATGGAAAGGGCTTGAGTTGATTGAATTAGATAAGCCCGCAAAGTTTGTACACGGTGTATTAAACGCCGATGAACGGCATACAAACTAGAAGCATACGGCGTGTAGAGGCTGATCAAGCAAAGCAAGAAGAATCTACACGGCGTATGATATGGCGATCCACGGCGTACAAGTTGGAAGCATACGGCGCACGAAGAATCCAGATGAAATGCATCGACGTATGATCCGGTGTTACTGTACGCATGAAGGGCATATGATACGCCGTTTAAGTCATGGACAAGTTCAAGTTAGGGTCAGCAATATCCTACAAGGCGTATCATACGCCAACCCTCGGTGGACTAACGGCGTACAAGTTACACAGGGACGATGTCAAGTGAAGGTGGAAGAAAAGGCATGTGTATGATCCGCCGGCCATCGGCGTATATTTTTAGAAGCATACGGCGTGTGCAAGTAGCCGTTGGAAAAAGAATCCGACCGTTGGAAAAAGCACACGGTGTATTATCCGCCGATGGGGAAAAAGCACACGGCCGAACATACGGCGTTCACGGTTTCTGTGCAGTTTTTGGGTAACGGCTAGTTGAGCCACTTGGGCTATAAATACCCACCCCATTCGTCCATTTGGAGTTGCTGGAGGCCATAGAAGTTCATCTACACCTACAAGACATCCAAGCCACCATTTGAGCAATATTCATCATGCTTAGTGAGTGAGAGAGCTAGGATAGCCCTAGTGAGTGGGTTTGCAAGGTGTTGAGCCTTGTGCTTCGTTCTAGATTGAACCAACACTTGTAATCTCGGTGTGCCGGCCCCTTGGAGTCTTGGTGACTCGCCGGCAAGTCATCGACCCTCCGGCTTGGTGTGGAGCGGCGACGACGACATTGTGCGGGCAAAGAGGAGACCCCTTCCTTGGTGGAGAAGCTCCATAGTGGAGGCGGTGTCAAGATCTCTGGGAGAGTAGGTTGATGAGAGCAAGGTCTTGGTGACTTGCTCATCATCCCTCTTGGGGAGCCTTTGTGGCGAGCTCAAGGCCTTGACCGGGAAGAAGACTTGGCGACCGGGAGCACATTCTTTGTGGAGCTCCAACGTGGAGTAGGCATTAGCCGAACCACGGAATAAATTTTTGTGTCAAGTTTGCATCCCTCTAACCCTTTAAGCTTTCGCATTTCATACTTGCAACTTGTGTGTCTTTGCCTTTCTAGAGTAGTATCATTATAGGATTGGCTCTAGGTTGCAAAACTCTTTGGGTGGGTGCAAACATTAGAAGAAAACCTTAGTTGCACATCTAGATAGCTTGTCTTAGTTTCATATTGTGCAATTATAAGGCATATGGTAGGTTAAGTTTTTAGAAAGCCTAATTCACCCCTCCCCCTCTTAGGCTATCACGAGCATCGATTCCTTTCACTTTCAAGAGACGGAATGTCATGTGGAGATTTCATCAGTGGATAGTATCCCCATGGTCAAAAGTACCTTATGGAAGTGAATAAATTAATTAACATGCCAGATGATAGTCATGTTTCCTGCCTCACTGATCTAGGTGATTTGGATAGTCTGGAGGAATGCATGCTGCGACGGTGCCATGAGATGGTGCATGTCTTCAAGAAGGTCTATGGAAATATTTTGGGGCAGAGTCTAAAGAATGTATATGTCTACAGTCTCAAAAGTCTAACCTATTTCTACAGACCATCAGGTAGTGCTAGCAACTTCTATGCATTGAAGCACCTACTGTTAAGATCTTTGGGATCTCTAGGAGTAGATCAGTGGGTGTAAAACATTGATTTGCATCACAGGGATACATGGACAGAGAGGAGACGGAGAAAATAGAGAGATGGGGATGGATATCCATACCGTCGGATGGAGATGCGATGGTGAAGCAATGACGACCCGGTGGTGGCGTGGACGTCGGGGTGGCGTAGGGACGACGGCAGTGGCCGGTGGCACTTCCCATCGCTTCAGCGCTGCCTTCACGATCGGACCGGGGTTGGAAGAGTGGGGAACAGTGGCGGTGGTGAACCTTGTAACCCTAGCGACTAGCCCCCACCTCCTCTTATATGGCGCTGCGCGACGGGGGCCCACCAGCCTTCTATTGGGCTGGGCGTCCCCGATCAGGACGCGAGTCAAAGGCCCAATTGGCCTTTGGGCCAACTGGTGGAGATCAACCTAACATTCTCCCCTTTGATCCCACATTATGCTTTTCTTATACTTCAGCTCTTCGCTTGGCATCCACTTCATCACAAATAAGCATACCGAGCATGGGTCATCATGATTGTCATTTCAATCAGATTAACCAGCCACAATACACTCATCCATTTTGAAGGATCATAACTTTGGGCCCTTTATAGTCCGAAAATCATAGGCTATACCATGAACCCATGTCGACTGTGTGTCCTCTATACACACTGGGCGGTAAGCCTCTAATAGGCGGATCCACAAGCACTTGACTGTTGCTTTTACGCTCAAAGCATTTCAACATGATTTCGGACTTTCTCCTCTACAACGTATGCCTTTGTGTCAGTGTGTTTGGCACCACACTTGACTCGTTGTCATAGGAGTGAAATACTTGGATGGTTGTTGCTGCTATTAACCATTATCAACTCCGGGAACAGGTTTACTCAACCATTTTGCCTGTCCCTCAGCCTCATATCATGCTATACCATATCTTTACATCATATTGATGATAATTGTTCCATTTTTTGGAGCTTTTCCAAACAAAAACCCCAAATGTGAAAGTTAGCAACAATTGTGGATTTCGCTACACATTTCACAAGTTCTACCCTTGTACTCACAACCTTTTGAGAGCACTGATTATTTCTTTTTTAATTTATTTCACAAGTTCTACCCTTGTACTCACAATCTTTTGAGAGCACTGGTTATTTCTTTCTCAATTTAGCATGAGACCGATATACTTAACTCTATTCCAGTGATCTATATCTGGACTGGACATTGCCAAAACAACCCGGATACTTGAACTATGTCAGGGTAATGTTAATCTTTTGCATCTTTTGCATTCATTGAGCTTCCAACTGCTAAAGCAAATGGTACCATATTCCTTTAATATTCTCCTTATTGATTCTCGGAACACTAAAGTTCCCATGATCATTCCATATTGATTCTTGGAACACTAAAGTTCCCAAAACTATTACCCTTGACTTTAAGGACAGGCCTAGGTTTTCTCGCATGCACACTTTATTTCTTTAGGAACTTTACTTAGCATGCCTTTGCGATAATCCTAATACCCCTTTCTTCTATCTCGGTGAATTTCAATTCTTGTAACGATAGACATTTCACCGAGAACATTCTCATTTAAACTTTGAGGACAAGAACTTCTTCTTCTCCTGCAATAGACTGACATCACTACTAGCAAGTAAGATGTCATCCATATATACAGGATTAGGAAATAAATTTTCCATTGTATAACTTTACACAATTACAATTGTCCTCTAATATTCTTTAACCCAAACTTTCTAATTGACTTTTCAACTTTAAATTTCACTGTCTAGAGACTTGCTCTAGTCCATAAAGGATTTCTTCATGTACTTTTACTTTCACGACAAAAACCCTTAGGTTGAGCCATGTAAACATTTTCTTACAAATCCCACTGGGGAATGCCATCTTTTCTTTCATCTGCTGTAACTCAGATCATGATGTGCCACTACCACTCATTGTAGTCTATACATTCTCTTTGCGCAAAATCTTTCGATTTAAGTCGCGCTTTACACCTTTATATATTCCCTTTGGAGTCACTTTTCGTCTTGTAGACCCATTGCAGCCTACTATTTTGGCTCCATTGGGAATTATTTCTGAGTCCCAAACATCATTAGTAATCAGCAATTTTATTTCATCATCATTAGCTCATTGCCATTTAGACAGGCGAGTGCCTTTCATGGCTTCTTCAAATGAGGTGGGATTACCCTCCATTTGAATTTCACTAACATAGACTTTACAGTCATAAAAAAAAACTGATTTTCTTATTTTCTAAGACCATATGAGGTCTCAATTATTGGCACTTCTTTCATATGGGCCTCAACTATTGGCACTTCTTTAATATGGGGATGTTTCTGCTGAACAAGTATTGACAAGTTTATTTCTCTTGAATCACATAAGTATTCTCATACCATGCTCCCCCAGATTATTCCATCTTCTATAAAGATAGATTACTCCATCTTCTATAAAGATAGTGTATCTTTAAACTTTTCTTATTTGGGTTTATTCTATTAAAACTTTTCTCATATGGCGCTTTGAGCACCGCTTTAATAAATCTCAAACTTGTCCAGTATGAATACCGGCTAACTATGCTATCTTACCATCAGAGCCATAAAATGTTCGTTCAGGAATTTAGCTATTTCTTTGCTTTAGGGGTATCGTTATTATGACCGTTGTACTCCCCCCGATGATCACATTCATCTTTTATAGATCACTTTTGCCTATCTGAAGTGTAAGGGAGTTTCTTTCTTGTCTATCTTTCATTTCTCCCCCTCAAAATGTGGCGTGAACTTTTCTGCCACAATTCAAAAAACTATTCATAACTCTTGTGAATGAGGAACTTTGATTACTTACTTTTTCCAAAACAAAGTTATCTCTTAATTCATATGGGAGTACTTTTTCCACATTTCACTTTAAGAACTCAACAGAGTCCTTTATCATTAGTACTTCTGCAAGTCACGCTCGCATGTCATTCTTATCTTTAGGTTCGTCTCTAACTTTCTATTATCTTTGAACTCATTGAGTGCTTAATAACTATGACACGACAAAAGTGCACGGTCAATACTGGGATAGCATAAGAGCTAGTCGTCACAACTTTCTCCCGCCATGTAGGACAAGTCCTCCGTGCGGAATTGTCTGACATGAGCATTGTTCCAACTTTACCCCGCCATGCGGGTATTTTCTCAAATTTTTCCCTCCGTGCGGGTAATTTCTTATGAGGGACATAAATACCAGAATTGGCACTCTTGACTGCATATTCAATCCTCAAATTCTGAAATAAATCTGAATACTCTTTAACACACATACGCTTAATCTGACGTTGGTCAAATTAAACATGCATATGAGTTATTACATCTCATATCATCATGACTGAAAAATGAAAATAAATTCTTCTTTATAGAGAGTACATGCAAGACATTTTTCAAGACTCTCAATGATCTATCTCTTTTCTTGGATCAATATCCCAAAATTCTTTTCTTTTGAAGCCATTCTTTACAGAGAACACAGTCTCTCATGCAATGGCCTTCTTTCGTACAGAACTTGCCCTTAGGCCTTTTATCATGTGAGTCACAAGTACCCAACTTATTTTCTTTTTGCCTTCAAGAATGAAAGCATGAAATCTTTATCTGACAAAATATTTAACAATAATCAGCAACAATGCTCATTAAACTTTGAAATCTTTGTGTTCTATTCTATATCACCTTTGGACAGAAATAGAATAAAACATCATCCTTCTACAGGAATTCCACATCATCTTTGGGCAGAAGTGAAAATAACGTAGAAACTTTAAACATTACTCTATTTTAAGAGCATTTATTAAACTTTATCTTTACGTTAATTCCACATCACCTTTGGGCAGAAATGGAAATAACGTATGAAACTTCAAACATTTTTCTACTTTAAGAGCATTTCTTTAAACTAAAACTTTAAATATTTCTCTACTTTAAGAGCATTTCTTAAACTAAGACTTTACATTAATTCCACATCACCTTTGGGCAGAATGAAAAAATGTATGAAAAACTTAATTATCTTCAAAACTTTGCTCCTCAAATTAAATTCTCCCTTTGGTTTGAATTTAATAAGAAGATAATCATCATTGCAGCGGAAAACATGAACTTTGCATTGCTCTACTTTAAGAGCATATCTTAATCTTTATCTATTCTCTGACAATTGATCACTTTGATTCAGAATTTATCAGAGATTTAAACTTTAAACATAAGACTCATAGAATTATAATATTGTTATCATCAACTTTGGTCAGAAAATAACAATACCATAATTTTAACTTTAAACAAATATCTTTCTACTCCTCTAATTAAACTTAAATTTAGAGGATGAAACCTTTACATTGCAACAGAAACTTTAAATCTATTCAGAAGCATCATCACATTAAACTTTACTTTTCTCTAAAACAAACTATCCCTTTGATTCAAGTTTGAATAGAAGTCAAAAACTATACATAAATACATTAATAACAAAGAGCTTCTGAAAAAATGAAAACGTACACTACCAGAAAATGGCCTATCGGTCATCCCCTTTAGTACCCATTGCTTATGACCCGGTACCAAAGAGGTCATTGGTACTGGGTCTAAATTTGGTAGGCCCCGAGGACCCTTTGGTACCGGGTCGTAACACCACCCGGTACCAAAGACCCCCCTTTGGTACCGGTTGGTGTTACGATCCGGTACCAAAGGGTCTGGACCCTTTGGTACCGGTTGGTAACACCACCCGGTACCAAAGACCCCCCTTTGGTACCGGTTGGTGTTACGACCCGGTACCAAAGGCCCCTCCACGGGTTAATTCAAAAGGAAAGTATCTGGGACTTGGTCAGCTGTGGTGTGTAGGTGAGATGGTAAGGAAGCAACGCGCGAAGCCACAGGTCGTGGGTTCGAACCCCACGCGCCGCACGCGCGTGTGTGGGAGCCTCCCCAGGATTTAAATTATTTTTTTGCGCATAAAAACCTTTGGTACCGGTTGGTGTTACCAACCGGTACCAAAGGCCCCTTTTGGTACCGGGTAAATACCCGGTACCAAAGGGGCGACCCTTTAGTCACGGATGCTCGGTACCGGTTCCAAAACCCGGTACCAATGGGGGTTTGGAACCGGTACCGATGGCTCCTTCTCCGGTAGTGGTAATTCAAAACACTGTTACTTTTAGGCCTTTCGGCCAGTTCTTTCAATTCGCGTGGCCCATGGCCAAAATTGCACCCACACGGCCGGCTTGGCCTGCTGTACTGTGGCGCTCACGGCCCACTGTGGCCGCTCACTTGCATGGCCTGCTCAGCTTGACGCGGCCCAGCTGCCGCCGGCCCGCTAGGCCAGGCACTTTGGCCTTTCAGCCTGAACTGCTCAGGGCGTCGCCCCCTTGGGCCTGCAGCCCGACAACCAACGACCGGGCCGCCATTTAGGCCCAACGCGGTGCCCCCTTGTCCCTCCAGCCGCAGTTGATCTGAGCCCTTCATAAAAAACAACGGCTGGGAATAACTTTCGGAGATACAAAAGACCCGGCCTCTTCTCTACGAAAACCCTAATCTTTTCCTCTCTCTCATTCTAGCCGCCGTTCTCCACCTTCTGAATCGCGCGACCATTCCTCGATCTACGCGCTTGTGCCTCGATCTACGTGAGCACCGCATGTCGCGGACGCCCCACGTGCCTCGAGCCGCGCGTGTCCTTCCTGGCTGCAGGCCGGGCCTCGCCACTGGGTCGGTCGCCGCCGGCATGGCCTCACCATGGCCGCACGCTCCCGGAGCCCTTTCTCTGGCCGCCATAGGAACCTGCGGCTCCTCTGCGCCGCGCGTCGTAGGGCCTCGTGCCATGTGCTCGACCTCGAGCCACGTGTGCCATGGGGCCCCATGGAGCACCGCCTGGTCCGGCCACCAGCTTACGGCGCCAGTTCTTGCTCCTCTGGACCCAAGCTTGGGCAGTCGCCGCCGGCGCCTCAAGCCACCGGCGCTCGCTGCCGTGCTCGGACCGGCTGCCCAAACCACCATGGCCTGCGGCGGTCCTCTTCAGCTCGGCTCTCTCTCAGCCTGGCGAGCCTGGCCACGGACGCAGCACGCCTGGTCGCCGCGCTTCNTACTCGCTAGATCCGGCAAACTGATACCGTTGTTAAGATCTTTGGGATCTCTAGGTGTAGATCAGTGGGTGTAAAACATTGATTTGCATCACAGGGATACATGGACAGAGAGGAGAGGGAGAAAACAGAGAGATGGGGATGAATATCCATACCGTCGGATGGAGATGCGATGGTGAAGCAGTGACGACCCGGTGGTGGCGTGGACGTCGGGGTGGCGCAGGGACGACGGCAGTGGCCGGTGGCGCTTCCCATTGCTTCAGCGCTGCCCTCACGATCGGACTGGGGTTGGAAGAGTGGGGAACAGTGGCGGTGGTGAACCTTGTAACCCTAGCCACTAGTCCCCACCTCCTCTTATATGGCGCTGCGCGACGAGGGCCCACCAGCCTTCTATTGGGCTAGGCGTCCCCGATTAGGACACAAGTCAAAGGCCCAATTGGCCTTTGAGACAACTGGTGGAGATCAACCTAACACCTACACCTACACCTAGAGCATTGGCCGAGGTTGGAGGGCATCGTGCCACGTGATTCTGAGCTGCAAAGTCTTGAGACGCTGGACATCCTCTTCTGCTACAACCTCAAGGCAATTTTCTACAACAATGGTCATCCTTCTAGTTATCATCACAAGATCCCGCATCTTCGAAGGATACGCCTCCAGGAGCTACCACTGCTGGAGCATCTCCACGTCGACGACGCCATCCTGACCATGCCCGCGTGGGAGGAGCTCCATGTTCGTGGGTGCTGGAGCTTCCACCACCTCCCGCGCCTCGATCAACAACTAGACAAGGCCGTGAAGGTGAGTGCGGGCCTGGTGGACCAAGCTGCGGTGGGACGGCGCACCTTTGCACTGCAGCAGCTACGAGGCCAGGCATCCCCCGGCGTCCGCCTCCATCCACGAGCACGTCGTCATCAGGACTTACCTCAGATGATGAAGGAATACATACCATGCCCAAGCTCCAAGTTCATCGAGTTAACCGGTAAGTGATTGTATTTTCAGTCTCCATTTGCTGTCATATAGTAATATCCACGTGTTCAGCTTCCAACATTACTGATTAGATTTGTCGATTAATGCAGCAAATAGGCAGCTTCCGTCGTCCTATTCATTCACACCACTAGAGGCGGCCTTCCAGTTTCGGCTGCTGCAATTGTGCCTCGTCCCTTGTTCGTCCATGGTATTTCCTAATAAGGTTTAGCTTCCTCTTACTCAGCTTCATGGACCGGCCTCCCAACCAGCAGGCCGGCCCATCCAGCGGTGGCAGCTCAACCAGCTGATTGCAGTGTACATATTTTATATTTCAGCCAGCGTGCGTTGTTTGCTTGATTGTATCAGTTTGACAGCATGCGCTGCAGGGACTTTGCTTGCTCGTGTGAAGTGAAACTGGTGTAATAATATAAATTTGTTTGCTACAATACAGTATGGGAGTGTTTGTTTTGTTCCCACGCATGATCAGCCTGACCATTTTGGCATGTTGAACAATTAATGTAATCTACGTAGTGTGCGTATGCTGCGTACGTGTTGTTGGACTTGATGTCATTTGGTTATACATGTCCTATTTGAAATATTGAATTAGTATATAGCTGAGTCTGCTTTGTTCGAAATTAATAAATTAAAGTTTGTTTAATTCGCTGGATTGCTTCATCCAGCACTTGGTAGCGGATGTTTGCTTCGTGGACTGATCGTCTGCTAATCTGCAATCAAGTAAATTATACTTGAAAGTACCTGCAGCATGTGCATCGAGTGTCAATTAAAATACTAGTAATTGCTAGTAATTGTTCTGGAGTCTGGACAGTAGGGAATGTTAACATTTCGGATGAGCTGTGCCCTATACTACTACTCAGTAGTATATAGTATAGAGAAAGGGCATTCTAGTAATCTTCTTCTATTGAGAAAATTTTTCCCTTTCTCCGTCCTAGGTTCGAACTATATTGATGTCTTGACATAGATTGTTAAAAAATATTTACAGTTGTGCCATTACGATATTTTTAATAATATTATATTTGTGCAAATAAAATTTCTTCAAAAAATTACATTTGTGCCAATTATAATTTTTCCCTAAATACCCATACTAGAGTATACTACCCACCTATATCACTATACCACAGGTCAAGTTTTCACTAGTATACAAAAATTCTGAGCCGTCCGATCCTTACATATTGATCCTTTTTTATTACATACTGGTCCATCTTTTGAGTAGTATAGGGCACGGTAAAAGAGCTCCTTCGGATTGGACAGATGACGTTGCTTGAGACGGCTCAGGAGCGTGAAGACATGGTGCTGTCTAAGCCGGTTTAGCCAGGTAGTGACAACGAATTTCCATGAAAACAGAGCCCAGTGCTCTGCTTTCGTGTACGTTGTAGCTTGCACGGTGTACTGTTTCGCTAACTAGGCACCACGAGTCCACGGTCACGTCTAGACAGATTTCTTCAACACACTGTTGCTTCGCTGTAATGTCCTCTTGTGCTTCCATCTTCTTGTTTTGGGATTGGATTCGTGCAGATTCGGATGACACCGCCTGTTTCAGATCACGTTGGCTTGGAGAACTGAACTGTACATCATTTCTCCTAATCATTGACGATCAACATATATCGGTTCAAAAGAATGAAGATCTTCATACGTGCTATGAGCTGATAAGTCCTAACAAGATGCGCAACCCCGTTAAATGTACAGAACCATTTTGGCTAGATCTGTTGTGAATTGTTTTTTTCTTGAGACGTGCATAGCACGTTTTTCATTAAGAAAAAGAGAGTATTACAATGAAGCAGCTTTAGGAGAAACCCCAAAGTGTAGAGGTACAAGAGTCACGAACGACAAAGAACAACACAAACAAGAGAACATAAAGAGAGCCACTACATGACCACCACACAAAGACGGCCTAAAACGACCGAGGCTTGCAAGGGAAAAAGACGCCACGAACACACGCACGTCACCGACTATCTAACAACCAAAAGTTAGTAGAGGTAGAGTGGGGAGGTCCTGCAGAACGATGCCTCCAGGGAGGAAGCGACGCCAACGCCGTCATCGTCCGTCTGTCTCCTGCGGAGCAGACCAAGTCTTCACCTGGCAAGAACAAGTAGCTTTGGTGGCCGCAACAACGCCCCCAACAAGGTAAGCTACGTCCAAGGGCGCAACCGTTGTCGACCCCAGCAAATGCCCGGCCAGGCTTTCGCCAAAGGCCCCCAAAGCCAACTCCGCACCCAAAGACTGCTCAAGTCCGGAAGATAGCCAAGACGATGGAATTGCAGCGAGTAATCCACGATGATGACGATGAGGAACATCTGCAGACACAGTGAAGGGGCTGCCAACACGATGATCGAAAGACGACCAAGCGACCGAAAGGGGAGAAGGCGTGCCCGCTAGAGGAGTCCACGCCAAAGTCGTTCCTTTTCCCTGCAAAACTCAAGGATGAGGAGACGACCCGAAGCGCCATGGGGAAGACCAAGACTCGTCCGCCCAACACTACCAGCGAAGAAGACGACCGGAGGGGGCATGACCCAAAGGTGAAACAACTGGCCGAAAAGCGAGCAACCAAAGAGAGAGCAACATCAGCAGAGCAGAGCGGGAAAGCAGGACACCCTCGACCACCTCCAGGGAAGCACAGCAACGTGGTACATCTACGACAAGGAGCGACCAATAGGAAAAGGAGCGAACTTGGAGCCCTGGTGACGCCGGATCCGGGGGTGCTGGCCGGTCAAACCCTAGACCAGGACAACCCCACCAGAGGCGAGGGCCAAGGCCCTCGGGATGGCCGGGCCAAACGGGGCCGAATCGAGCCACGGTGGCCGCTGTAGCCCCCAGCGTCGAATGCAGGGGAGGTGGCGGCGGCGCCGGGCCGGCGTGCCTGTTGGGTTATTAGGCGAAGCCAATAAGTCCAATCAACAGCCAAGACAGAGAACAGGGACGAGCAATAGTAAATTACTTATCAATAGTGTTCTCGGGAATCAGCCATTTACACATTGGTAGGAGGTCCCTTTTTATAGGGAGGTCAAGAGGCATATTTTACATTCCCCTTATACTCCTGAAAATCAGGCATCATCCTCTAAACTACATAACCTAAGGTTCCCAGGGGCATAAGGGTACATTTGCACGTCACAATGTGAATTCGTAGACCAGTAACTCTGTCTTTGACTCGGTTTGGACTCGGTCCACGCTGCCTTCACCTTGCCTCCTATGGCCTTTGTTGCCTTCACCTCCCAGAGTTCCTCCATAGCCGAGCGACACCTTCTCCCGCTTAGAGAAGAAAGGACCGCCGTGCCAACATCCAAGTCTGTCTTGAGCCTGTATAACAGGATGAACCAAGTATTCTCAAGTAATATCTAGGAATTGCCTTCGCATCCTCACAAAATGGATTAGGGGAGCGAAGACAATAAATCACTTCACGATGCCTTCGCATCTGTATCAGACATCAACTAACATCGGGAGCAACGGATCGCCCCTTGGTGCCCAATCTCTTAGCGAAGGAGAAAGGAATCGAACTCAGGCGTGGTACTTATATGTTGCGAAGGCGATAACCTTTCAAATGCAGCGAGCGAAGGCAAACTCCGAGAGCTCAAACACAAAGTCACGGGTGAAGGCGTTTCTTTGACTGGCCAATCCCCCAACAGTAGCCCCTTGCGGACGAGGGCTTTCTCCAACAGGCCGATGTCCTTGAAAATTTAGGATTGCCTTCGCCTGTTCCAGAGAAACGCCTCCTCCCGTTGGAGTAAAACCCGAGTCGTTGATTTCGCTCCCAGATTGGCTTCGCAGTTTGCAATTTTTCATATTTTTACATTTATTTTTATTTTTATTTTCATTAATTCTTTGAATTTTTCGGGCCGTTTCGATTCTCGAGCCGCGGTAACGGTCGTATTTTTTACCGCCCTATAAATAGGACCGAAGGGGTCCCCCCCTTTTACCCTTATTTTCTTTCGCTGTCAATCGCTTTCTGATTGCGAAAGCTTCTTCGCTTGCTCAGATCTTAGCCTGTCGTCTGCTTTCGCTGTTGTGTCTGTTTTTTCTCTTGTGATACATAAGGCAGACTGCTGTGCTTATTGACATGGTTGGCGAAGGCAGCCCCGAGGCACAGCGAGCGGGCCACTCTCCCCGTCCTGGGATGGATTGCAATGAGGCCGAGCAGTTTGCTCAACAGCTAGAAGATGAAACTCCGACTGTGGAGTAGACGTCTGGCGATGATCGCGCTGAAGATGACGAAGCTGGTGAAGATGAAGATCTGGAAGATGTCGAAGCCAATGTGGAGGATCTAGTGGATCCCAGTAAGAGGGCGAAGACACTTGTGTTTGGCAAGTCCAAGGTCGGGCAAAATGATATTAGATTTTATGAAGAGAAGGGTTATTTTCCTGAGGGTTGGGGCCGTGCTCCTAGCACTGATACTACCCCTAACCCTCGCGAAGACGAAGCTGTAGTCTTCACGAATTTTTTCATTGCGGGACTTAAGATGCCCATTGAAAACATTATCGCGAAGATGATTGCGCCTTATGGCCTACAATTGCATCATCTGATGCCCAATGCTATCAGTCATCTCCTTCGTTTCTTCTGGGCCGTAAAGACACATGACTCGGCGATTACGGTTGATGGGTTCCTTCGGCTATATGAGGGGCACAATCAGAGCAAATCATCTGAGGTCGAAGGCGAGCTATTCACTCCAGATTTTGGATGTGTGACATTTACTGGGCGCCGCCGAGGTTCTCATTTTGCGAAGGTGGAAACTTCCTTTGCTAATAGGAATAAATGGACCAAGGACTGGCAGAAGTACTGGTTTTATGTGAGAGTGCCTTCGGAGGAGATCACTCTGGCTGACGGGACCAAATCTTTGACTTATCCTTTGCACAGTCAAATTGATTGGCTTAAGTTTATTTCTTGTCCAGTGTTTGACACAGAGAGTGCTGGATTTACTAAGTGCTGGAAAGACTTTCGAACGGCTTCGCAGACATTATGCAGCCGTGATCTTATTGAAGAAGGTATTGCTGCTGATCTTGCTTGTGGGACTTATTTCTTATCTGCCGATTGGAAACCTTTTGGGGTTGAATGGAAACCTCACGGTGATCATACTAGAGTGGCTTTCCCTTATTTTGGAGCGAAACTCCCCAAAGGCATGTCCGCAGCGGATTTTGTTGCCAGTGTAGAGCAACGAGCTAATGATATTCTTGGTCCTTATAACTCAAAGGAGCATCGCAGTTCCGAAGACAAATATGTTCATGTTAGACTGAATAGAGTATTTGAAGAGTTAAAAATTTCCTATGGTGCTCGTGAGGTTCCTGTCTCTACTGAGAAAGGAAAAAACAAGAAAGAAAGGAAATTGAAGAAGAAGGCGAAGGAGCAGGATGAAGATGATTCTGCGGCTTCGCGCGCTCCTCGTGGAGGTGGTCGGACTGGGAGAGGTAGAGGTCGTGGCCAAGGTCGTGGCGAAAAAACTGTTGCGAAGGCGACCTCTTCCACTACTCCCGCGAAGCGGGGCAGCAGCAGCTCTCATGAGACTGCTGAGAAGAGACGCCGCCAAGAGCCGCCCGTTGCTGCTATTCTTGTTTCTGTTGTGGCTCCTCCCAGGGCCACTTCTTCGGCTTCGCGCGGTGGTCTTCCACCTCGTCCTCCTCGGGCAGCCCCGGCAGCTCCGGCTTCAGCGCAGTTGCCAGCTTCTCCTGTGACTGGCTTTACAAGCTCAGCTCCTCGGGGGTGGAGACGATGTTTTCTTAGGTGAGGTTGCTCTCTTTGGGAATTACTTTCGGGGCACAAGTCTTCCTTTGTTAGGGAGCTACTTAGCACAGAATCCCATAATTGATATCAATATTGCTTGTGAAGGAGTTCCTGAGACATCTGGGAATGTTCGGGTGCCTGATCCTTTCGATGACGGTATTGATATTAGTCAATTTGAGGATACCCCCGTTCAGGATGTTCCCATTACTGAACATGTGCACGAAGGAGTTAATATTGAAGATGAAGCTGAGGAGCCCATCACCGAAGCCCCTATGGATATTTGGCCAGTTAGTCCTCAATCACCTGCTTTGGCTTCCTCCCCCCTTGCTATAGATTCTTTGGATGTTTTGGCCCATGTTGCCGAAACTGTTGAGGTGAATGCTCAAGCTAAGGGAAAGGAAGTTGCCAAAGCTGAGACTTCTGAGGCTACTGAGAGGGCATCTGCTACTCACGCAGACATGGATGTTGATGTGGGGACGAGCGTTCCATCTTTTCTCGAAGGTACTTGTTAATTTGCCTCTGGTTTTTTCTTTGGCGACATTAGTTATTCTGCTGTTTGGTGCTAAAGCGAAAGCATTTTGCTTAATAGGTGGCGAAGAAGAAGGGCTAGCTCGCATGCACGAAGGTGGGCCTCTTCGAGACTTTGATTGGGAAGGTGTCTTATTTGATCATGGTTATAGCTAGTTTTTTTTATTTAGCTATTTTTTGCGAAGATAATAATGCTGACATTATTTTTTGTAGAATATCAACATCTTGTGTGAACCTTGGATCCTGAGAGTATCAGTTCTAATATTCTGGCTGCGGGATTAAAGGTTTGAATTCCATGCCTTCGCTTTCTATTTTATTACTGACTTGGCTTCGAGTTGCCGATCTCGTAATACTGATCGAGGAGATTGTTTTTTTCTCGCAGGTTGTTGCAGCTATCAATGAATTGCATGCTCAAGTTCTGAACCTCAACTTGGTTGCTGCTGAGCGCGAGGAGCTGGTTAAGTTGCGAAGGGAAAATGCTGAGCTTCTCCAGATCCAAGCGACTGTTGACAGGATCAAAGAGGATATTGAGAAAGAAAAGAATCTGTTTCGCCAAGACCAAGAGTCCATTATTAGTGAGAACAAATCTTTAAAGGATAGGGTTGCATCCCTGGAAGCTCAGGTTGGCGAAGCCAACTTGCTTAAGAAAAGGTTGTTGCCTTGGAGGCTCAGGTTGTGAACAAGGATGATGCCTTGGAAGGCCTTCGCAAGAAGATCGTCGAGGATTCAGATTTGATTTCTGTCCTGAAAGGCGAGATAAACACCCTCACGAGTGTTGAGGAAAAACTTTCGCGTGATGCCGAGTCGTATCGGTCTTGCAGCGAGGATTTTGAGCGTGAGGCCTTGTCGCTGCGGACTGCAAATCTTTCCCTTCGCAAGGAAAAAGAAGACGTGATTAATGTTGCGTGGGAACGTAGTCTGAAGCTATTTCGCTTGTATAAGGAGGCCTTGCGACAATTTGGAGCGGAGCCTATTCCCTTCCCCACCAAGGAGTATAGCTTGGACAAGCTTTTTGGCTGGATCGACCATGAATTTGCTTCGCTTCCCACAGTCATCGAAACAGTCAGTGACTTCGCTGTCAACTTGTGTTCTTGCAATTTGATGAAGATTCTGTCAGACAACGGCTGTGATCATTATAATGCCTTAGTTCGGAAAGGCTATCCTTATCCGGCGCCTAAGGATCCTGCCGACGCTGACTATTTTCCAAGACAAGTGTTGCTTGCGAAGGCACTTTTCCTGAAACATTTATGGGTTGCCAGTGGACGTCAAGCGGCTCAGAATATTATCCGCGACCGACTTGTGAAGGTACTTTGTTAGTTACCATCGTGATCAACCTTGATTTTTTATTTTTAATTTTGTATTTTTTTATTTGATAGCTTATGTATTCTCAGTCAAAGGAGCAAAAGAAACAAAAAGCTGAAGCTGAAGCCGCTGCTAGGGAAGCCGCTATCAAGGAAGCTGCCGAAGCCGGTGCTAGAACAAGTTCTGCAGCTACCGATGCTGCTGCCGGCGAAGCCGGTGAATCTTCTTCGCAAGGACAAAGTGGCCAAGGGGCCCCCCAAGTCGATCCACAGGTCTAAGGACCTTTTTGAATTGTAATTAGAGGTAGGGCTTTATGGAGCGGGCAGTTCTTTTGAACTTGTACATTTGTGTATATTCAGGGTGATGAGATGCTTGAACTTACGCCATTGGCCATGCGTGATGGGCCTCTTTGTATTTCTGGCTTCGCGTGGAAGGAGTTTCGACGACTTTATCCGTACTCTAGTCATGGTGACTTTTTGGAGTATTGTCACGAGTTTTATCATTGCACTGAGTTCGGCGTTTTTTTATTTTTTTCACTTCATTTATTGCTCATGGTTCGGATCGAGTAGAGCTCGCTGCGCAGAGGAATGCCGAAAATGTTTCTCTGGGCATTCCTAAGGCGGAGCCACTGGAAGTTAGTCCTGATGTCAAAGACTTTGCATGCGTTTACAATGCCCCTCGCTTTAGGAGGTCTGGCGAACAGTTTTATGGTTATGTGTTTGAAATGTTTTGAGAAATAGTCGATTGTAAAGAAGTGCTGTAATAACATCTTTGTATGAATGAGTATGAACTCGATTTGTCTTTGCTTTTGAGAGAAACGCCTCCTCCCCCAAAGCGAGTTTATGTTTATTCATGCGAAGACAAAATATCTTCGCGTGCTTTGCGAATCTGGTTGTACAGTATGCCACGTGTTTGAGCGAAAGAGATTGAACTTGTTTTGCCTTTTCTTTTGAGAGAAACGCCTCCTCCCCCCAAAGCGAGTTTATGTTTCGTTCAAATTCTCAGCTAAAGAGCGTTTTGCACTAGGAAGTTCAGAATGATCCAAAGCCACTCTTATTCCTCAATAGGCGTTTTATTTGTATAAAAGACAACTTGAGCCGAAGCCCCTTTTACTCCTTAGAGTAAGCATTTTGTATGTATAAAATGCAATTTGAGCCGAAGCCCCTTTTACTCCTTAGAGTAAGCATCTTAGATCTGAATTGGCCTTACCTTTGGTAGGGTCAATTTAGTTCTATTTGGTTTATCGAATACCAGCGATTTGGTCGAAGCCAATCGCTTTCGATGCAACTTCTTTTGGGGAATAGCTCGTTCATATATTTCGCAGTGTTACAATTAGCACCGCCTCGTTAAAAACCTCACCCCTTGGTAAGGGTTCCCCTGTGAGGAAAAGAGTACGGGCTTTTTGAAGGAAAAATGAAAATCTACTCTATCAATTGACTTTGTTTATAGATTACGAAGCCAATTGTTACATGGTGCTCACAGGTAGTACCTTCACAAGCTCTCCGCATTCCATGAATGTGGCAGCTCATTGCCTTCGCCATCACCTAGGTGAAATGATCCTGGTCTATTGCTCTTGGTGACTAGGAATGGGCTTTCCCATTTGTTTTGCAGCTTCCCCGAAGGCATATTTGGGTTCTTCCTTAGCACCCAGTCACCTATCTTTATGTCTTTTCTTACCACTTTCTTATCACGCCATTTTCTTGTTTCTTCTTGGTACTTGGAGATGTTTTTGGCTGCTTGCAGCCTGTAAATTTGTGTGAGATCTTTGTCTATAGCTTCGCTATCTTTGGGCGCTTCCTGTTGAGTGCGAAGCCCCTTATGAAGGATCTCCTCCGGACATACTGCCTCTTCGCCATATAACAGCTTGAAAGGTGTGAATTGGGTTGCTCTTGAAGTGAATGTGTTATGAGCCCAGATTACCTTCGGCATTTCCTCCACCCATTTGTCTTTTTTCTTACAGTTTGCTAGGTATTTTCTGATGGCGGTGAATATGATGCCATTTGCCCTTTCAACAGCGCCATTGGACTGGGGGTGGTATACTGATGCGAATCTTGCCTTCGTCCCTATGGACATGCAATACTGCCTGAATTCATCGCAGTCAAACTGCTTCCCATTATCTACTGTGATTTCCCTTGGGACTCCAAATCTGCAAACGATTTGCTGCCAGAAGAATTTGATGACTGTCTTCGCTGTGATGTTCGCTAATGGCCTTGCCTCAATCCACTTGGTGAAATACTCCACTGCAACTATTGCATATTTCAGGTTTCCTTGAGCTATTGGAAGAGGACCTACCAGATCGATGCCCCATCTCTGGAGCGGCCAGGTTAGA
This sequence comes from Alloteropsis semialata, assembly GCA_004135705.1. Taxonomy (NCBI): domain Eukaryota; kingdom Viridiplantae; phylum Streptophyta; class Magnoliopsida; order Poales; family Poaceae; genus Alloteropsis; species Alloteropsis semialata. The sequence continues at coordinate 14,331,011 of CM014276.1, forward strand.
ATTATCAGCTGTGATAACTCCGAAGGCGATTTTCTGGTTGCTGCGCACTTTTGACATTCGTCGCAAGTCTTGACTGTGTTGGTTGCGTCATTGATGATCGAAGGCCAATAGAACCCTTGTCTCATTGCCTTTCCCACAATTGCGCTCGCTCCAAAGTGCTCCGCATAAGCCGCTATGTATCTCTTGTATCAGCTCTCTGCCTTCGCTTATTGACACACAGCGAAGCCAAGGAGGCACGACTCCTTTCTTGTATAGAATGTTGTCAATGATTTGATATGACCTTGCTCTCTGCTGCATGGTTTTGAGGTCATCTTCATCAATTGGTTCATAGTATCCTCTGAGATATGCCATTATGGATGACCGCCAGTCCTCTGAGCTTATTGCATTGATCAATTTTGGTTGCTCGTCAAGATCTTTGATCGAAGGCGTTGTCAATGTCTGGAAGAAGACATCGGGTGGCAGTTTGTCCCCCTTTGCTGCTGCTTTGGCCAATGCATCAGCTTCTTCATTTTTGGCCCTCGGGATGTATTCTACTGTAAAGCCCTTGAATTTTTTTCCATTGCTCGAATTGTGGTCAGATATTTGATCAGCTCTGGTTGTTTTGCAACACTTTCTTTTTCGATATGATCTGCTACCACCTTCGAATCAGTTTTCACAATGAAACGCTGAGCCCCCAGCGCCTTCGCTTTTCTGAGCCCCAATAACACAGCTTCATATTCAGTGATATTGTTCGTACTTCTGTCGCTGTTTTTGCAGAACGCAAGATTCGCTGCATATCTCATTTTAACGCCCGAAGGCGATTGTACGATCGTCGCGATGCTAGCTCCTCTGTCCCCTCAAGCACCATCACAGTGTATTAGCCAGTTTTCTTCTCTGATCAGACTTTCTGCCGAAGGCAATGTCCACTCGGCTATGAAATCAGCCAAGACCTGTGATTTCACTGCTGTTCTTCGCTCGAAATCGACCACATATTCAGACAGCTCTGCGGCCCATTTGCGTATTGTTACCGAAGCTTCTTTGTTACTCAGCAGCTCTTTTAGTGGTTGATCTGTGAGCACCTTGATGTTGTGCCCCTCGAAATAATGCCTTAGCTTTCTGGATGCCACACCATAGCATAGATCATTTTCTCGATTTCGGTGTAGAATAGCTTCGACCCATTCAATGCCTCAGAGACATAATATATTGGCTGCTGTATCTTTCTGCCTTCAATTAGCTTCTCCGTAATGAGTGCAGCACTAATGGCTGATTGCGAAGCTGTGATGTATAATAGTAAAGGTGCCTTTGGGTCAGGTGTTGTCAGCTTCATGAGCTGCATCAGATATTGCCTTAGCTCATGGAATGCCTTCGACTGCTCTTCTCCCCATTCAAACTTTGTTGCATTTCTAAGAGTTGCGAAGAAGGGTAAACGACGTTCGGCTGCCTTTGCAATAAATCTGTTAAGTGCTGCGATTCTGCCAAAGAGTTTCTGCACATCTCTAATGCATTTTGGCTCTTCCATGTTGAGAATTGCATTGATCTTTTCAGGATTGGCTTCGATTTCATTGGCTGACACCAGGCAGCCTAGAATCTTCTCTTTGGTTACTCTAAAGACACATGTCTCCAGGTGGAGTTTGAGACCCGCTTGTCTCATTCTTGCGAAGGCAACTGCCAAGTCTGAGACATGATCTTATCTTTTGACACTTTTGACCAAGATGTCATCAACATATGCAAGTATAGTTTTGAAAAGTTCTTCTTTGAATACGGTATTTGACATGCGACAGAAAGTGGTACTAGCGTTTCGAAGCCCCTTGGGCATCCTGATGAAGCAAAATGTGCCAACAGGAGTGATGAAGCTGGTTTTTTCTTCGTCTTCTTTCTTCACCCATATCTGATGACAACCAGAGAAGCAGTCTAGCAGAGACATCATCTCACTTGCAGCAGCTTGGTCAATGATTTTGTCGATTCGTGGGAGTGGGAAATCATCCTTGGGGCATGCCTTAATGAGGTCGGTGAAATCAATACATATTCTCCACTTGCCATTTTTCTTTTTCACAGGCACTGTGTTGGCTAGCCATTGGGGCTATTTGACTTCACATATGACATTTGCATCTAGCAGCCTTTGCACCTCAGCTTTGACTGCACTCACTTTTTCTTCGAACATCTTCCTCAGTTTCTGCTTCTTCGGCTTCATCTCAGGGCTGATTGCAAGTTTGTGCTCAATTAAGCTCCTGTCAACGCCTGGCAAATTTTTGCTTGACCAAGCAAAGACGTCTTTGTTATTTCTCAAGAACTCGATGAGTCTTTCTTCTTCGTCGGGCTCAAGATCAGAGCCAATAATGACTTTCCTGTCGAAGACATCAGGCTGTAACTGCACCTTTTTTGTTTCTGTTACGCCTTGCATGCTTTTATCTTTCTCAGCAATCGGCTTCTCCTCAGGATAGATATTATATATATATAGAGCACATGTACCTTTCGCTGGCCTGGGGTGTTGGCATATTCGATTCTTCTTGCCTCTGTTTGATCATCGAAGACGGTGATGACGACTTTGAGAGCTGGCATTTTTATGCACAAGAAAGTTTGCCTTATGATGATATCGAAGGCATTTATGACTCCTCTGCCGAAGATAACGTTGTAGTCGAAGAACATGTCAATGACATCGAAGGTGATGAACTCAGTTCTTGCATTTGATGTGTCACCAAAAGATACTGGCAATGTAATTTTCCCCCAATGTTGCCGTGCGCTTCCCCCAAAGTCGACCAAAAGTGTATCTGATGGCTCTAAATTGTCTGGGTTGATATTGGTCATTGACCTGAGTGTCTTCGCCAAAGTGACATCTACAGAGCTGCCTGTGTCCACTAGCACTTTCCCAATTGTCTAGCCAGCAATGTTGGCTTCAATCGACATTGCGTCATTGTGTGGAAAGTTGTGGAGCTTGAGATCTTTCTCAGTGAAGGTAATTGGCATGTGAGACCATTCTGATTTCTTGTAGGGACCGTCAACTGAAATGTTGTTGACTTGGCGAAAGTAACTCTTTCTCTGCTTCTTCGTCTCGAAGGCGAGTGAGGATCCTCCAGTTATAGGCATAATGAGGCCATAACTGGGCAAGGGATTTGCTGTGGTTTGATCTTGTTGTTTTTGTGGTGGTGGAGGTGGAGGTGGCAATTCCTCTACCTTGATGTCTTTGTTTGGGATAGGCTAGCTGTTTTGAGGGTTGAATTGTGGGTACAGGGTTTGTGGATAGTAATGCTGGAATGTTTGCGGTGAAGGCGAAAATTGAGTCGCCACCGCTGTTGTAGGATGGACAAAGTTTGAGATTAAGGAGGGATACACTGGGCAATATGGTCGGATAGCTTGGGTTTGTGTTTGGATTTGGGTGCTGGGTTGCGAAGCCGACAATGGCTTCGTTTGGGTAGATTGAATTTTGTCTGCCTTCAACTTGTCAATGGTTCTCTTGATGTCTCGGCACTGCTCTGTGCCATGGGTATGATTTTTTCCATGATATTGGCAAAACAGCTCCGGTCCCGAAGGTGGACCCCTTCCTCTTCCACGGCCTCTGCCGGTTCTTCCACCCCTTTGGGTAGGCTCATTTCTTTGGCTCTGGTATTGGTTTTTTGGGTAGGTTGGTTTGTTTTGTGGGAGCGAAGGCGGGCTCTCCACACTCATGATGGTTTGGGATGGGTAGTTTTGGTAGTGGTTTTGGTTGTAGTGGTGCTGCTTGTTTTGGGAGTCATACTGGATTCTCAAAACAGCTTCTCTAGCAATTCGCATTCGGTTGTCATTGTCGGATCGACAGTATTTCTTGAACTCCTCATATAGATTTCCAAGGGTTGCTGGTGTTTCCCTTGCAATATGCTGTGCGAAGGGACCTGGCCGAAGCCCCTGTATTGCTGCAAATTTAGCAGCTTCGTCAGGAATATGAGGAGCCTGAGATCGCAGTCCCACAAACTTGCGAAAGTAGTCCTCCAGAGATTCCTTCGGCTGTTGGTGTAAGGTTAGTTCTGCATATAAGAGTGCTTGGTCTCCCATTATGCTGAAATTCTTGATCAGCTCTCTTTTCAGATCATACCAGCTGGTGATGGATAACCCTGGAAGTTTGGTGTACCAGTTCATTGTGGTGCCATCACAGACGATGATGAAAGACTTTGCCAATACGACATCATCTCCCCCTGCCGAAGCTATTGCAGCTTCATAGCTCATGAGAAATTGCTTGGGGTCGGTGAGGCCATTATACCTTGGTAGGGAGATAGGCTTGTACGAAGGCGGCCATCTTGCCAATTGCAGATTTTCTGAGAGAGGACAATTGTGGTCGATGGGACGAGTGTGCAGCACTTGGAATCCGGTTTCAGATGTGGACATACGATTTGGTCCCATATTGGCGAAGGCAGTTGAATTGTTGAGTTCAGCTTGGAGCTCAGCAACTTGTTTCTTGGCTCTTTCAAGTTCTTCACGGAGCTTCATAGCTCTGGGATTTGCAGTGTTCAGTCTTCTTTGCTTCGCTTGCCTCAGCTCCTCCAACTGCTTTCTGACCTGCAGCAGCTGGTGTTGTTGTTCTTCTTCTTCTTCCTGCATTTGCTGTTGCAGCTCGAGCTGAGCAGCTTCGAGCTCTCTTTGCTGCTCCAAACGGAGAAGGCGGAGCCTGTCCTCCACCCTGCGCAGCCTTTCTTCGGTGGTGAGAGCGTCTTCATCGACTTCCGTTTCCTCAGTGACGGCTTCGGTTCTGGGTGGAAGTGTGGCTAGTGGAATTAAGGCTTGAGCATCTGAGTTCGCCGGTGGTGGTTGGGTCTTCGGTGGTATTTCTGGGGTTTCTGGTAACTCTTTTCGCTAGTGGCATGGTGGTGTTCGTGGGTTGTCTTCGCGCACAGCACAAACGGTGGGCGCCAGTTGTTGGGTTATTAGGCGAAGCCAATAAGTCCAATCAACAGCCAAGACAGAGAACAGGGACGAGCAATAGTAAATTATTTAACAATAGTGTTCTCGGGAATCAGCCCTTCACACGTTGGTGAGAGGTCCCTTTTTATAGGGAGGTCAAGAGGCATATTTTACATTCCCCTTATACACCTGATAATCAGGCATCATCCTCTAAACTACATAACCTAAGGTTCCCAGGGGCATAAGGGTACATTTGCACGTCACAATGTGAATGCGTAGACCAGTAACTCCATCTTTGACTCGGTTTGGACTCGGTCCACGCTGTCTTCACCTTGCCTCCTATGGCCTTTGTTGCCTTCACCTTCCAGAGTTCCTCCATAGCCAAGCGACACCTTCTCCCGCTTAGAGAAGAAAGGACCGCCGTGCCAACATCCAAGTCTGTCTTGAGCCTGTATAACAGGATGAACCGCGTATTCTCAAGTAATATCTGGGAATTGCCTTCGCATCCTCGCTAAATGGATCAGGGGAGCAAAGGCAATAAATCACTTCACGACTCCTTCGTATCTGTATCAGACATCAATTAACATCAGGAGCAATGGATTGCCCCTCGGTGCCCAATCTCTTAGCGAAGGAGAAAGGAATCGAACTCAGGCGTGGTACTTATATGTTGCGAAGGCGATAACCTTTCAAATGCAGCGAGCGAAGGCAAACTCCGAGAGCTCAAACACAAAGTCATGGGTGAAGGTGTTTCTTTGACTGGCCAATCCCCCAACAATGCCTGGCCCAGGCAGCGCCCCCGCGCTCCCCCCTCCTCCCCCCCTCCCCCTCCGCGCAGCTTGCCCGCACTGGAGGTAGGGGAGGCGGCGACGACGATGGCACCACCGTCCTTGGCGGCGCCGCTGCAACCCGCCATCACAGGAGACAGGGGAGGCGTCGTCGTAACCATGCCCGTCCTCGGCGGTGCCCACCGCAGCCCACTAGCGCAGGAGGCAGGGGTGGCGCCAGTGCAGCCGAGACTGGCCCCGACATCGCCCACCGCGGCTCACCGGCGTCGGAGGCGGAGGTGGCCCCAGACCACCCAGATCTAGGGTTTCCCAGGTGCCATGAGGAGGGGGAAGGGAAGGGAGGAGCAAGAACGAGGCAAAGGAGCGAGGACCACCGACGCAGGACGGGCGCGGGGAAGGGAGCCGGAAGAGGACGACCTGTGGAGCGACCATGGTGTGGTGGAAGCGGGGATGAGACAGGCAGGAGAAGAAGCGCGCGGCTGGCGGCTTTGGCTTTGGCGCCGCCGCTGGCCGCTACGGCCGACGAGGGCGGCGGCGGCCGTCGCTGGGCAACTCGGGCGTGGCCTCGGGCGGCGGTGTCGGGGGCCCCCCAAGTCGCTCTCGGGCGAGAGCGACGCGAGGGAGAGGGCATAAAACTGCTCCTGCGATCTTTTATTTGTTGTGAACTGTGACAGCGGTGACTATCGTCGCCGCGGTGTCGGGGGCCCCCCAAGTCGCTCTCGGGCAAGAGCGATGCGAGGGAGAGGGCATAAAACTGCTCCTGCGATCTTTCATTATTCCCTCAGAGCGTTATGTTAGGTTGATCTCCACCAGTTGGCCCAACGGCCAACTGGGCCCATGACTCACGTCCTAATCGGGGACGCCTAGCCCAATAGACAGCTGGTGGGCCCCTGTCACGCAGCGCCATAAAGATGGATGTAGGGGCAAGGGCACTGGGTACGAGGTTCACCGCCGCCACTGTTCCCCACTGCTCCAACCCTAGTCCGATTGAGAGGGAGGCGCTGAAGCGGCGGGATGCTCCACTTCACCACCACCACCTCTACACCAACCGTCGCTGCCTGTGCGCAGTCTCCACTAACGAGCCAGTGAAGTGATAGCACAATGGGCAAAGGTATGTCTTTTATAGAGGCTTCACCCACTCGATCTACTCCTAGCCGATCCAAAAAATTTAACATTGTTACCAAGAGCTAGTCTAGAGAGTAGATCCAGTTGGGGAAGAAAGAAAACAGAAAGAAAGAAAAGAAAGAACCAAATCTGAAACTCCTAACCCTAGAATTTGAGAGAAGAAGGGATGAAAGCGGCGGCCGCCGGATCCACCCGACGACTGCCGGGGGCGCATAGCAAAAAGATCCAAAGAAGATCTAACCCTAACCCTAAAGAACATGGACGGAGAAATTGGAGGACTCCCCTGTGTACCTCACCGCCATCACCACCGCCGGCAGACGCATCATCGCCCCGCGGGAAAGACCGGCCCGAGCCGCATGCTCGCCGGAAAAGAACGAATCGAGCCGCCATGGGGGGGACCACGCCGTCGTGCAGGTCAGCCTCGGCCTCAGGCCAAGGGCTCCACCCGAGAGTGAGCGCGCGCCGGCCAGTGGCCCCGCGGCGGCGCCGTGACCTTGGTCGGCCACCATGTGCGCCGGCCCTCTGGATCTCGCGTGTGGGGCTAGAGGACAAGGAAGATAAAAGAAGAGAGAAGAGGGGGAGATGCCCGCGGCTTCGCGCCGGCGGAGCCCCCCATCACCGCTGCCGGTGGCCACCGCCGGCAGCGGGAGAGGTCCCTCCGCCGCCGCCGCCTATGGCGTGAGAGAATAAGGGGGGGAGGAGACGCTAATGAGGGCTAGGGTTCCGGGGAGGGCAGGCAGGGTGGGGGCGTTTTGTTCAGCCGAGAACGCCGACTAGCCGTCGGATCGCCGATCCGCGATGATGGATGGTGAGAAGTGGCCGGCCGCTCACGGGCTGACTTTCAGCCCAGGCAGGTTGGGGCACTAGGCCGGAATGGCGGCCCATAAGGACTCCCATGGATCTTGGTCCGTCAAGCCCCCGAGCGTCTTCATGTCTTCACGTCTGCCAAGTTGTTTCTCAACAATTTAAGCATCAGCCGAGTTGTTTCTTCGTCATCTTGCACCTTCGTGGACAACCTTCAGAAGTGAACATGATGTGCTCTTTGCCAACTTCTTTTGCAATCAGCCCCCGGGCTTTGACTTTTAAATCAAAGATGATGCAAAAACTTCCCCATCAATACAATCATGTCCAGCTTTTGAAAAAAAATGGACCCATTATGAGTCAGCCCCCGAGCCTAGAAATGTTTTCAAGGACTAAAAACAATTCCAAGGTCTTTAATGAAAAAACTTTCCAAAAGAAATATACTATTTCCCCCCAGCCCCCAAGCTTAAAGCTAATGACAATAAGCTTAAAGACTTTTCAAGAAATAAGTATATTTTTTGATTTAAAAAAACACTTCCCATTAAGCGTCAGCTCCCGAGTATGACAATGCCTCGGTAAGAAACTTAACCCTTAGGAAAAAACCACACAAATATGCATCTGGTTAAAAACTGCGAGTACATAACTATTGGTGTATTTGGAGAAAACGACTTTCGCGGAATACACTTAGGGTTATCGCTTCGTTAATAAAAACAAGGGTGAACCGCTTCGCATTCACATCTGTTCAAGCCACTATTGATGCTCGTTATACGTACACTTTTAGTGCCATTTAAGTGGTGGTTTTGGACTAATTCATATACTAACCTGCCATAGAAAAGCTTGTTGACGGCCCTTAGGCACGCCAATTATTAACCGCAAGCGCACGGATCGGTTGTAGCTTTTCCCTTAGAGTATTCCCCCAAGATTTATCAATCCATGGAACAAGGGATTTCTACGCTTAACCTAGCACTAATGATGTTAGCAAGAATGTTCTTTTGATTGAAAGATGATATATGAATTAAAGAACAATCTAACCTAATCAATGTTACGAGCGGTAGAGAGGAGTACACAAGGTATGGAAAAATTTTCCCATAGGGTCTAGGATCACTATGAGATGTAATCGCCAAGCAAGATAAAACCAATCTAATCTATTAATAAGATGCAAACCAAACTCAACACTTTCCCTCCCGCATACTGTCACTACACGAAGGTACTCACCTATCGAGCTATAGGAACATGAATCATTGATACGATCTAGGTATGCGAAGCAACGAGCGATGCATACCCATAGAGCTGCCGACCGGCTATTAGGATGAAAAGCACCATCAACTAAGAAGATGATAGATTGATCTCACAAAAGGATTCGGCAATTACAAATCAAGATCTCCTTACAACCCCATGGACAAACAAGGACTTTACCCCATGAAGCTAAGCATGACGTCGCGATTCATGGTATGGAAGCCTCCAGCGAAGATGAGCTCCTCGCTGTCCTCCAACTTGAGACGGCGCCTGACGACGGGTAGGACCTCAGGCGGCATCTCCTCCTTGTGTTTCTCTCCAATGGTGACTTTAGATCTAATCTCCTTGATGGCTCTCTTCTTGACGGCGCCCTCGGGGGTGTTTACATAGGTCTCTGGTGAAGGACGGCGGCTGGAACCCTTAGGGTTTGCATTTACTTTGAACTGAAGAAAGGGGAGCACGAACGGGCTTCAAAACAGGCTAGGCCAGCCGGCTCACAGGGTCCAGGCCGGCCGGCCTGGGCTTGTTTTGCCTCCTCTCGTCTTCATCTTTCACGGGCTGGTCCTTCTCCTCAATCCTTATCCATGTGGGTGCTTTGGTCCACGTCAAACTCCGCCAAATATGTCGTATTTCCTGTAAATTCACAACATGCTCCAAAATACAAGACATATTCGAAAATGGGATTATTTCAGGTGCCAAGTGGCAGGTTAGTATAAGAATTAGTCCAAAACCAATGCCAAATCAGCCCGAAAAGTGTACCAATAACAACCATCAGCAATCACCCCATGCTTAGCTTTTGCTCGTCCTTGAGTAAACAAGCTATTAAAATCTTCCAACGGAGTTGCACAAAAGCTCTTGCTCTGCAAAACATACTTAAGCAAACAAGTCTAACCAAAGATCTTCAAGTAAATGTCAGCGGAGCGACAAGGATAATCAAAGTATGGGCGTTCAAAAATCTATCCAAAACATTACTCCACAACCTATTACCTTTAGCTAGAAATCTCGAAAATCAACAACACTTACTTTCTTGCTTTCCTTAGAGGTTTTTCTTAGGTTTTGAAAAAATCTCCCTGCAACAAGAGTTAGACCAAAGCTCTTGCACAAGTCCTGTCAAGTCTCTCAATTTAAGTGGCTACCCTACTTTGCAAGCTCTCAACTCACAACATAAGTCTCTCAAGTATAAGTGGGGTTATAGGTAGGGCTAGCAAAGTAAATACACATATTGTCGAATTAGGAAAACTTTCTAACGGTTGCTTACCTTCCGAGCCAATGATCATGAGAATTTTACCATAATGTGAGGGGTTTCAAGGATAAGAAGATTTAGAATGGTGGACATGTGCAAGGGCATATAAAAATTGACTTCAAGGCACAAGCGACGTCCTCGTTGTCGGATTGCACATGGTTGGAAAAGAAGATTTGTTCTCAACAATAAGGCGGTCTTCCTTTGCACTTCTCCTATTCTTCCAACTATAGAATTTTCCCTCTTTTATTGCATTTTTCTCATTTCTTCCTTGCTCTTTTCTTTTCATTTATTTTTTTCTTTTTCTTCTTTCTTTCTTTCTTTTTTCTTTCTTTTCTGAATTTTCCTTCTCTTCTTTGAACCTTCTTTGAACAATTCCTCATGCAAATAGACAAATAAAACACCGAGGCAACTCTACAATTTTTTGGAGCTCGAACCGCAGCTGGAGGGGGCTAGGCCGGCCGGCTCAAGGAATCCAGGCCGGCTGGCCTGGGGTCTCCTCGACTCGGTTCCGGTTCAGTCTTTTTGTACTCCTTCCTTGCTCTCTTCTTAAATTATGTTTCATTCAAACTTCGCCCAGAAAAAGAACAAATCTTCCGACAATGGGTTGTGTTCAAGGAAAAGATAACAAAATAAGATAAATTTGAGTTCGGGTTTTGGAATCCGGTAGATCATATGAGTTGTTCCAATGAAGAACTCTCATTACGGAATATTGACGAGGCTAGCAAATAAGGGATAAGATAATCAAGGACATGATCATTGCTCAAAATTAAAATTTCCGAGAGAAAGAAATCCTAACTCAACTCATTGCACCTCCAATGCTTGTGGTGGAACGATTATAAAGTGGCTTTGGTAGGTATAGGATATAACTCTCAACTTGACAAGAACTAGATCAACCTTGCATTTGCGGGGGGTTTTAAAAGAGTGATAAAATAAATTTCCTCCAAATATATCCTTACTAGCAAGTATCATAAAAAACCAAGCAGTAGTTCAAGATCGGGTATGGGTATTTGTAAGGATAAATCGAATAATAAGCTCCACAACTAAGATTCAATTCCTAGATAATACTCATGAACAAGTACTTTAAAGAAATAAGGTAAAAACTTGAATGCATAAGTAAATTTGCTCGATCCAACAATTATTCAAAAGAATCTTTTTATTGATTTTTTTAACTCAACGCTAAATTAAGACTCTCACACACGCTAATTTAAGATTCTCACACAAAGACTCACACTAACATTAAGACTCTCAAAATCACACCAACTAGCTCTCGGTGAAAAATCGGCTAAAGAAATTTTAAAAACACGACGCGTCACACCTCCCCCCTGCTTAGATTTTACGACGTCCTCGTTGTAAGAAAATAGATCACACGGGTGAGACGCTCGCAAACTTCTTCAACGGCACCCCGGGCAATTGCACTTAGCACGATTGCTACTCCCTTCTCCTTGCTTCTTCAAGTTCCCATACATGCTAAAAAGGATCCTAACATTGCGGTTGAGGAACTTGAAGTCGCCATCCGATTGCCGCTTAAGATCTTCCACCTTTTGATTAAGCAACTCCAAATATTGGAGGCACTCGTCTAGGGCTTCGAAGAGTGAATGAATATTCTCACGGCAAGGACGGCAACACCCATTGTGATGCTCGGGGGAGTTTGGATCCTCGCCGCCCTCGGGTTCATCTTCTTTAGGCTCATCACGGCGATTCTCCTCCGGCTTGTCCACTTCTTTTGGTTCATCCTCCCATATGTACCCGTCATCGTCATCGCGTCCGGTGGCACCCCACGAAGCGGCACTCCGGTCGTCTTCCCAATCGCTATCCCCTCCAAAGTCCTTGGGCTCGGGAGTTTTCTCCATGTAGCTCTTCCTCTTCATGCCAAGGAGGGGTTTAGAGCACCTTGGAAGGATGATAATGGAGCGCGTCTCGATGCTAGCTTCGTCGTCGCTCAAGATGATAACGGGATGGCGTTCGGCGATCTTCTTGCTAGGCACCTTCCCTCCCGTGCGCATGCGAGCTTGGGTAGGGAATTTCTTCACGCAGGGGGACTTGAAGTCGCAGGATTTAGCCTCCTGGCGAAGGAGCTCGCCGGCCACCCCAGGAAGGGCCTAGGCCGGCCCGCCCGTTATACGTACACTTTTAGTGCCATTTAAGTGGTGGTTTTGGACTAATTCATATACTAACCCGCCACTTGGTACGTGAAATAACCCCATTTTTGTATGTGTGTTGTATTTTGGAGCATATCGTGTTTTTGCAGGAAAATGGCCCAATTTGGGGCATTTATATTCAAGTCCAAAAGCAACACCAAACCCGACGGAATCAAGCCAAGCAAAGGAGGCCCAAACCAACATTTTCGGAGCAACTTCCATATAGGACATCATGCATACATGGACAAGGATCGTCGAAAGAAGCTTACACGTGAAAGATGGGACCGAGTCGGGCCAAAAAAGGCCTAGGCCGGCCGGCCCAAAGGGCCCTAGGATGTTCATCGTCGATCCACGGATTGATAAACCTTGGATGGAATACTCTAAGGGAAAAGCTACGATGATCCGTGCGCTTGCGGTTCACAATTGGCGCATCTATGGACCATCAACAGCCGCCCTCCCAAATCTGAAATCCTCAGTACTCACGCGCGCGCCTTCCAATCCACCCAAGCCCCACTCAAAATCTCCATCCCAGAAGACCCCGGCTGGCAAGATGGGCAAGAAACCGGCGCCAAGCAAACCTGCAGCGAGCAAATCCACGGCGAACAAACCAAAAGCATCCATGATTCCATTTACTGGCATGCCCGTTTTCAAGATAGCCCCCATGCCTACTCTAGTCTGAAAGCCATCCAAGGCGACAGACTGGATGGTGCAACATCTTGTCGACCAGGGCTACTTACTCGACAAGTCCATCTCCTGCTGGCGCACGGATGTCGGTAAGCCGTGGCCATTTGATAAAGTTTATGAGATCATAGTTTTTGCTCCTTTCAATGAGCGAGGATTTGCCACTCCCGCTCATGATTTTCTGCGCGGCCTCCTTGCTTTCTACAAGCTAGAGCTAGTGCACCTCAATCCAAACTCCATCCTTCAAATCTCTCTCGTCATCCATTTCTGTGAAGTCTTCTTAGGAATCAACCCCATTTCAATCTGTTCTGCCTTCTTTTTCGAGTCAAATCGAGTCAAGACAAAGTGATTGGAAGAGCTGGAATCCAACTTCATCAAGGGACAAAGAATATATACTTTGATTTCAAGATGAATGATTCCATCAAGGACTAGGCGGACAAATGGTTCTATGTAGAGAACCAGCCCCCAAGGCTGAACAAGCACTTGGGCCATCTGCCACAGCCTCAAGCCAATTGGAATGAAGCACTCGGTGAGGATGAGATTAGCGGGCTCGCCGGGTTGTTGAAGATGATTGATGATCTGAAGAAGAAGGGCCTGACCGGAATCGGGATAGCCAGTTCATTCTTGCGCCGTCGCGTGCAACCCTGCCAGAAGCGGGTGCATGCTGGCTATGATTATACTGGACCCAACGACCCAACCAGAGTCTCCTCCACCAAGTTGTCGAATGATGAAGTTGCAGTCCGAATCCAAGCTCTGTTCATGGACGCACATGAGCTGCCATGCCGGGTACCTGAGTACTCGGCTAGTCATCCTCCTCTGGCGGTAAGCTTAAAGTCATTCCGAATACTTTTACTGTAATTTGGCTTCTTGTTGAGTATGTTGCAAATACTTTCTCCACTCATCCATGCTTAGGATTTGCACACTAGGTTTGCCTCCGCTCCTCCTCCTGTCGTGGAGACACAAACCGGATTGCCCGAGCCACCCTTTTCTTCGCCGCCCAAGCAACCGGCCGGTGGCTCTGGAAAAGGGAAAGGCCACGCCGAGCCCGACGATGAAGAAGAAGTGCTCCTTGAAGATGCTTCATCGGATGAAGAAGTAGCACCCGCACATCCTGGTGACCTCGGTCAAGGTGGCTCCAGCATGAAAAGGCCTAACATCGGAGACATTCCAAGCCCCCAACTCGCCAAGAAAAGGCGGACAGTAATGAAAAGGACCAAGTCGCAAGTTCAAAAATCTACTAGGTCCAGTCTGCCTGTAGCGCAAGAGATTAGCGAAAAATCTGGGAAAGATGCAGAAATATCATCGGGCATTCCGCTTCATGCATCCCCTCCAAATGTACGCTTATCTTGCATGTTAGTAGTACTTGAAACATTGCTTCTTTGAACTGATCCGAGTTCTTTTTGTACAGCAAACACAAGAGAAAATACCCTCACCAAAGGAGAGAACTCCCGAGCTTCAAGATATCCCATCTGGAAGGATCTCCTTCGATCTGGACGAACAGGAGTTTGACATGGACTTCGCCAGGTAAGTAGTCTGTCTTATCAGGCACAGCACTTGATCATCTATTGTGTCCATCATACCGAAATTCTGCTCTTTCATCTTGTATAGCCATCCGCCTACTCCCCAGCCTGCACATTCGCCAGAGATCCCAGAAGACAACCTGTCCATGGATACTCAAACTAAGGAGGCGGAGGTAGAGCAAGAGTCAAACCCCCGGGTAGCTGTTGGCGGCTCTTAAAGATAAATTCTTATCGCCAATATAGATAAAAAAGAATAATAAAACAAATAGATATAGGGTTATTTACTAATGAATTCCACTAGTTTTGGTGCATGTGTGCTTGTAGGGACAAAGTGGCAAAAGAATAGCAAAAGTGGGCCCAGGGCCAGGTCGCCCGACCCCACCAGGACAGCCGACCTGGGCCCAGGCCCAACTGAGTCCAACCTTCACCCATGCAGAAGAAACACACCTGGATATCATCTTAACCATTGAATCAACGTTGGTTTGCACCAAGGGCCATAGATGAGCTACCCATGGATCGGAGGGCCCACATCTACATGTATATTCACACAAATGAGGCGTACCCACCTGTAACCGACCTCAGGGCCCACAAATCAGCCACTCAGAAGAAGATGGGCCCGAGAGGTGGCAACTCCAGGTCGGCCGACCTGGGCACGCGCCCGAACCCGGCACGCGCCCGATCCAGTCACCCTTTGACGTGTACCTGCAAACCGCCTCTAGAAGCAAATCTACACTGTGCACGACCTAGGACGGTGGATCCTAGGGTCGGCCGACCCCACAAGGTCGGCTGACCTGGGCCCACCTCTGAACCGTCTCAACCTCCTCGTACCGACTCACAACCGCCTCTCCAAGCTATAAATACATGGACTCGGGGCAGGACTAAGCATCACCGAGATGGATTGAAGATTCAAGGCTAAGCCCTCCTCGTATTTAGAGTAGAAATAGGGAGAGAGTGAGGGAGAGTCTGGAGGAGTCTCGGCGTGTCGGCGACCGTCCACCTGTACCTCGACGGATGCAGGCTACTTAGTAAGTATCTGGGATTTCAACTTAGTATTTAAGTCTGAGTTATAGAAAGTTGAGTTCTCTATTGTGCTTGTGGGTTCGTTGCTTTATTTGTAAAGTATTCTAATCTCTGATCAAGGTTAGGATAGCTGATATTATCTTAGGCGTGGTGCTTAGATGTATATCTGCCCTCGTTTGTCTCGTAGCCCCACGGATTAGTAGAGGTAGGCGGCAAGTGGTGACAGCCCTGTCCGTCCTTTGTAATCCTCCACGTACGGGTACGGCGTAGAGCTGTATGCCGATAATTTCCTAGAGGTCTAGGACACCCCGATGCCCAAAGCAAGCATAGGAGAACTCCCTTCGCTATATTCACAGCTTAGTGCTAAGTTATCCTCTCTACCCAGCCTTTGTATAAACTCGATCGATCCACTCAACTTTAGTAATTAGACAGTGCCTTCACGTTCCCCGTGGATTCGATACCTAGTATACTCTCGGGTGAAAGCTACTTCGACAGCCGTGCGCTTGCAGACTTTTTGTTTGCCACCGCTGGTGTCAACAAGCTTTCCGGCGCCGTTGCCGGCGAACGGTAGCTGTTGTCTAAGAACTATGGTTTCCCGTTTATCTTTTATTTTATATTTCTTTTGTTTTTGTTTTTAACCATGGATTCCACACAAATTCATGAGTTCTCTGCTCCAAAGGGCAAATTATTGGAGCCGCACCCCTCGTCAAATCCTATATCGACAGATAGCTATGAACTTCACCCTGCTTTCATAGCTATGGTCCAGGACAAATCCTTCTCGAGAAGGGTGGCAGACCGCCCCTAATTAACCCGGCTCAAGTGTATGAGACCACTTCCACTGCGGAACTTCACACACTTCAATCGGACTAACCGTGCAGCCCGTCAGATACCTTTCCGATTAAACCACCATTTCTCATGATAGAAACAAAATAGCAGCAAGTCCCACATGAAGATTAGCTCAGGCAGTACAACTCATCACAATTTTACATCACAAGGTTCACATAGATAATTTACAAACACAGTGCTCAAGTTTTAATTATTACAAGCCAGAGTTATATTACAGCAGAAGTCTAACGTCGATCACATAATATCATGTGGAGCCCTCACATGACATTCAATCACCGCGGCCCGAATCGGATTCAGGCGGCACCCGCTTCACAGTCCAACCATCGAGCGACATACAAGACCAAGTCAAAGCAGCAACAGGATCATAGCCATCACCATTATCTGAAAAACAAGCCACAAGCAAGGCTGAGTATACTAATACTCAGCAAGACTTACCCGAAAAGGTTAAATTCTAGACATGCAAGGCTTTATGGCTAAGGGATTGTTTTGCCAAAAAGCATCTACAAGTTGATCCCTATTTTCAATATTTTAGCCAAGTTAACGTGAGACTAACCATTACTAAGTTTGCCAAACTATCCAACAACATTCAGTGTCGAAAAACAATTGATTAACCATATATCATCTTTACTCAACCAACAACATCTCTAACCATTGCCCAAGACCACTGATGTGCGACAAGCGATCAAGTAGCTTCATGTAACCACGAAGGACGGATAACTCGAGTTGATTTTACCATGCATGGGACAACCTAATCGCACGCCCTGTGAGAGACACCCCGGACCTCACGAGGCAACCGTTCCCATCTCTCCCTGCCAGCTGCCATCAGGGCCCACTCCATCCGAGTGCACGCCCCAACAGACCCCAGGTGCACAAAGCAAACCTGTGCCGCGGCCACTGCTACACTCGCCATCAACCCCTCGCCCAACGGAGTAGGAAGACCCGACAGACATCAGTTTGAATCAAGTACTAGGTTTACCAGTTTACTACATTTCCTGGCATATGATTAGTACCTTCAAAAGCTTGACCAACAACGCCACACAATCAATGCCTTAGCCAACAATCACCTGTGCAAACGGGGCGCTCAATCAAACAGAAATATCGCAAAGGCCCCGCCTGCTGAACTTCATGATTCAACAGAAAGTAAAAATCTATATCTCGCGAGTGACAAGGCAATCACTCGACTTCTATCGGTCCTAATTAAGCATAGCATTATATACAACCTACACATACTAGTATTAGGACATAGGTACCTAGGGATCATGCAACTAGCGTTTCAAACAACTCCTTAAACTTAAATGCGCAAAGTAAGGCACAAAGCAACCCATTGGGGTTTGTTAAAGCTAGGACATGCTCCGGTGCTTGCCTTCTTGATCACCAGCGGCCTTTGGCCCTTCTGAACTTTGGCCCGGGTCTTGCTCAGCGGCTAGGTTCAGCTCCGCAGCTACAAATTCACCCTCAGGCTCGACCTCAATCTCGTATACTCCATTGGTGATGGGGTTATCTACATGAAATGCAGATGTATGAGATGCATGAATGCATAAACAATCAATCACAGGAATATCTGCAGCAATTCACTTATACACATCACGGGGCAATCATTTACCGAGTATAAACAAACTAAGGAACTCATAAAGAAGCTGGGTGGGTTGCTTTTAGTGGCAGGTTATATTCAGTTCAGATCTGGAACAATTTTTAAAATAAAATTACTAATCATTTTAATTTACTAAAAGCAACTTAAATCATCCCATAAATCAATCATAAAACATCTATAAAAGACTACAGGTAGTAAAATGGTTCCTATAGCTGAATCAGAACACTCAGCAGACAGATTGCTATAAATATTTTTAGAATTTATTTCGCAGCAAGGAAACTATTTATTAATTAAGCCTTTCCTAGCTAGTTTTCACCAATTAAAGCCTAGAATTCATATTTCTATGAACAAAAATTATGGTGAACATGTTTCTGTGTTACTAGCAGCCAAACATATTTTTCAGGAATTTACCAGCATTTTACCTATTCGTTTTCTATTTCTTTTAGCAGCCAAAAACTGCTGGCAATTAGAAATTCCTAAGAAATTCCCCAGACACTTTCTGGAGTTGAAATTTTTACTGAATCTAACATTCTACCAGATACATTTTTGTGAATTTTTCATATTTTTCTAAGCTACACAGAATATTTGAGGATTTATCTACTCTTAACTAGCTAAAAAAACTTAAATCACAACTTAAAAACTACACATTTTCTAGAGCTGATTCTTTTTGTGAGGATTCCTAAGCTCTAGAGAAGCTCTAACAAACATTACCACATTTTATTGAGCAGTTTAACAATTTAACATATTTTCCACTTCATTAAATCAACTACATCTATATCTATCAAAAACATGCATAGGTTCTATCCACCAAGCACTCAAATCTACTCTAATGAGCATATACATCAGCTACATAGTTGAAATCACTCAAAAAGAACATGCAAAGCATTTATGAAATAATACATACACTCTCATGCACATAAACATCCATAATGCTACACAGATCTCAAACAACACTTTTCATGAGTGCATGTTACACCACTGGATAGATAATTCCACAAGGAGTCCAACGCAACTGATTTTGCATTTTTCTGATTTTTGCATGATTTACAGTGAATTTTTGCAGTTCATCCACTTTAAAGGGAGAAACAAAAGAAAAACAAAAAAGAAATCGCATTTCAGCCCTCGAAGTTCTGAACCCTTCGCACATAAGGCCCTGCCTTCTTCCCTATAACCCCCTGAAGTTCTATTTCATTTAATCCATACCCTTCTTCTACCTTTGGCTTAGGGAAGAGACCGAGCTCCTGTAATGGCAGAGGGCCGGCCCTGAACAGCGGCCTGGCTGGCCGGACGGCCGGCCGGACCGGTGGAGAAGTGGATGGGGGTGGTCGGCGGCAGCCTAGTTCGGTGGTTCGGCTGTCGCCTTGGCCAGAGCAGTCCGACCGCGGAAGCAGCTCGCCGGCGACAAAACGGTGGCTGGGAAACCAACCTGAGATGGCAAAGGAATAAGAAGAAGATGGGGAAGCATTAGTGATGCATGGCGAGACCATTTTTGCGGCCAATTTGAAAGGAGGGCGAGCGTGTCGGCCTACCCTCGGTGAGCGGAACTTTGGTCCGAGGATAACAATGGTGACCGGAGATTCCGAATCGCCGGCAATGTGGCCACTGAGGGAGGGGACGGGGAGGTCGGGAGCGGAGAGGGCGAGGTGGGTGAGTGCACTGAGCGGTGAATCGATGGAAGAGTGAACGAGGGCGGTGAATTTGACTGGTTCCTTTACTGGCTCGGTAATGGAGGAGGCGAGCTGGCAGAGGGCGTCCCCGAGGCGTTCTCTCGCGGAGACAGCGCACAAGCATGCATGGCGAAAGGCCAGGAGGCGCGCGGAGGACTCGGCGCGTGGCTAAGGCCATTTGGGAGCTTGCCAGCTCGGCGCTTAGGCCGTTGGTGCCAGTTCGGCCCCTGGCCGGTGCTGTTCTGACGAAGCTGAATCAAAAAAAAAATCGATTCGGTTCATCCCTCACAGCAGCATAGGCCCGAGTTCGATTCCATTTTTCTCAATATTCCATGAGTAAACTCAGGGAGAGATCAATACAAATGTTGTAGAGGAAACATAGGGCCACAACTAAAGGAACCATATGCATTTGAGCAGTGATTTGAATGTTACAAGGCTCTAAAGTTTGGCAAAAACTCGAATTTCAGACTTAGCTCATTTAGTTTAATTTTCAGCACAAAAGGCCCGATTTCAACTGACTCAAACTCCACTTTTCGTATATAAATATTTGATTCGTCCAATACAAAAGTTGGAGAGGGTACATCAGGCTACAATTTCTACAAAGGGTGTCACCAGTTTTGAGCAACGGTTTGAAAGTTATGGAGCTAAGAATTTGGTCAAAAACAAAGGTTTTCAGACTTAGATTAACTGCTGAAAATTCAGGGGTTTGACCTGATTTTGACCAAGGTTTTGAATGACCAAACAAAGTTTGCCCTCATCCACATTACCACCATTGTAAAGAGAGTACTTTGTACTCCAACTTTCATATTGGTGGAATTTTAAGTGTTTAGGCAAAATAAATTGTTTGGACCCTCTCAAAAAGGATAAAAAGAAATTGTTCCTTCACATGAAATGAGGATCAAAGGAGTTCATATTTGAATTTCGAATTTTTGTTTGAACCTTCCATACTCATTTGAGTTCATAAACATGTTGTTGACATTTTAAGCATCATTTTGTTATATTTTTCATAGTTGACTAATTTTGCTTATGAAGGTTGACTTTGGTCAACACATACACACATACATGCACAAACAACATGATATGAGATGATGTATGCAATATTTATACAATAATTAAGTTCATTTAGTTGTGTTAGACCTAATGTGACACCTGGGGTGTCACAGCCCTCCCCTCTTAAAAAAGAATCTCGCCCTGAGATTTCGGTGCAGAAATTTAGTGTAGAAAGGAAGTTACCTGGAATAGAGTTCATAAAATCCGGATATTTTGATTTAAGATATGATTCCTCTTCCCAAGTAGCATCATCTTTAGTGTGATTACTCCATTGAACTTTATAGAATTTTATAACCTTTCTCCTTATAGTTCTATCCTTTTGATCAATAATCTTGATAGGATGAACTTCATAGGTGAGATCGGGTTCAATAGGAATTTATTCATAAGAGATAGATTCTTCCAGAACTCGAAGGCATTTCTTGAGTTGGGAGACACTGTGGATGGTGGAAAGATTTGTGGGAAGCTGAACTTTATATGCCACGGGTCCACAAATTTCTAGAATTGGGAAAGGTCCAATGTAGCGAGGAGCTAGTTTTCCCTTCACACCAAATCTTTGGACCTTTTGTTGGTGACACACGAATATACACATGATCACCCACTTCAAAGGCTAAAGTCTTTCTTCTTTTGTCATGATAACTCTTTTGGCGAGATTGTGCAGCCTGAAGATTTTTCTGGATTATTTTCACTTTATCTTCAGCCTCTTGGACTAAATCTGGTCCAAAGAAATTCCGCTCGCCGGTCTCGGACCAATTCAAAGAAGTTCGACACCGTTGCCCATACAAGACTTCAAATGGTGCCCTTATGCTTGCTTGATAGCTATTGTTGTATGAAAACTCAGCCAAAGACAAACATTGATCCCAATTCTTGCCATAATGGATGACACAAGCTCTAAGCATATCCTCTATTATTTGATTCACCCTTTCGGTTTGCCCATCAGTTTGAGGATGATATGCGGAGCTACGGATCAGCTTAGTGCCTAGAGAAGCATGCAATTGTTCCCAAAAGCGAGCAACAAATTGAGTGCCTCGATCAGAAATAATTGTTCTTGGAATCCCATGAAGACAAACAATTCGGTCGATGTAAATTTCAGCATACTTCTTAGCATTATAATT
The DNA here is from genome assembly GCA_004135705.1 of Alloteropsis semialata. Classification (NCBI taxonomy): domain Eukaryota; kingdom Viridiplantae; phylum Streptophyta; class Magnoliopsida; order Poales; family Poaceae; genus Alloteropsis; species Alloteropsis semialata. The sequence continues at coordinate 14,352,674 of CM014276.1, forward strand.
TGTGTTGACCAGAATAAAATGAGCGGTCTTTGTGAGCCTATCAATAATCACCCAAATAGAATCATGTTTATGAGAGGTGTTGGGCAAGCCCACAATAAACTATGTCATCCCATTTCCAAGATGGTATAGGAAGAGGCTGCAATGTTCCAGCTATCTTTAAATGGCTTGCTTTCACCTTTTGGCATGTATCACATTCGGACACATATTTAGCAATCTCTCTTTTCATTCTTGTCCACCAAAAATTCTCCTTCAAATATTGGTACATTTTATTGCTACCCGGATGGAGAATTTTGATAAGTGAGCCTCATCAAGAATTTGTTTTCTTAGCTCATGGTCTTTAGGTACCACAAGCCGTTGTTCAAACCAAAGAATACCCTTCCAATCTTGCCGAAAGCATTTATATTTGGGCAACCTTTGAGCTAGCCCTTGCTTTATATGAGCAATTCCTTTATCTTTTGATTGTGCCATAATAATTCTTTCTCTCAAGGTGGCTTCTACCACCATGTGGCTTAATGTGCCCTGAGGAACAATTTTCAAATTCAACTTGGACATCTCATGACAAAGAGTGTCACTAAAAGAGCTTGCAGTGAGACAATTGCATTGACCTTTGCGGCTT
>CM014276.1:14354656-14377936 GCA_004135705.1 Alloteropsis semialata
GAATTCCTGAGTTCTTTGCGAGGCAAATATAGTGTTGATGCACCATGGGTTGGAGAATTGATTTCCACACAACGGGAAGGAATATCTAAATTGACCCCATGTTTTTCCATCCTATTTATACCCAAAATAATATCTATTCCTTGATTCTCCAAGAGAATGAAATTAGTCTCATAAACTTTACTACCCAACTTGAGAGGTACATTTCTCACAATTTGATGAGACCCTATTCTATCACCAGGAGTAGATATGACATATTGTTGAGTAGTATGCACAAAAGTAAATTTATGTTTTGCCACAAGTCTATTGCTCATAAAACTATGAGATGCTCCAGAATCAAATAAGACACATGTAGTCATATTGCAGATAGAGAAAATACCCGACATCACTGGAGCACCAGCAGGGAGTTCATCCATAGTAGTGAAATTCAGCCTGCCCTGTCTGACAACTGCCACTTGCTTCTTGCCTTTATTATTTGCTTGACTTTGGGCATTATTCCCACCTTGCCTGGTGTTGACGCTCGTTAGCAACACAATTTTAGTGCTATTTAAGTGGTGTTTTGGAACTAATTCATATATTAACCCGCCACTTGGCACTTGAAATAACCCCATTTTTGCATATGCATGTATTTTTGGAGGATTTTGGTTTACGCAGGTTTTTGAGCTATAAATGAGCACTTTTGGACAAAGACCGAGATCATGCGTAGCGCGGAGGAATGAAGGCCATGTGACCCGGATTTCGTTCGCTCTCATCTATGGTGAACCAACCTCCAAGAATGAGGAAGGGCAAAGACTTGAAGAGAAGGTCGGATGACTTTGGGATCAAGGCGAATCAGGCAGACATATGGAAAGACATCAAGACCTGATCTTATCCCGAAGCAACCGACGTCAAATACCCACATGCATTGGCAAATCAACTCCTAGAGGGACTAGAAGCTTGCACGCGAAAGATGGGGTCGAGAGGCAACAAAAATGCCCTGGGCCGGCAGGCCCAGAGGGCCCAGGCTGGCCGGCCTGGGTGGTTTCTGTGCCGCCTCGACCTTCCCTTCGAGCTACGGTTTCCTCGGACTATTTATAGTCCCCGTACCCCGAAGCCACGCAAATCCATGCACCAGAAGTCGACGCAAAGAGGGGCACCCACCGAAGGAAGCCGACGGCCGCCGTAAGTCCTCGAGGTTGCCTAGGAGATGGCTTAGGCCATGCCCTAGCCGCCATGGTTGGCCCTGCGTGGTGAAGCCATGGCGGAGTTCCGGAGCCATACCTTGAGCTCATCAAGGCGTATGTACATTCGATTGTGATATCAATCTACTTGTCTCGTTTACTTTGATCTTCTATGATTCATGCTTATTCATATGTGTAGCTACCATATGCCTTTAGTAGGATTAGATCTAATCATGGTGATTAGTCTATGTCTTGCGGACAGATCATAGTAGTGCATGGGAAGTCGGCGTGATTATCCTCGTGTGGTGACAGCATGCGGGAGGGAAAAGGCCGAACAAACATGTAATGTTGAGTAGACGACTCTTTATCATGGTACGAGATTAGATTGGTTACCATTTTGGCCAGAGTTGCAACTAGAAGACGGTAGACTTGTGCTACCTTTGGTCGTGTTACCTCATGTCGGGTGGATGAGATTCATTCATAATATTCATATCAAATTCATGGTCATCCTCTTATGCAATCTATGCCTAATGCTAGGATTAGATCCCTTAGATTAGATGGAAAACCCTAGGTAGTTCATTGTCGATCCACGGATTGATAAACCTTGGGGGAATACTCTAAGGGAAAAGCTACCAACGATCTGTACGCTTGCGGTTAACAATTGGCGCGTTTAAGGACCGTCAATACCTGAGAAATTTGCAATCTCTAGCAAAGTGGCCTGGCCGACCACAGTTATAGCAGGGAGCATTACTGGGATGGTTCTGCTGCTTTCCCTGAGCTGGAGCACGATATCCCTGATTCTGCTGTTGGGGAGGTCTGATGATCCATGACCCTAGCTGAGGGGTCCTCTGAAGAGACTGAGCAGGACTCTTCTGCACCAAGCGAAACTTGGGCGGTGGAGTGCTAGATTGGCCAACTGGGGCCTTCCTCTTCTTCTCAGCCTTATGAGCATTAATACTATCTTCTTTGGTAATAGCCATGTTTACCAAATCATTATAGCCGTCAGCCTTAATAAGAGAGAGCTGATCTCTTAGCTTTGAGCTAAGGCCCCGGCAAAAGCGATCTTGCTTCGTAGCATCAGTGTCAATGTGATAGCCCGCATACTGTGCCAGCTAATTGAAAGCCTGGGCATACTACAGCACATTGCGGTTTCCTTGAGTAAGAGCTAGAAATTAATTCAACTTACGGTCCATAAGACCAGCAGGAATATGGTGAGCACGAAAAGCCGTCTTGAATTCATCCCAAGTAACAATGTGATCGGCAAGGCGCAAGCCATTATAAGTGTCCCACCAGAGCCGCGCAGAGCCGCGTAGTTGTTGAGCAGCAATGCGGGCCTCGTTTGCCTCAGAACATAGAGACACCAACAGAGAAAATTTGGACTCAATAATGCTGAGCCAGGCGTCAGCGTCCAGAGGATCCTCAGTCTTGATGAACAGAGGTCGCTGAGTACTAGTGAAATCCGAGTACGTCGCCTCCTGAGGATGCTGATTGTGACATCCGTCATTTGGCTGCGGATTCAATTGCCCTTCGGCCAAGCGCCAAAGCAGATCCGTCTTCAGAGCCAGTACCTCAGCGAGGTTGGTGGGCAGAGGTGGTGGAGGAGGAGCGTTACGCCCCGCATCATCCGACATCTGCACATACGTCGCAATATCCGTTAGTCAAATAATTCTTGCATTTTTACCAAAGCATGAGGATGACAAATTACTAACAACCATAACAAATTGCCTTTATAGGGTTAGTATAAATCATCATCCAATGGGCTGGTAAGCGCATCCCTAATTTGCTAAAGGGTAATGAGGAAGCTACCAATGATTTAATTCATCGTTTAAAAATAAAAAACGAGTATGTTAACAGTTCCAGCAGTGAGTTTAAAAATTCATATATGCAGTTCTGTTAACCCAAAAATTCTCATCTTTTGCTAGCAAAGAGCTTATATAATTGTCTAAATATTTTGTATTCAGTGGTCAGACTGTTTCCAATGGGAAGAATGTGAAATTTGCAATGTCCTAGCTGTCTATCATTCTGGAATTTTCAGCAAGCTGTGTCAGGGTAAATTGATCATAACTTTTGTTGCCCTACTCCAAAGGAGCTGAATTTTTGACACAAGCTAGATCATGAAATTTTACACAAGTTTGGTATTCATGCCTCATTCGAAAAACATCATTTACTAGAAGTAAAACTGAGGACATGCTTGTTGCAACAAAGCTGAAAACAGTACATATACATAGATTGTTCTTTCATACTAGTGGCATATATTACAAGATCCATGAAACAATTTACATCATCTTTCCAGCAGATCAAAAGTCTACCATAAGTTCAAGGATTACATTCATGGATACAAAAGAGTCATTTCCTACAAACACCATCTACGAGGAGTCAATTGGATAGAGCATTTCTCGATCCTCATCGTCATCTAACCCGTTCCCTCCACCATTAGGAGCTAGAGGAGGTGGTGGTGGTAGGGGTAGTGCCTGGTTTACTAAGCCTTCATCATCGGACATAGCAGGATCAATAGGCTCAGCCGGCTGTCCTGAAGTGGTATCCATGCCTGAATTGCCCAGCACAAGCAACTCTGGAACCACAGGCGCTGGTGGAGGATGCTGCAACTCCTCAATCACTCCATGAGCATCATTAAGATCATCCTCCATATGTGCCACTATCTTGTGCTGCTCAAATAGGGCATCTGAGTGGTTGTCAACCTGATGCTCCAAACTCCTCACCTGGTCGGCCAGAGTCTGTGCCGACGCTGCCACTGAACCACTCTGATATGTGAGCTGCTCTGTGAGGTCAAGAGACACCATCGCATAGTCAATCAAGGCTATCGTGGTGGGATCAGTGACTCGGGCCCTCCTCTCCCTCCACAGTATCGCGTTCCCAGCCCATGGTGGAAACAAAGCGGCGGGAGAGAGGGCTCACAACAGTGACTGTGGCATCAAACTGCATCACATTTCTCTCAAGGCGCTGCACCCCAAGGTATTGTGGTGGCTCAGTGTAGCCACACTACTGCAAAGTCGCCCACAAGATGGCAGGAAATTCCCCCATATGGAGGCTATTGGAATGATAGCGCCCCTGATCATCAATATACATGGTGCGGTTGCTGGGGCCAGCCATCTGAAAGGAACAACAACTGGACAAATTTAGTCATACTTTTACCAAACCCATTAGGTAATTAAAGCTGGACAGATTTCTGGAAGGAACTTCAAAAATTCATAACTCGAAATTGAGCAACCCAAAAATCATCAATTTTTACCCGAATGTCTAAGACATATTTCCCTACAACTTTGGTACTGTGTTCCAGAGCTAAATATGGCTGTCAGTCATCCAAATCCATATTGACAAAAACTGGTGCATGCAGAAAATATACAGCAGACAAAGAGGTAGTAAGAAAAAAGTATATCTCCATTTCTGCTAGGCCAATAGACCTAAAATTTTGACAGTGAATAGATAAACAAATTGGCAACTACTTTTCTATTCATGAGTTTCAGAGAAAACATCAATAAGACGGGTCAATCTCAGCCTTGATCAGATCTGTTCAGAATTGGACAGAAACCAACATAATGGTAAAACAGTCATAACTCTCAATTGGCTGGGCCAAAATTTTGAAATTTTGACAGCAGCTAGATTAACAGGTTTGGAACAACTTTTCTAATTACAAGATTGGCATTAGAGGACATTTGGCTGGTCAAAAAATTACACCAGCAGACAGATCACAGAAAATCAAGAACAGCCTTAGTTTTTTTTTCTCGAACACTAGAACAGACTTAGGTGAGTGCACAATTTACTCACAACCAAACTTCCTATTCATTCTACCCCAATTTTTTTTGATTTTGTTCATTAGCATGATGAATGAATGAGCGTCTTATCCGTCCTCACAAAAGAAACAATTGCCAAGTATTCTTAGTTAGTCATTGTTGGCACATATATATGTCTCTCCCTATAATATCTAGTCGTATTTCTAGCGAGCACACAACCTATGGTTTCGTGGTTAGCGTACCTGCAGAAAATATCTATCACTGAACCGTTTGTGCCAGCACTCACAAACAGCCCCCATGTACCTCACGCCACATGGGTGACGCATATGTGGTTGCCCACATATGATGACCACACCTATTGCCCACTATAGAAGCAACAGTCAACCAGGAATTTAAAAACATTACAGCCATTATAACATCGTGAAGATGTTATATTGGTTGCACCACCAAGTAGGCCACTGCTTGGGGAACAACGTCCGGTATTCACACCCTCCGGCAATGGGTGACTAATACTTACCTGGAGTCATCGGTACAGAAAAGTAATGTGCGGGAAGTCAGTCATATACGTATTAAGCCACTTAGAACATACCCTTAATTCTCCCTAGGGCTCACGTTGTAGTCTTTTCATCCTTAGTGCAACCAACGAATTCCTAAGTCAATATTAACTTTTGCAAATCAAAAAAACATTTTTAAGACTTGTCATACCACCCACTGCCTATTTTTCGGCTCTGATACCAGCTGTGGCAGACCACCCCTAATTAACCCGGCTCAAGTGTATGAGACCACTTCCACTGCGGTACTTCACACACTTCAACGGACTAACCGTGTAGCCCGTCAGATACCTTTCCGATTAAACCACCATTTCTCATGACTGAAACAAAATAGCAACAAGTCCCATACGAAGATGAGCTCAGGCAATACAACTCATCACAATTTTACATCACAAAGATCACATAGATAATTTACAAACATAGTGCTCAAGTTTTAATTATCACAAGCCAGAGTTATATTACAGCGAAAGTCTAACGTCGATCACATAATATCATGTGGAGCCTTCACATGACATTCAATCACCGCGGCCCGAATCGGATTCAAGCGGCACCCGCTCCACAGTCCAACCATCGAGCAACATACAAGGCCAAGTCAAAGCAGCAACAGGATCATAGCCATCACCATTATCTGAAAAACAAGCCATAAGCAAGGCTGAGTATACTAATACTCAGCAAGACTTATCCGACAAGGTTAAATTCTAGACATGCAAGGTTTTATGGCTGAGGGGATTGATTTGGCAATAAACATCTACAAGTTGATCCCTATTTTCAATATTTTAGCCAAGTTAAAGTGAGACTAACCATTACTAAGTTTGTCAAACTATCCAACAACATTCAGTGTCGAAAAACAATTGATTAACCATATATGATCTTTACTCAACCAACAACATCTCTAACCATTGCCCAAGCCCACTGATGTGCGACAAGCGATCAAGCAGCTTCATGTAACCGCGAAGGACGGACAATTCAAGTTGATTTTACCATACATGGGACAACCTAATCGCACGCCCCGTGAGAGACACCCCGGACCTCACGAGGCAACCGTTCCTATCTCTCCCTGCCATCTACCATCAGGGCCCCCTCCATCCGACGCTACAACACAACCATCCCTTGATCAACGGATGGCTTGCAACGGAGGTCGTGTCGCTAGTTCATCTCTGTTGGCGGCCACTCTCCGTTTTTTTATACGCTTATAAATTGAGGAACTTCCCATGGAAAGTCAAAAAGGGGGAAAAAGATAAGTCCTCCCGAGAAACTACCGATCCTCATCCTCGTTCCTCCTCCACCCTCAACTTCTTCTCGCACGATCTATGGCAGCGTTGATCGTCGTCTGCCCTACTCCAGGTACGTGCACGCAGATCTCAGTGCCCGCTTGCACCACCCTTCATCCTGTTCGCGACACAATCTTCCTTGGCGTCGGGGCTTCCGCCGACTAGGTCATGAATCGGATCCTGCCGTACCGAGAATCCGGGTGTGGCAGAAGGATCTGTTGGAAGTTCCCACAATCTCCCTCATGTTCGCGAGCACTATCTAATAATCAAAGATGCTCTGATCTGGCCTGCTACAGCAGCACCACCATCAGTGAGTAATATCTCACTTCCATGTACATATGCGGCAGCTATTTGATTTCGCCCGTCAGTTTTTCCATCGTGAATTTATTTTATTTGATTGATGCACTGAGGACACTAATTATTTTTCTGATCTTCCTAAATTTTCATGCCCGCCAAGTGTTCAATGAAATATACCTAAGGTGGATTTATATGAAATAACTGTTGTGTCCTCCTTTAATTAATTGCAACTGATAGTATTGAGCGTATCACTGTGTGTTCACTATTTTGAATTATGGTTGGATCTATATATACCCAGATATCTAACTGCCCTTGTGATGCAAGATCATAATTACTTTGAACCTCTGTTCCCGTCACACATTGTTTATGATAATTTTATCTATCGTTGAAATTTTCTGCAACATTTGTATTGGTTATCTGTTGCAGATCCACTATTTCTGGAAGCCTACAAAAATGATTTGGCACCCAGCTCCTGAGTTATACCAGGAAACTGATCAGTATCATTTCTTTTCCTTTGTATTCTGATCTCCTTTCATATTAGAAGCAATTAATCTCACTTGCATTCTGTTAATTAGTGACGTCCTAGCTAGAGTTTGAAAGAAAAGAAAGAGTGGTTTATTATTTGAGTCGGAGGTTGATTGATGCGGAAACAAGATATTTGCCTGTTGAAAAATTATGCTTATGCTTATATTTTTCATGCACTAAGTTGAGACATTATCTATTATCTTCTGAGTGCACAATCGTTTGCAAAACCGATGTGGTCAAATATATGTTGTCTATGCTGATGCTGAAAGGCAGAATCGGAAAGTGGGTGTTGGCATTATCGGAGTTTGACTTGAAGTACGAATCGGCTAAAGCGGTAAAGGGACAAGTGATGGCTGATTTTGTAACTCAACACATCGGAGATGAAGTTAAAATGGTTGAGCCGATGCCTTGGACGTTATCCTTTGATGGATCTTCGTGTGGCCAAGGATGCGGTATCAGAATCGTTATTGTTTCACCTCGGGGGGCAAATTTTGAATTCAGCTATCCGATAGATCCAAGTTTCACTAATAATCAGGTTGAGTTTGAAGCATCGCTTAAGGGGTTGAAGTTATTATTGGAGATCGGAGCTGAAGCTATTGAGATTTTTGGAGACTCCCAGTTGGTGATTTATCAAATAATCGGTAAATATGAATGCAAGGATGATATTCTAATTCGTTATTTTGAAGAATGCCGGTTGTTGTTAAAGGAATTTGTGATGGTTAATATTGAACATATCCCCAAGGCTCAACAGGAAGCTAATAATTTGGCGCAAGCTGCTTCTGGCTATCGGCGTTTTCACGAGGTTATGACGATAGAGCCAGAAATCGGAGATTGGAGGTATGAAATTATAAATTATCTTAAGGATCCGTCACAAAAGGTTTTCAGGAAATTAAGATTCATGGTTGTTAAATATGTATTGCTTGATGATCAATTATATTATAAGACGATTGATGGTGTATTGCTCTGATGTTTAAGTAAATCGGAATCCAAAGATATGATGGATGAAGTGCATGAGAGAGTTTGTGGTGTACATCAATCGGCTTATAAGATGAAGTGGATTATTAGAAAGCCGGGTTGTTTTTGGCCAACAATTTTGGACGATTGTTTTGAGTATTACAAGAGTTGCCAAGAATGTCAGAAATTTGAAAATGTGCAAAAAGCGCCTTCATCAGCCATGAATCCGATTATTAAACAATGGCCTTTTCGAGGATGGAGAATTGATTTGATCGGACAAATTTATCCATCGTCAAGCAAGGGTCATAAATTTATATTGGTGGCAAAAGGTTATTTCACTAAGTGGGTTGAAGCGATTCCTTTGAAGGTTGCTGATTCCAAGAATATGGGGGGAATTCGTTAAAGAATATATTTTATATCGGTTTGGTATCCCTCAAACTATCACGACCGATCAGGGAACTATGTTAATGTCTAACGAATTTCAAGATTTTGCTGCCAGTATGGGTATTAAATTATTAAATTCTTCTTCTTATTATGCGCAAGCCAATGGTCAAGCAGAACCATCAAATAAAAGCATTATCAAAATCATCAAACGGAAGATTGATGAACAACCAAAATGGCGGCATCTAACGTTGACCGAATCATTATGGGCATATCGGATGGCGTGTCATGGTTTTACTAAATTATCCCCATATCATTTGGTTTATGGACATGAAGCTGTTTTGCCTTGGGAGATCAAATTGGATCGAGACGGATATCGGAACAAGGAAACTTGACTACCAATGAATATAAAAGTTTGATGAATTTTGAGTTTGATGATTTGGCTGAAACCCGCTTGAGAGCTGTAGAGAACATTGAAAATAATAAAGCGTGTGTTGCTAAGTATTATGATAAAAAGGTTAAGCCAAAAGAGTTCATCGATAGAGAATTGGTTTGGAAGTTGATTTTGCCGATAGGGACTAAAAGTTCTAAGTTTGGAAAATGGTCGCCTCATTGGGAGGGTCCCTATCGTGTGAATCGGTGCGTTCCTGGAAATGCGTATATTTTGGAAACATTGGAAGGAGAAGAATTTTTGAAAGCGCTTAATGGAAAATATTTGAAGAAATATTATCCAAGTATTTGGGTAGATTCCTAAAGCCAATATTCTAAACGATGTCGTCTAAAGATAGCAGATACGATACGTATCGCCTTAAGGACAAAAATATTTACAAAATAAAGTGTTCATCGACGAACAGCATCGTCGGATCCAACCAGTTCATCGATGATCAATGTCATCGGAGCAGTATAGCCAAAGGATTTAAAGTTACAAGAATTTGCGGATCATTTCGATCGCGCTCAATCGGATGTTATCAATTTTCTGGATTTCTTCCAGATCTTCCACATCGGAACTAGGGACATTCTTGATACTTTTGTGGATTCGGCGGACTTCCTCCAAGCGTTTCTGCAAGTTGCCCTGCGCCGATGCGATGGAAGTTGGAATCTGATTGAGTTGGTCTTGAGTCTCCGACATTTCTTTGCGGACTTCATCAAGTCGCTTGAGGAGTTCAGCTTCAATGCCTTGGAGATGCTTCATCCGATGTTCTAGCTGTTTTGGTTTGGCTTCCAATGTTTTGATTTGGGCCTGCATAGCTTTCAGTTCATCTCTGCCATCGTCGCGCTTCTTGGCTAAGTCTTGTTGAGCCAACCGCTCTGATATTCTTTGGCGAGCTGCAGAGACTTGGGGCTGGTGCCCTTCAATAAAGGCTGCAGGGATGATCGCGCTCTCTAGCTCCGATGGTAGTTGACCCTTCAAACCCTTGAAGATTTGACGAATCGGCTCTGCATCTTCTACAAGGACGGTAATGCTCTTGGTCAAGTGACTTAGCATTTTTTGGAGTTTTGCCTTGACCTCATCGGAGATGGTGTTGGAAAATTGTGCGGAGCTTATATCTTCTTCTCTGATGGGGGCGTCCAGATCAAGTGACGCGAAGCTCATGGCCGGAGAATCGTGCGCCTGAAACAAAACATCGATGAACAAGTGTTATTAAAATAATAAATATTGACACAAGGGAATGGATCGGTACCAGTTTAAATTGACCCTCCCGAACGTAATCGGGGATTACTTGAGGCAGAGCAACGTTTGTGCTAGCTTCTATTTGAAGCGTATGGGCTAGTTCAATCGGAGGTGGAACTGGTGTTGTTGTTGGTTGTTCAGGAATGACCTCTGATTGAACATTCGCAGCTGGTTCTCCAATTTGTTGCTCAGGAATTGCCTCCGACTGAGCATTAGCAGCTGGTTCTTTGATTTGTTGCTCAGGGTTCACCTCCGATTTGACATTTGTACTTGGGTCTTCGGCGATAGGTTGCAGGATAGCAGGATTCTGTGATTGAATCGGTCAGCTTAGATATATATATGTGTTTGGAAGAGATATAGATTGGGTTAAGTTTACCTGATGGGCCAATTCTTTTTTGATGTCTTGAGCTGGGGCTAGTTGAAGATCGGGCAATGTGATATTTGTTTGCTGAAAAAGGAATTGTTATTACCGATTCATTTTAATGAAATACGAGATGAGTAGAATCGGATTGTTACCGATACTGCATCATGGAGCATTCTGGCGCCTTCAGCAACTTTCTCTGCAGTTTCCTCGGTGGCCCTTGAGGTTGATTGGCCGAGAATTTTTCCGGTGGGTTGTACAAGAAGTTATTTGTTTAGAATATGAATCGGAGATAAGAATCGGAGGCATGAAGAAATCGTACCACGTGGCTTTTCTTCAATTTCTTTGGCGCACCCGCTTTAGTGGGAGCGGTTTTCCTCTTGCCTTTGCCATCCATGATATCCGCCAAAGATGGCGCAGAAGAGCCGATTCTTGGATACGGAGTCCTAACGGCGTATCGAATTGGTTTCCCACTATTGCTCACCGCTGGCGTGTTCTCTTCGACTGGCTGTTTAAAGGATGGAATTCAAATTATAGGGAGTTTGTTTGAATAAAAGATGAATAAAGGAGGGGAGATTTCAAAGGACTTACAGGATTTTCCATGGCCTCGAAATCGGAGTCTATGAGAGTGCAATAGGTGATGGCCGGGAGTCTGAATATGTGAAGGCGTAGTTCTTTCCACCAAGTTTTGAAGAGTCTGGATGAAAAGCTGGTACATAGCCATTCTTGTATTTCAAAGTCGGCTTGGCGAGCAAGTGATAGCACTATGTCCATCTCCAGATCTGATGAGACCGATTCTCTGTGTTTGATCTTATCGGAGAAGTATAGGCCAATTAGGAGTTGGCCAAAGTCTAACTGACGAGCTGTCATTGAAGGATTGTAAAATTCATAGGATGTGATCTTGCGGCCGAATACAATGTTGCTGCCAAGGCTAGTGGGCGTAATGAAGGATATGAGAATCGGCATGATGGATGCAAGATCGTTTTGAATGTTAAACAGAGGCTGCTCGTAATCGCGATCGGGGTCATTATAGGCAAAATACTGGAGGCGCTCCGATGCAATCCCATGGTAGAAGCTTTCAAAGTAGGTCGCCATGTTTCTTGAGTCAAGTCTTGATCCCGGACATGCCGATGCCGCTTCTCCAAATGAGATGCACCGGCGGGTGGTTGCATCTTCTTCTTCTCTACAATAGTTTGGAAATTGGCAGTTTTTGAAGTTGAATTGGAGAGCAGATCGGAGTTGGATATGCAACCAGAGCTGAATAAACCACCAGGGGCCTCCGATGTGACCAACTGCTTGGCCGTCTGAAAGTTTAGCTGATATCTGGTGGAGAAGGTGGTAAACCGCTCCAAGGAGGAGACGGCCAAGGGGGACCGATTCGCCGCGAGATAGTGCTTCTGCGATCGATTGCATGTTGGAGGTGGCACCAAGGGTTGGTCCGCAGAATACGAATCTTTCTAACCACATGTTAAGAAAAGTTGCATGCTCTCTGTCTCCGATAGTGCCGGTTTCGCAGTGATCGGCAACGTATTTCTTCCAGCTTTTGGAGCCTGTGGCTACTAGCCTATAATTTAATTCACTAAGGAGTCTTCTCGGGTTCATGGCATTGGTGGTGTTGAGGCCAGTCAACATGTGCACGTCCATTAGCGTTGGTGTCATCGGACCATGGCCGAACAGGTAGGCGTTGAGCGCATCGGACCAGAAGAGGGAGTTGGCGGCCAGTAGATTCTCGTCCTTGACCATGTCAGCAAGAGACAGAGTGAGACATTGGCCTATGTCTTTCTCATCCCAGAAAGGGGATTTGGTGGCTTGCATTCTGAGGAACCAGTTACTCCATCCAGGAACGCTGCCGGGCCACGATCGGAAGGAGCCGGCCCAATCGGAGACTTGCAGGTCTGATCCTTTGAATGGAATTCTCTCCGATTCCATGTTTATCAAGTCCGTCGGATCGGGATCACCCATTGGGCCAAGGTAGTACCCGGCTTCAACATGAGAGACGGGGATGACCAGATTGTTCTTAAGATGCTACATTCGGGAGAAATAAAGTGATGAATACAGAGATGGAGGCTCATAAGTAGTCCTAGAAGAAGAATGCAAGAATAAAGATTGAGATTTTGGGCATTTTTACCTCGGGGACTTGCGTGGTATCCGCTTTGCCAGCCGGAGCCGCCATTGATGGAATAGATCTACAATGAACAGTGATGCGGATGAACAGATTGAGAAAATCACCATGGAAAATGCAGTAAAACCCAGATGCATGATATGGATCAAATGCGGGGAAGTTCCTTACCCGATTCGCGGTGAGAGATCGAAGCTTGAAGACCAAACGTTCGGCCGGGCGAAGCTTTGCAGAGACGACAATGGCGGGCGTGCAAGCGCGATAGCAGATGCGAGTTGAAGAAGACGACGGTTCGGGTCTGCATTTATAGGGCTTATGGGAGAAGAAACCGCCCGAAGGCCAAGGCGCCAAATCCGCACGGGATTCGAGGGATGCAACAGCGGAAGGGTGCGAGTTTTCATATGCTGTTCACTGCCAGGGTCATCATTCCTCGGAGAATTTTGGAACAAAGTAATATTTTATCCCAAAATTGGGGGCATATGTTGACACCAGATTTTGACTCGGCTAAAATCATGTGTAACAGAGTCAAAGCAGAGGCCGAGTCAGATTCTGGGTGGTTTCCGATTCCGATAGGAGTCCCGATCGGATACGAGACAAGGGAGACCGAAGCGCGTACGACTATCAAGGGAAGATGTGTCTGGATGCTTCTTCAGGGCCTCGTTATGCGGCAATTATAGTAGTTTTGGTAGTTTAAGATTAGATTGCTTTAAATAAATTAGAGATATTGTCGTAACCGGCAAGTTTTTAGTTATATTTCCATGGTATAAATATAAACCCTGCGCCATTGTAAAAAATGTTCACACAACCAATCAATCAAACACAACTTTTTGGCCTTACGTGCCAACAACCCTTTTTCGTCAGCAAGGGGCGGCCCAATCCGAGTGTTATCGGGCCGGGTTGTTAGACTGGATGGCCCACCACTCGGGAGGTCCACCAGTCGGACGAGCCGGATGGGCGCGACGGCGCACGCAGCAAGGAACAAGACGGCGTATCCCGCAAGAAGCTCGAAGATCAAGATAAACTAGCCGGAATTATAGGGAAAGATATCTGTAATCGTTATAGGATCGCATATTAAAGAACGAGTTTAGATTAGATCTATCACCGATTCGGTTTTCATAGCCGATGGTTTATTTCAATACATGTTACATTCTCACGAATCGGACTCAAGGCCGAATGGTTTATGCTATCGAAATCGGACTTCTCTTTATGCTGATCCGATTTTCGGAACGAATCGGGGCTTAGGCCGATGAGTTCCTTGTTGCTTACTGATTAAACTCTACCTTGTCAATTTCAGGTCAAATTGACTGGCACGCCCCGAACCTCAAGATTTTGGACCTGCACTGAAGTAGAGCAAATCTTTCAGGTTACAGTGTTAATTTTCGAGAGTCAACGCCTGACCTTTTGGACGTCAACATGTTGTATTCCTGCGGTATCCTTTTTGAATATAGTTAACTACACGGTTATTTTTGAAAAGAGGGGCCTCCAGCATGTTCAGATACTCAATTTTCATGATACCAGTTAGACTCCAATGCAAACTGGATGAAGGATAAGATACATAGTGAATTAGTTCTTATTACCGAGGATCCATGAAATAATATTACAATGTATTATTTAAATTAAAATATATATGCCCCCAAAAAATATTTAGACAAATAAAAGTGCTAGGTTGATTGGCTAGTTTCAAAAATTTGAATCAGGAATGCAACAGTGCACATGCTTTCCCATTTTCTGGTAAAACTTGTGCATGTCATCCTCTACAAATGAGGCTTTATGTCCAATTGGTTAGGGGATCCAAGTCCAAGCAACCGGCAGAGATACGGGTGGAAAAAACTGAATATACCGGAAATACAAGGGCAAGAGACAAGATCCGACAGAAACGGAGGAAAGAACAGCTAGGATTGCCTCCGCTACTGCCTGTTAGACCACCTGTTTTGGCCAGCCCAAGCCCTTGAGCCTCCTAGTCGAGGAGCACTGGCAAAAAGCCTGCACAAACCAATTCGACATTTCGTTTTCTCCAATCTCCATTCTCGCGAGCCTTGGTGTCACCGCTTACACTTCTCACCATTGGCGTCCGGCGT
Source organism: Alloteropsis semialata (assembly GCA_004135705.1). Classification (NCBI taxonomy): domain Eukaryota; kingdom Viridiplantae; phylum Streptophyta; class Magnoliopsida; order Poales; family Poaceae; genus Alloteropsis; species Alloteropsis semialata. The sequence continues at coordinate 14,369,775 of CM014276.1, forward strand.
CCCCACTGCACGGGTGCCGGCTGCGGCGGCAGGAGCTCGCTGCTTTTGTTCCCTTTCGCTTCACGCCGCCTGAGGATTCTCCATTCGCCGGTGGCACCGCACCTCGGCGACATCAAACTGCAACCAACAGGGCCACCTGTGCTGCAGGCCATTCCATCGATCCTTTCATCTTTTTGACCGATTCTCAAGGAACTAATTTAACTCCTTGCTCATTCTAGCATTAGAAATTGGAATAGAGACTGATAATTAATTATGATTTGCTAAGGTATTGAATTTTTACTTGACATCTTGGGATGCTTTGCTAGTTTTACAGTTAATACAGCCAGCCCCTCGCAGTTTTTTTGCTCTTGTGCGGTAGCAGTTGTTTGCATTGGGCAATTTGGCCCCCTCTTGACGCTTCGCCGCGCCAATGCCAATGTTGTCACAATCAGCCACATATTCTGTTTGTTTTCTGGTTGCATTATTGAGATTAGTCAGCTTTCCATTGTCACTAATGAGTCATGAATTACTTGCCAACATCTCCATAACAATTTCTTATTATCGTTAACGCGTTAACACGTTGAAGATGAAGACGTGCAAATTACAAATGACAAGCAAGACCGCTTGACCAGCAGAGTGCTGATGACAAGGTGGAAATTTTCGTTATTGTGATCAAGGGTAGATAGAATTCAGCGCACAATCGTGTTAGGTATTTGTTGTCAACTAAAAATCTATTAAGAGAACTAAGGTTGGAGTGGACAAAGTAAAAGTCACGCTGGACCCTTTCAAAGATGATAAAATTTGTGATATCTTAACCAGCTAGTACTGCCTATTAGACACCTCCTTGCAGGCGCTATTGTTAGGCTGCTGGCTTATTTTGAAAGGTCACAAACACATTAATCCAGTTCACAGAGTAATTAGAAGAGATGGCAGCAGGGATTGTGGTGAATGTCTCGACAGGGGTGATGAGAGCTCTCCTCACCAAGCTCTCTAAACTTGTCGAGGACAAGTACAATAATCTCAAGGGCGTACGCAAGGAGATCGTGTCCCTAAGTGATGAGCTTTCAACGATGCATGCTTTCCTTGAAGAGATAGAGGATGCCGATGAGCTCCGTCCGCTGGACAAGGAGTGGAGGAACCATGTGAGGGAAATGTCCTATGACATGGAGGACTGCATAGACGACTTCATACTCAATGTTGGCGGTGGTGACGCCAAGGAGGGGATCTTGCAGAAGGTAGCTCAACTTCTTAGGACGTTAAGGGCGCGGCATCAGATCGCCAACCGGATCCAAGAGCTAAAAACCCATGTCCAGGTAGCAAGCCAGCGCCAGAGGAGATACAAGCTTGACAACTATGTTCCTAGCTCTTCTGACCCTCTGGCTACTTATCTTCGATTGCCAGCACTCTACATGGAGTCATCAAATCTTGTGGGTATTGATGATCCAAAGGAGGAACTAATTAAATGGATAGTGGATGAGAAACAACCTTTGAGGGTGGTGTCCATTGTTGGATTTGGAGGATTAGGCAAGACAACACTTGCCAACCAAGTGTACCGTCAAACTTCAGGGGAATTCGATTGTAAGGTATTTGTGTCAGTTTCCCAAAGGTTTGATGTGATTGGGCTTCTTAGAAGCATTTCATCACAGCTTGGGCAACAGGATCCTTATGTTCATGATGTGCATGGCATGATAGAAAATCTCAGAGAATATCTGCATCGGAAAAGGTACACATACCTCTACTTATTTTGTATACAACTATACACTTATATTAGATGAATGCTGTTAAGGAGGGTCTTTCGAAAAAATCCTGGTAAGAAGATTCTTGTGCGAGTGTGAGACCAATTTTGTGCTCCTTTACATGTCTCGTTTAAAATCAAATCAACAGCAAAACATATGAAACATTATTCTGTGACAACGTTCAAAGTATCCCTGTTTTAATTTGGTGGGGTCCCATAAATAGTGTAGTTTGAACATTCTTATTAAAATTAGTAAGGAAACGTCCAACTTTAACATGTACTCTACGGTCTAACAATGCCCACCTTGAGTGCGATGTTCGGTCCTAAATTAAGTCACTATCCATGTATTGAATCTTTTCCTCAAATTTGCATAATTATCATGTGAGTCCAGCATTTGAAAAAAAAATTACAGTGTTGGAGAAAAAAGTTTCAGATTTTATATTTAATTACATGCGGGATTTATCTTTTAATATCTTGCAAGGCCCTGGGATTTGACTAGTATTGAGGTTATAATGTGGTCAGCACCTAACCATCGCTATTTATCTCATATTTGCATGCAAGTAAACAAGTTACGGGGCAGAGACACTACCTAATTTAATGTTTAGCTTTGCTATTTGTATGTTGCATGCTTTTTTATTAAGTTTAGGTCCAACTTCCAAGCGCTTGGGCACTGGATTAGCTTTCAGACGTTTGCATATCTAACTGATCTGGTTATGATTACAAATTTTCTTTTATATTTAAGAAAATATAAGGCAGCTTATAATGTTTCTGTGGAATAATTTTCTTGTTAGGTACTTTATAGTAATCGATGACTTGTGGGATTCACACGTATGGGATGTAATCAGATGTGTCTTTCCAGAAAATAATCTTAGAAGCAGAGTGATAGTAACCACCCGAAGCCGATCTGTGGGTACTGCGTGTTGCTATCCAGATGAATGCATCTTTGATATGGAGCCCCTCAGTCATGAGCACTCAAGAATACTATTTCTGTCCAGAATATTTGGGTCTGAAGAAGGTTGTCCTCCGAAGTATAAAGAAGTTTCAGACGAAATTTTGAAGAGATGTGGTGGTTTGCCGCTTGCAATCATTACAATAGCCAGTCTTTTAGCAGTCCAAAAAACTAGACTAAAGGAAGGGTGGGAGTACATAAAAAACTCTCTAAGTTCGCAGTTTGCAACGAATCCCACGTTGGAGGGGATGAGACAGATACTAGGTCTTAGCTACAAACATCTTCCTCGTCATCTTCGGGCATGTTTTCTGTATTTTGGTATGTACCCAGAGGATCACCTCATTCACACGGATGGTCTGACGAGGCAATGGGTGGCAGAAGGCTTTGTGAGTAATTTGTGTGGGCTAGATGCAGTGGATGTTGCAGAGAGCTACTTCATTGAGCTTGTCAGTCGGAGCTTGATTCAACCGGTAGAGGTTGGATATAATAACAAGGTGTTGTCGTGCAAAGTACATGATATGATGCTTGATTTGATCATAAGCAAGTGCACAGAAGGTAATTTTGTCAGAATGGTGCACAAGTCACCACAAATGGCAACTAGGGTGAATAAGTTGAAGTTCCGTAGACTTTCCGTTGTCTCAGCTGAAGATGAGGATGGCAGGACGATGGGCACTGCTAGCTTATCACATATTCGGTCACTTGCGATCTTCAGAGGATCTCATCACACATATATCTTCAATGGATCTATGCATGTACCTCCATTATCAGAGTTTAAGTTTCTTCGTGTGCTACTACTAGAATTTTGGTGTTTCTATGGAACCACTGAGATGAAAGTAGTAGACCTCGCTGATATTAGCCAACTGTTTCACTTGAGGTATTTGAGAATCTGTTCTACATATAGTAAGAACTATATCATTAGGCTGCCTGACCAAATTAGGGGCCTACATCAATTGGAGACTCTGGAAATAGGTCGAACTCCAGTTCAAAGCATCCCATCAGATATCGCTCTTCTGCCCTGCTTATCTCATCTAAGCATCCCATCAATTGCAAGGCTACCTCTGCCTGATGGGATCGGCAACATGAAATCCCTTCGTACCCTGAAGAATTTCGACCTGTTGCGGAGCACGCTGGAGACCATAAAAGGCATCCACGAGCTGACCAATCTAAGACGTCTGGGTCTCTCTTTTCACGAGAGAGATGGAGAAATGGTGCTCGATACAGCCGTACATGCTCTGTGCTCTTCCCTCAAAGAGCTTGGTAATCTCAAATACCTCCATCTGTCTAATTTTAATGGGATCAATGTAAGTGATGGCTTGAGTTCATTATCACCTGATCACCGCTGCCACATCGAAGAGCTTGATCTGTCAGCATGTGTTCTGCCCCAGGTTCCTAAATGGTTTAGCCGTCTCCGCGACCTCTATTCTTTGTGCATTGATGTTCATAACATTTGCAAGGATGATCTTCGTCTCATTGGCGAGCTTCCCTCCCTCATCAATTTTAGCATCCGGATCGATGCACCTGCGGAGAAGATAGTCATCAAACACTGTGCGGGATTCTCACATCTCAGCAGGTTTGAATTCAGATGTGACATGCCATCTTGCTTGATCTTTGAGACAGGAAGCATGCCCAGTCTCCAAACGCTGTATATACAATTTTTCGCGGAGAAATGGGACGGCACTACACCTGTCGGCATGGAACACTTGTCCGGCCTACAAGATATCACTGTGCGGAACTCAGGGAATTTCGTCATGGAACAATCTCACAAAACAGCCGTGGAGTCTGCGTTCAGGAGAGCCATCGAAACGCATCCGAGTCGCCCTGTATTTACCAGTGTTTATTTTGCTGTGTCAGATTTAAAGAAAACTTTACAGTGCTTTGAGACTGAGCAGTGTAATGATACATAGTTTACTCCACAAGTTCCTTGTCTCTTACAGGCTGCATGGAGTTTATTTTTTACATGTGTAGTGGTCTAAGTTTGAACCATTGTTATGTTGAAGTGGAACTTATGGTTATAGCTTTATGAAGAGCCCGACTGTCATAGTGACTAGCCAGATTGGGGAATGATGTGTGTACACTGGAAAGGTAGGGCATCTACAACAGTTAGACAGTAGTTGTCTATTTGAGTCCACATCAGCAAAATAAGATGATATGGCCATCATTAAATGAGAAAAGCGTGTGTTGCTGTCTACTATCTCGTCTACTGCTCCGACTCGTGCTCCCATGTAAAACAACACTAGCCAGAGAAGACATTAAATATTATAAAGCTGTCTATTTTACTGACTGTATGTGTCAAATAGACAGCAGCTGTCTAAACTCTTGTACATGCCCTAAGATGAAGCAAATAATGATAAAATATATGTTTATTATCCTACGTACTATGCTCAAAGTAGCATCAATGGATGAATTAGATCGAATAAACGTAGCCAAAATCGAATTGATCACATCTAATAGTAAGTTGAAACAATTTGTTGTACATGATACTAATCCTCCTAGGGATGTAGATTATTTTTTGTCTTGGAATTTACTAACTTTTACACATTTTGGCCCTATGTGCCATTTATATTATGATTTTGGTGATTGAATGACAATATAATTATTGGGACTAACAAGTTTATTAAGTGGTTTACATAAGAAAATACGTCCCAAGAATGATTCCAATGCATAGCAAAAAACCAGAGAGTCTTATTTTCAAGTATCCAAGACATGGTATTGGCATATAAAACCATAGAAAGGGCCTAAGTTGATTGAATTGGATAAACCCGCGGTGTTTGTACACGGCGTATTAAACGCCGATCAACGGCATACAAACCAGAAGCCTACGGTGTGTAGAGGCTGATCAAGTAGAGCAAGAAGATTCTACACGACGTATTATACATCGATGCACGACGTACATGTTTGAAGGTTACGGCGTATGGAAGGTTGTGAAGATAAGCAACGACGTCTGATCCGCTATCACTGTTCACATGAAGGGCAGAACATACGGCGTGTTGGATCAAAGCAGAAGCTGTAAGATATCTAGACGGCGTATTATACGCCGACCATCGGCGGACAATCGGCGTACAAGTTACACAGGGACGATGTCAAAGAAAGATGAAGAAAAGGCATAGCATATGAAACGCCGACCATCGGCGTATAAATTGGGAAGTATTTGACGTGTGCAAAGAGCCGTTGGAAAAGAGAATCCGACTGTTGGAAAAGCACATGGTGTATGATACGCCGATGGGGGTGAAGTGTACGGCGGAACATACGGCGTTCACGGATTCTGTGCAGTTTTTGAGCAACGGCTAGTTGAGTCCGGCTATATATACCACCCCCATTCGGCCATTTGGAGTTGCTGGATTCCAAAAAAGTTCATCTACACCCACAAGACATCCAATCCACCATTTGTGCTCTATTCTTTATCCATATTGAGTGAGAGAGCTAGAATAGACCTAGTGAGTGAGTTTGCAAGGTGTTGAGCTTTGTGCTTGGTTCTAGAGTGAACCAACACATGTAATATCGGTGTGCCGGCCCCTTGGAGTCTTGGTGACTCGCCGGCAAGTATTCGACCCTCCAGCTTGGTGTGGAGCGGCGACGACAACATTGTGCGGGGGAAGAAGAGATCCCTTCCTTGGTAGAGAAGCTCCGTAGTGGAGGCGGCGTCAAGATCTCCGAGAGAGTAGGTTGATGAGAGCAAGATCTTGGTGACTTGCTCATCATCTCTCTTGGGGAGTCTTTGTGGTAAGCTCAAGGCCTTGACCGGGAACAAGACTTGACGACCGGGGGCACATCCTTTGTGGAGTTCCAACATGGAGTATGCATTAGCCGAACCATGGGATAAATCTTCGTGTCAAGTTTGCATCTCTCTAACCCTTTTGAGCTTCCGCATTTCATACTTGCTACTTGTGTGCCTTTACATTTCTAGAGTAGTATCTTGATAGGATTGGCTCTAGGTTGCAAAACTCTTTGGGTGGGTACAAATACTAGAAGAAAGCCTGAGTTGCACATCTAGATAACTTGTCTTAGTTTTACTTTGTGCAATTAGAAGCATGTGGTAGGTTAAGTTTTTAGAGAGCCTAATTCACCTCCTCCCCTTTTAGGCTATCACGAGCATTGATTCCTTTCAAGTGGTATCAGAGCCGGGACTCACATCTTTCACAAAGAAACGCATGTTCAATTGACAAATTGTGAAACTGGCTCATTGAATCGATTTGACTTCACCGCCTGGTGAGTTAGCTCACTGGGGAGAGGATGGATCATTTAGGAATACCTCCATGTTTTGATGGCACGGGGTTTCAAAGATGAAAAGTGCTCATGGAAGCTTTCCTTCAAGCAAAGTGGCTTGATGTTTTGCGTGTGACTAAGGAAGGTAAGAAAAGTGACTCCAAGGGTGAAATACAATATGATTCTATGGCTAGGAGCATTTTATTATTTTTCTCTTAGTGATGAAGTTTTGAATCGTGTATTTGCTTACAAAAGTGCCCATGAATTGTGGAAGACTATTCTTGAGAACCATTCTTCCACATTTCATACTTGCTACTTGTGTGACTTTACCTTTCTAGAGTTGTATCTTGATAGGATTGGCTCTAGGTTGCAAAACTCTTTGGGTGGGTGTAAACACTAAAAGAAAACTTTAATTGCATATCTAGATAGCTTGTCTTAGTTTTACTTTATGTAATTAGAGGTATGTGGTAGGTTAAGTTTTTAGAAAGCCTAATTCACTCTCTCCCCCTCTTAGGCTATCACGAGCATCGATTTGTTTCATGTTCCTAGTCCATTGATTTACCATATAGATTGGCACGCTATGCTACACTTGTTCATGGTTATAATAACAAAAGTAAAAGACGAAACTAACAATAAATGATTCAACTATATTTTCCTAATTTGTGATTAATTATTTGAAGAAACAAAATCATAAAAGTAGAAAGGGTAGCATAGGTAAACACAGCATACAAAGTCAAATTATTGCTATCTATACTATAAAGAACAAGACAAATTGAAAACGTTTCTCATCCAGTTTAGGCACCGTAGCCCTTGTGTTGGATCCATCTGTTAGGACGGGTGAGATAGAAGAAGATGCAAACTCATAAAAATCAATAGTTAGAAAATGATTATGTGTCTACATTCCACCCTAGACACAATGCAACGAACGCGGGTACGAGGTGCAGGCATGTAAAAAAGTAATTTTTTGGGAGGCGCGATTTTGTGTTGGTCCATTTTCTGTTGTCCTGACCCTGGTAGAGGCGCGCCCACCAGTTCAGGGGCCGCTCCACCTCCATCAATCTCCCCCCTTCCTCCGCACGATCTGAGAGCCTTGGCGCCTCCGCATAGCTCTCATGGAACCGAGCGGCCGCGGCACCGGCATGACACACTTCCAGGTCAAAGTTGTGTGTACGTGTTGCTGCAGCGGTGGTACTAGGCGTGGGTGTCGTCGCTCCTTTACTTCTTCTAACCTTTCATGTTGCTCGAAGCACTATTAGCCATCCCATCACTCGACTAGATTATATAATCTAGTTTATG
>CM014276.1:14381225-14392478 GCA_004135705.1 Alloteropsis semialata
GAAAGAAAGAAAAGAAAAAGGAAAAAGAAAGAAAGAAAAGGAGAAGAAAAAGAGAAAATGGAGAGAGAGAAGAGAGAGAGAGAGCGGGATTCGTGGCGACGACCGCGGGTTCGGTCGGGCACGCGCGGGTGTGGGTCGGAACACGACGCGCGGAACGGGACAAGGGAGAGATTGGTTGACAGTATTTTCGGAAAGTTGGAATTTGGAAGCGACGGGAAGGATTTAGATGGATTTGGAAATCGGAAACTTATCGGAAAAGTTTTGAAACCAACGCGTTAAGAGTGATTTAAGATTTTCAAATTTTCGGGTTGTCACACATGTCGAGCCGCTGATTCCACACACGCGCGAAAGATGTTCCATGAGATCATCTTTCCATTGTTTGGAACCCCAAGGATGGTAATCTGTGATGGAGGGTCGCATTTCATCGATAAGACCTTCCGAAATTTTCTGGCAGAACTGCGGGCAAAGCACATCATCGCTACACCATACCATCCCCAGACAAGCGGTCAAGCAGAAACATCAAACAAGCAGATCAAGAATATTTTATAGAAGATCGTGACAGAAATGAGAAAAGGATGGAAGAGCAAGTTACCAGATGCTCTATGGGCATACCGGACGGCATACAAAACGCCAATCAGGATGTCACTGTATCAACTGGTTTATGGCAAGACTTGCCACTTACCAGTTGAGCTAGAGCATCGGGCACACTGGGCCATAAGAAAATGGAATATGGACCTTCCAGCAGCCTAGCAGATGAGGAAAATACAGTTATCAGAGTTAGAAGAGTGGAGAGACAAGGCATACTATAGTGCCAGATTCTACAAAGAAAGAACCAAGAGATGGCATGACAAGAGGATCAAGGTGAAGGAGTTCCACCCCGAGGATAAGGTACTACTCTTTAATTCTAGGGTGAAGCTATTTGGGCATGGAAAATTTCGAAGCAAATGGGAAGGACCATTCGTTGTGGTGGAAACTTCGTCGCACGGAGCTATCACACTCCAAGACGATGATGGTAACCTCTTCAAGGTAAATGGTCAGCATTTAAAAGTTTTCCTTGAACCTGATAATAAAATAGAAGAGGAATTTGATGTGATCAATTTGGTCATGGATAATTCCTATCTATAATTACCCCTCACATTAATGTCCTTAGCCCCTAGAACTCATTTGCACACACTTTGGGGCATTTTGGACCTGCCACGTAGTATGCACAAAAATTTGAAGGCGATCGGGCTCAGGCCCAGGTCGGCCTAACCCACTAGGTCGGCCGATGGCCTCCTGAGCCCGATCAGCCCAATCTTTTGCACACGCTCCACTCTAACGTCTCTGAGGTCATTCCGCGGTGGATGAGCGTTTCAACCTCTGATCGATCCGAGAAGAGGGCTGTTCTTTCTTTAAAATTCGACCCATCCTCTTCTCCCTTCTCATCTAAGTTCTTCCTCGCCCACATTCTGAAACATCTGAGCCAAACCTCCCAAATCCACAAGAATGGCCGGAAAGAGCCGCCCTACCTCCCGATCGACCTTCGACCTTGAAGGAGAATCCACTCCGGCGAACCAGTTGGTGCCAATCAACTTAGAATCAGCCATGGCCGTGGTAGTACCTCCACTAGCCAGTCTCCCACTGGAGGAGGACGCGAGAGGTCGCATCAGGGGGTCGGCCGACCCCACAGGTCGGGCGACGGCCTCTGGTGGCCTCTTGGCGCCCCGTTCGGCGGCGTGATCCCACTCCCTAAGGAGGCCCCAGAGGCGCGAGGCACGGGCGTCAAGCCCATGCAGAAGGTCGACGACGAGGCAACTCACTCCCAAGAAGGCAACGGTGGCCACCCTCACCAAGGGGGATGGACTCCCTACTCTTCCACCAGGGGAGAAGCTGAAGGAGGTCGTCAAGAACAAGTGGGAGGACGTCGTGGCGTATCACACCGGAGCACCCCGGAGCCGCCATTCCCGGTCTTCGGGGAAAGGAAACCCGGAGGCAGCTATGGGAAGGGCTTGTTTCCCCCTCTCACAACAGAGGAGAGGAAGAAATTGGAGGAGTCAGTGGAGTCATCATCCGTTGGCAAGATCAAAAGGTATATTCCGCCTCCTCCAATTCAGAGGCCAGGGGGTCAGTATGAGAGCGATGAAGAGGAGAAGAAGACCCCCAGGCCCCCTCCAATGTAGAGTTGCTAGAGCTAATCAATCAGCTCGGTCACGACCATGCCAAATTGGAGAAAAAGTTCACTGAAGAGCGACTTGAGCGTTTGAGCCTTCAGGACGACTTTGATATGCTGCATAGATCAACAGTTGTCAAGCTCAAGCGTTTTGCTAAAGCCGTAGGAAATGAAAATCTCTACAATGCACCTTGAACACCTTGGCTTTAGATTAGGATAGGCACATTAGTTTCAATTCATTCATTTATTTATTTATTTTATTTATTCATTTGATTTTTCTGTAATGTGCCTATGCTATTATGAATAAAATAATCATTTTAGTATAGTAGCATTGTGTTTTTATTTTCACTTGATTTTGAATAAAGGTACAAGTGTGGGGGAGCCCCTCGTTAAATGATCGATGGAAAACAGAGTGATGCACCGTGAAACAGTAAATAGCATAACAAAACGGAGCAGCACGCAAAAGAGGAAGACCAGAAGGGACATCCCCAGGTCGCCCGACCCCACCAGGTCGGCCGACCTGGCCTGGGCCCCGCCCGGCCTCCGCTTCTTCCTGCGTGCTGGTTTGATCTTCTTATACCTTGTTTCTGTTGAACATCTACAAAAATGAATCATGGGATTCAAAACTTAAATAAAATTAACCCTTCGCATCTCCCCATCACATGAAAAATGTTATTAACTTATATATATTTTATTCCCTGTACCTTTTAGTTCATGAAAATCCTCACATATTTAGGACCCATGTCATCTAAGTTATTGCATTTTAAGATATGACCTTTTTATGAAGGGTGCTCTTGCTTATTCAAGTACTTGGAATTTATGAAAAGTTTTAAAAAATATTTTAACCTTGCCATGCTCCTCATGGGTTTGAGTGACAACCAGTTATAATCATAGTCAAGCATTTCCTTTGATCTTTGAGTTGTTTCAAAGTTTGTGACCCTTGTTAGAGATACTTCATGTTTTTAAAGTCAAGATCACGTACACTCCACCATAAAAAGCTAAACCCTTACACTGAGGGTAGAGCAAAACATGCCTTTATTTCGTACTCATGAATAAATACTCCTAAAATGGCCTTCTTCCCAAAACAAAGATGAAAAGAAAATATGGGCTATATGCATAGAAAAAAAAGAGAGAGATTCATGCTAAAAAGCATACAGCTGAAAAAAGAGAGAAGAGGGAGTGCAATAGTCCATATCCAAAAGAAAAGAAAAAGGGATGAAGGTCAAGACAATGGAGTACCATTACATTTCCACTTTATATCATACACTTGCACATCTTGACTTGATTACATGACTTGCCCCTGATTTGGATCTAACCCTTGGAATGACAACACAAGTGAAAAAAAGGTATGTATCCAGAGAGCTCCACATATAAAGTTTTATCTTGGAGAGAATGAGTGTTGTCCAATCATCAATGAATATCCAAAGAAAAACTCTTTGAGGAGCAAGGATTTTTGAGGAGCAAGGCAATGGTTTTTCTTTGCAAAACTCTGAAAACCCAAGTACTTGGAAGTGAGGTGTATCATGTCATAAAGGAGGTTGTTCCTTTCTGCAATAACTCAAGAAGACATGTTAGCCACTCAGTATAATTTCACTAAGCCTAAATGTTTGGGAATAACCTATATGTTTGTTTATAATTATTTCTGTGATGAATCTTAGTCTTTACTCGAGGACGAGCAAAGGTTAAGTATGAGGGAGCTTGTTGGCGGTTCTTAAAGATAAATTCTTATCGCCAACATGGATACAAAAGAATAATAAAACAAATAGACATATGGTTATTTACTAATGAATTCCACTAGTTTTGGTGTATGTGTGCTTGCAGGGACAAAGTGGCAAAATAATAGCAAAAGTGGGCCCAGGGCCAGGTCGCCCGACCCCACCAGGTCAGCCGACCTGGGCCCAGGCCCAACTGAGTCCAACCTTTGCCCATGTAGAAGAAACATACCTGGATATCATCTTAACCGTTGAATCAACGTCGATTTGCACCAAGGGCCATAGATGAGCTACCCATAGATTGGAGGGCCCACATCTACACGTATATTCATATAAATGAGGTGTACCCACCTGGAACCGACCTCAGGGCCCACAGATCAGCCACTCAGAAGAAGATGGGCCCGAGAGGCGGCAACTCCGGGTCGGCCGACCCCCCTAGGTCTGCCGACCTGGGCGCGCGCCCGAACCAGTCGCCCTTTGACGCGTACCTGCAAACCACCTCCAGGAGCAAATCTACACCGTGCACGACCTGGGACGGTGGATCCTAGGGCCGACCACCTCCGAACCGTCTCAACCTCCTCGTACCGACTCACAACCACCTCTTTAAGCTATAAATACACGGACTCTGAGCAGGACTAAGCATCATCGAGATGGATTGAAGATTCAAGGTGAAGCCCTCCTCATATTTAGAGTAGAAATAGGGAGAGAGTGAGGGAGAGTCTGGAGGAGTCCCGGCGTGTCGGCGACCCTCCACCTGTACCTCGAAGAATGCAAGCTACTTAGTAAGTATCCAGGATTTCAACTTAGTATTTAAGTCTGAGTTATAGAAAGTTGATTTCTCTATTGTGCTTGTGGGTTCGTTGCTTTATTCGTAAAGTATTCTAATATCTGATCAAGGTTAGGATAGCTGATATTATCTTAGGCGTGGTGCTTAGATGTATATCTGCCCTCGTTTGCCTCGTAGCCCCACGGATTAGTAGAGGTAGGCGGTAGATAGTGACAGTCCTGTCTGTCCTTTGTAATCCTCCACGTACGGGTATGGCGTAGAGCTGTATGCCGACAATTTCCTAGAGGTCTAGGATACCCCGGTGCCCAAAGCAAGTATAGGAGAACCCCATTCGCTATATTCCCAGTTTAGTGCTAAGTTATCCTCTCTACCTAGCCTTTATATAAACTCGATCGATCCGGTCAGGTTTAGTGATTAGACAGCCCTTTACGTTCTCCGTGGATTCGATACCTGGTATACTCTCGGGTGAAAACTACTTCGACAGCCGTGCGCTTGCGGACTTTCTGTTTGCCACTGCTGGTGTCAACAGTAGCACTGAAGTCGCAGCCTCAAACAGTGAGGACCGAAGCCTCGTCATCTTCCCAAGCACCAGAGCAAGCCGTTCCGGGTACTTCTGCACAAGGCGTATGGCGAAAAGCTGCAGAAAGTATTCGGATGGCTGGTCTGCGTACCAAGGAACTTGACGTAGCTGCAGGTCTTGTCAAAGCCGCTGCCATTGAAGAGATCATCCGGGAGAAGAAAACCCGAGCGTCGTTGCCTGAACCATTCCAGATCTACACGGGGACACCAGGCGCAGGCGGCGACGATGACAACGCCTTCCTGTTCAACTCCTGGGTTGATCAGGATGATCTTGAGAAGGCCGTGGAGCTACAGAAGCAACTTGTAAAGCTCACAGATGTTAGTATAATGTAAGTTAATATACATGAGAAATGGCCACAGCTAAGTAGTACATATATCTGGATAATTACCTACGGTTTAGAATATTGTTATTATCTATGTTATGCCATGTGTTTACAAACTTAGAATTGACCCCTCTGTCCTTCATCCATTCTTGTTTTAATTTCTTCGTTGCTCTTTGATGTTTTAGACTCCAACCTACTCCGTCCCTCTGTGCTAAGAGCATCTCCAGCACATACCTAAACTAGATCGCTATATCTAAAAACTACCAGAAAACTAAAAGTCTGCTTCAACCGTATATCTATATGGATTGCATGACGGCATGGGCAGTCCCGCATGATGACATGAGAAAACTGAACCCCTAAAATAAGAAGGATAAAAGGGGAATGAAAGATGGGCTAACATTGACCATGTAACAATTGAATTGTTGGTTAAGAGATAATTATATTCATAAATGTATTATATGTCATATCAAATCACATTACAAATCGAGAAAAGAGATGAAACCAAATCAAATACACAAGGGCAAACGAGACATTTGATGTCCATTATCCATTCATGAAAATATAGGAGAAGTCATTTTACCAATTTTTTTTTTCTAAAGGGCTTAGACTCTACCAGGAAAACCGCTTCATTAGAGGAGACAACCATTTTGATAGGAGCCATTTTGTGTGCCAAACATGCCCTATTATTGTTATGCAGGGTTGCATCCCTGGTACCTCGCTTTTGCTTTTCTATATCCAATATGACCTAATCATTATATGTTTCGCATTAGCGTTCTATTGGAATAGTTTGTTTTTAATTTAAGTTTTGTTTGCAAGTAGCAAGGCACGCACAATAAAGGTCTTGTTTAGTTGCGGTGAGAAAGTTGCGAAAATTACTGTAGCAATTGTAAATTGAAGATTAGAAGGACTAAACATGATCTAATTATAAAACTAATTACACGGATGGACGGGAATCACGAGACAAATCTATTAAACCTAATTAATCCATTATTAGAGATTGTTTACTGTAGCACGTTGTCTAATCATGACCTAATTAGGCTTATTAAATTCCTGTCGAAATTTCATGTGAGGTTATGGAATGAGATTTATCATTAAATCACGTTTAATACTCCTAATTAGTGTCAAACATTCGATGTGACGGGTGAATTGCAAAAAATTAGTTGCTGCAGCTAAGGCCCTGTTTGGAACGCAGGAATTTCGCAAGAATCACGCAGAAATTTTATAGAAAACAGTTTAATTTCACAGGAAAAAAACACAGGAATAGAAAAAAATTCCCTCGATCCAAACAGGGCCTAAACAGGAATTTTCTCATTCCTGTTTCCTCGTGCTACAAAACTGGTCCGCTAGGGCCGCCGGCTTGGTCTTTTGCCACCCGCAGCTGCGCTCGCCCGCCGCCTCCCTTGGCTGCGCCGCCCTCGCCCGCCGCTTTCCTTGGCTGCGCCGTCCTCGCCCGCGACGAACAGCTTGTCCAAACTCACATCAAGCCAGGGCGCCAGTGCGCCAGTGCGCGACGATATTGCTCGCCCCGCCAAGCGTTTTCTAGGGTTTTGGTAAGATAAGAATCCCGCTCCTTTCCGGGGCGTTTCGTTCGAATCGCGCTGCCAGATCCCAGAGCACGGGGCGCGCTGCCAAATCCCAGAGCTGGGGGCCATCGCCGTCGCCCGCGTCCCCCATCACGCTGAAGATGAGCTATGCGGCGTACAAGATGATGCATTGGCCCACCGGCATCGACCATTGCACCGCCGGCTTCATCACCCACTCCCCCGCCGAAGCCGCCGCCTTCTTGTCGTCCGCTCCCGCCACCTCCGGGCTTGACGGCGACGTGGACTCCGCGGCAGCGAGGGCGCCCCGGCGCGTTGGCCCCACCCCCAACTTGGTTGTGGCGGCGGCCAACGTGCTCGAGGTGTACACTGTGAGGACTGACGCCGCGACGGGGCCCGAGGATTGGGGTACTTCTTCGTTGGTAGGTGCCGTCCTGGATGGGATCTCCGGGGCTCGACTGGAGCTTGTGTGCCACTACAGGTGGGGTCTGCATTTACTTCTATCTTTAGATTTCAGGTAGGGATGTTACCATCTTGGAGGACTAATAATTCTCTGAATGGCATCTAGGCTTCAGGGTAACATTGAGTCAATGGCTGTGTTGTCAGATGGCACAGAGAATAGGCGAGGCTCCATTGCGCTTGCATTTAAAGATGCGAAAATAGCATGTCTGGAGTTTGATGACAGCATCAATGGCCTGCGAACAAGGTATGCACGTCACATTGGTTTCTCACTTTGAAGAACCTAGGAACATAGAGCATTTCTCCTTAGCTGTAGATGGGCACAGTGATGTAACATTGTAACCTTTAACTAACTGTAATGATAAGTCAGCATGTGCATATTGGAATTTTTCTGTTGGGAAAACTTTTGAACAACATGGGAAAAATGAAATGAATTGATATGTTGAAGGATCATACTATTTTGTCTCCTCTTTATTGGTGGTTTTTGTTGGGCCCACCAACATGCTTAGCATGAAAAGGCTGTTGTTCCTGTAGAGGTTTTGAAGGATCAAGATTCAGGGTACTATTGGCTTGTACTACAGTACCACCTTTATTTTTGTTTATCACAAATTGATAACATTATAAGTAGCACCTTTTTTTACTTCTCCAGCTCTCTTTTCTAATGTACACTAAACTAAAATAATGGTTGTCATGGCTGAATTAGTTTGCTGCCTTGCCTGACATATTGCGAGTCCTGATCTTTCAGCTCAATGCATTGCTTTGAAGGCCCTGACTGGCTGCATCTGAAAAGAGGCAGGGAATCGTTTGCCTGGGGTCCTGTCATAAAAGCAGACCCTCAAGGCAGATGCGGTGCATCACTTGTTTATGGACTGCAGATGATAATTCTGAAAGCAGCACAGGTCGATTTTCCTTGATTTGGTATCTTATTGTCATCATGAAGTGTAACTATTTGTGGCTTTATATCTCTTGTAATCTTGATTCATTTAACATTAAACCTAAGCCAGGTTTTTTGTTAAAGATAACATATTTTTACATTAGACATTCATGAAATTAATTGCTAGTGTGATGTTTTATTATTTGCTTTTGAATTAATACAGTTATGATGATTTTATTTTTCTCCCACAACATGTATATTGATTGGCAGGTTTCTGGTATTTTATGTCTTTTTAGGTTGGTCAGAGCTTAGTTGGAGAAGAGGAACCTACTCGTGTGTTGAGTTCTACTGCTGTTCGGATTGAGTCTTCATATGTGATTGACTTGCGTCGTCTAGAAATGAATCATATCAAAGATTTTACATTTGTGCATGGTGAGATAAGATCTTTTGGAAATGTCTTGCATTATTTCCAACTATGTATCAGTAGATCGTGCTGACATTATGCTTATATCTATCCCTTCCTCCATCATATTTTGATAAATTCTGCAATTTTAAAATGCTACAGTTCATCATATATGATTATGATTGCGTGTTGGTACACTCCATAATTTATCTATTTGTGTTTCTCAGATTCAGCAGGATAGGGTTTCACAGAAATAAGAAGCATGTGGAATGAAAAAAAATATATTTCATCGACTTTAGGACTTTAGTACGTCTGTACACAAATACCCAGAAACCAAAACCTTCCGTCTCATTGACATGCTAACGTTGCTAACAGAAGGAAATCTAACCGGTTTTAAGATATTAGGGAATGGCTAATATTTGAGCAGGTTTAGTACCATCTTGCTTTCTGTCTAGACTTGGGAGTTCCTTTGTAGTCTATATGTTTATCCCTTGTCCTGCAGCATTCGTACAACAATTGACTTCCAATTTTCTTACCATCGTGTAAGAGAGTAGGCCCTAACCCTCTAGTGTCTTGCCTTGTCAATGATCTTGGCACCATGTTTTGATAAATCCTTACTAGCTTTAGTGCAATATAATTCTGTGGCCTACATATAACTTGAAGGGCATCCATTAACGGCTAACAATAAGCCTAGTGTTCTATACCATTACCTTTGTACATAAAAAAAGAATAAGGACGTTTTGAATACAACTTTTTTTGGGAATGTGAAGTCCAAAGGATTCAATGCAAAGAAATGTTTGTTGCCAACATTTGTGCATTGTTCCCATGAACGATTCCAACACCTGATTTTAGTTGACATTGGATTATTCTACCGGCGAGACCTCCCCTCCTGCAATCCAAATAAGCTACTCCCTCCGTTCCAAAATACTATGACTTGGTGATACTTTATGTTTTTCTTTCTTGAACACGCAGGAGACCGCATATCATGGCATTACAGAAGAACAAGGACCCCTACAACACACACACACACACACACAATCACATACTCAGCCTGTGAAAAATAAAGACCCAACCCATGATAACTCGTCTGTTTGTTCACGGGCTTGAAATTAGGGTCAAGCCTTTGGCCCCAGCCATAGTGCCCCTCATCACCAACAAACTGCAAGATAGTTGCTTGGCTAGGTGCAGCGCTGTCCACTGCTTCTATTTCTGCGTATCACCCTATCACGTTCCTTTTCAATTTTCCTATATACATTTTCGTTATTAGTGGTACAAACTCAGAAATATTCCATGAACGCCATCTTTCCTTTATGATGCCTTCAGGTTATATTGAGCCTGTGTTGGTCATTCTTCATGAGCAAGAGCCTACGTGGGCTGGGCGTATCTCATCAAAGAACCAAACATGCATGATATCTGCATTTAGTATAAGTATGAGTTTAAAGCAACACCCGATGATATGGTCTGCTGCTGTAAGTGTGCAATTTCAGCTGTAAGCTTTTGTCATTTCTTGTCTTTAGTATATATCTTCCAACATTGTTTCAGCAAAAAAATTCGTAACATTTATATGGATTGGGTATTCAAGAATTATAAAATTATCAATAAAATATGCTAGCATCGCTTTTATGATAAGTGCTAAGATATCATATAAAACATCAATCATTGCACAGATTTACAGAACTAATACTTACCCTTAAATCCATGAGATTTAGGTTGCTAGTATTTCTTGTACTTCTTTGTGCTGGAAATTGATTAATGGTTTAAGCAAGGACTCAGATTATTCTTGTCTTCTTTTGTTGTTATGAGTCCAGATGTAGTACATCATTGCTTCATAAGCTCATATTATTTTGTACCAAACTTTTAAGATATGTAGTTGATCGGGACTATCTGTGTAAGCTTGTGTATAATTCGTGGGATGTATTGCATTGAGCTTCTAGGGCGAATATATAGACTGTGTGTGTTTGGGGGGAGGGGGGGTTAAGGCACCTTCCCAATACATATGGCAGTCCGGGATTACATATCCTAACCTACCAAACATACATATGGCAGTTCGGGACTACATATTCTAACCTACCTAATATAAACATCCCCCGCAATCGCAACGGTAGCAACACGAACATACAGACTGGAGAACAATGGAGACATCCCCCCGCAATCAGGGACGGAGACAGTAGGGGGCCGGCAGGGGCCATGGCCTCCCTTATGCTTGCTGCAAAGTGCACATCAACTAACATGTATGCATGTAGGAATAGTTAGCATACACACATAGGAGCACAAGTAAAAGCATATTGTCTCATTTTAGCTATCATTCATATCACTATAATATTGGATCATATTCATCAAGTTGCATAAGCAAAGACCTTCTATCTCATTTTAGCCATTAATCCATGTCAGTATATCTATAGTACCAAAAAACTAGACCTGGTGGC
>CM014276.1:14393169-14490373 GCA_004135705.1 Alloteropsis semialata
CGCGGAGGGGAGAGCCGACGAAGAACGGGAGGGGCATAGCCCCACCACGCTGCGGCCTGGCGGTGACGTCGACCGACGGTGTGGTGGACTGACGACCCCAACGGTGCTGTGGCCTGGCGTCCCCACGGGTGTCCTCCGCAGCCATGCATTCGCGCTCAGGGGCGGCGGTGTGGCGGCGCAGGCAGGAGGGAGGGGCGCCTGTGCAGGTGCACGGAGGGGGAGGCGGATCGAGAGGCAAAGCCGGAGGGAGCGACGACGCGGAGGCATGGCAGGCCCGACGGCGGCTCCATGGCGGCACGGACGAGTGGCGTGGCCACGGATCGGCCACGGGAGAGGTAGGCCCTTCTGCTACTGGTTGACCACGATGGCGCTGCGGATCAGAGGGATCCGCGCGCAGATCCTACGAGGGTGCTGCCCCTGGCGGAGATCGATCTCCCCGGGGGAGGCGAAGGCAGCGGAAGCTTAAGGCCTAGGGTTAGAACCTAGCCTCGTGATACCATGTAAGATTTTGTATAATGCGTGGAATGTATTGCATTGAGCCTCTAGGGCGAATATATAGGGGTACAAGACTTGGGGGTAAGGCACCTTCCCAATACATATGGCAGTCCGGGATTACATATCCTAACCTACCAAACATACATATGGCAGTCCGGGATTACATATCCTAACCTACCAAATATACTCTTAACAATCTGAGGTGTTTTTAAAGCAAACAATTTATTTTTCCTTAAATCACATCTTGGAGCTCCGTTCAAGTTTTTTTAATGTTTTAAATTGTCGTGGGATTCCAAAAGTTGTATTGATTTTCAAGTTGTCTGACAGTGCCATTTGCGATTTGTTGCAGTGATTTCTATTGTTTTTAACATGGCTTCCAGCTTACTAGCTTGTCAACCTGTTGGATTTGCTGTGTTGCTTCCTTTATGGGTTTATTGTGCTTGTTCCTTCATGGAAGCAACCACTTCATTAATGCTTTTTTTTTGGAACACTTAATTAATACATTTTCTTGGAATCAATATAATGCTTATAAAGTACTATTTGTTCTCTTCAGAAACTACCGCATGATGCGTCCCAACTTCTTGCAGTTCCTCCGCCTATTAGTGGCATTCTTGTGATCTGTGCAAATTCAATCCATTATCATAGTCAGGTTTGTCCCCCTAAAAATGCTCATGGCTGATGAATTTTGTTTCTCTGATTGGTTGATCTGAATTTTCTTTGTTGTTGCAGTCCACATCTTGTTCACTTGCCTTGAACAGTTTCTCATCCCAGCCTGATGGCAGGTAGTAGTTATCTTATTTCTTAAAATTGTAAATCCCATTTTCCTTATGACTGACTTACTTCCTGCATTAGGAAAGTTCATGCTTGTTATTTCTGTCAAATCACATAGAGAAGCACTATGCCTTGTTTCTGGTTGGTAACTCCTAAGATATTTTATTTTTATTTTTTAGCACCTTGCACTAGTTGCATATAGCTACTGTGACCTTCACCATTAGATCATAATGCCCGTGGCCACCGACACTCATCTGTAAACCCCTCAATGGTTTGCTCTCTTTGAATACGCGTATTGGGAATTGATCTAGATCAAGCTAGCCAAAATAAAGCAACTATTAAGGTTTTGTTGGCTGCAGGCAGGTTTCTAAAATACTGGATTCCACAAAAATATCTTGTATGCGTGAGTAAATATGCCGATTGGTATCAGGGCTGTCATTTATGCGGATAAATTCTTGCAAAATGATAACCATCTGTGTACCTGAAAAAAGAGAAACAGTCTTGAACGATGACCATGTTTTACCTGTTAACCTTAAAAAAAATATTTGGATCACATTATATGCCGTAATTTCTGTCACAGTATTCTACTTGGCTCCATGTTTTTGCTTCTAGATTAAGGTTAGGTAGAAGCTACTTAGCAGTTAGCACGGTTGCATGCTGCTTGCAAGTATTCTCTAACCACCTGATCAAATAATCTCCACATCCTCATTGACACTTCTATAAGATCCTTTAATCTCATCATCAAGTTTCACTTCATTCTATTTGCACTGAAAGACCATTTGCTGCTAAGAATTCAAAATCCAAAGTTTAAATTTAAGAATTGGGAGTCTAGCTAGTAATTTTGTTTTTTTGACAGAAAGAAGGATTCCTGGCTGTTGGATCCAGGAACGTAAACCCTGAGGGTAGGGCATAAACTTGAACTGCTGATGTTTTCTAGTGTATCTAGCACCAGTTACTAGAACACTGTATTCTGTCATTTTTGTTCTATTTGAATGAGATGCTATCTTGAGATGTGACTTCCTTCAAGGCAATGTTGAAATCTGCATATGGGTATATATCTGCATCTGTTTTGTTTTTAGACCATTGCCAGCACTGCCTCCATTATTTTTTCCAAAAAATTGGCAGGGGCTGTTCAGTTGTCTGCAGAACTGATGTTTCATTTTTTGCCTATTTTTACATTGTGCACAATTGTCAATTGCTGGAAAAAAGAGAGAAGTGAGCTGTTGAAGACTGAATGAAATTGTTACCTGCTTTATTAGTGAAAGGGCATGGTTCTTTTATTCAATAGAAAAAAGTTTGTTGCATGGTTATTAAGGCGGTAAGGCGAGGCGTGGCGACCCACCACCTTCCAGACGACTAGGCAAGTAAGGCACGGGGCGAGGCGACACCATACATGTATCCTAACATAGGATGAAGCGGAGGGGCTCACGGCGTAGTGGCAACTGGCCGGAGTGCGCCCACCCAGGGTTCAACCCTGGGTGCTGCCCTTAGGGGTCTCCCTTTTGGTATTCCTCTCCAGAAAAAAAAACATAGGATGAAGCGGCACAAGCGTGCCTTGTTGCTGCCAGTTCTAGAGCCAGGAGCAGCAGCTAGCAAAACCAAGTAAAATGCAGTAAAGTATGTTAGAATCTGATATCCCTCGTTATGCGCAACATCCCTTGGATCTAGAAAGGATGTTGCGAGTACGACACGAGCTTGTACCGTATGAAGAACAACACAGATGAGTCTCGTAGAAAACCCTAAATGACGGCGTTACTCCAAAAGAGTACAAGTAATTGTCGCTTCCTCACAACTCTACTTGACCCTCTAGGACCCTCTGATTCTTGCCCTATGCAAGAATCTAGTGAACTGTCTGGTCTGTCCCTCTTGAGCGCTCCTAATTGCTCCTCACAACCCTTGGATGAAACCTTGTGTCTGCCCTTTGGCTTGATTTACTCCTAGAGCCCCCACCCCCTTGTTTATATAGCCCCCTCTAAGGCCTTCATACATACAAGTAGGAGTCCTACACCTAGTAGGATTCAATGCTCAAGTCATTGTAGAACTAGAAGTCCTAATGGCACACACCTATTGAGTCCTAATCCAAGTAGGATTTTAGTCACCATACAACAAGGTACAGGCGCATGAACCAGGTCGCGGCGAGCCAGACACCCAGATTAAAATCTCGCCCAGATGCCTAGC
Source organism: Alloteropsis semialata (assembly GCA_004135705.1). Classification (NCBI taxonomy): domain Eukaryota; kingdom Viridiplantae; phylum Streptophyta; class Magnoliopsida; order Poales; family Poaceae; genus Alloteropsis; species Alloteropsis semialata. The sequence goes on from CM014276.1 coordinate 14,396,614, forward strand.
GACGCCTTAAAAACCATGGTTTGTTATTATACTAGTAGCGGAGGGCTTCCTTTTATTCTCTAAAAAAATACTGGTGGATGTTGTTGTGAAATATGCAATATTTACTAGTATTCAACTGGGTGTCATTACTGCTGCAGCTCAAGTTCATCTTTTTCTGCATAAAAAATGGTGATGCCTGTCTAGTATTGCAATTATATAACTGGGTTCAGTATACTATATTTTACTTTGATCCATCCATGATTGTGCTACCATAAGTTGCTGTTTCTTAGATTCCTTAGTCTTCATTATGGTGACTTTATATTTCTTTGTCAACTTTGCAGTCCAGAAACTCTTAGAACAAGTTTCCATGTAGAACTTGATGCAGCTAAAGCAACATGGTTATCCCATGACATTGTAATGTTTTCATCAAAGAGTGGACAAATATTATTACTAACAGTGGTTTACGATGGGAGGTATGATACTATTGCTTACATTTCGTACAAGTGCTCTAGACTTTGTATTGATCATTACCTACTTTTCTTGATTTACAGAGCTGTGCAAAGATTAGATCTTATGAAATCAAAAGCATCTATTCTCAGTTCGGTTGGTTACCTATGCACTTGCTGTGCTCATATGGTTTATTCTTGTATTATTATTACTCAATTTAAGGGATAATGTTTTTTTAATGTTTGCTAACCTGCTCGGCATAGGGTGCTACAACTCTTGGAAGTTCGTTCTTCTTTCTTGGAAGTCGTCTGGCAGACAGCCTTCTTGTTCAATTTTCCTGTGGGGTGCCAACATCTGTTTTGCCTGATCTGATAGATGAGGTTAGTTTTTAGATCTCTGAATGTGCCATTCTGCCCTTTAAATTTTTGTTTCTATTTTAAAAACTTCTCCCCAAGACCCTGTAACTAGAAAACTTATATGCTAAAAGATTGTGCTGCACACTTCAAATGAGTTAATGTTTAATGTTACTGCACAAAACATATATAGCTGTTAACTGGTGCTCTACAGAACATAAATATAGCAAAAGAGTGCAACTTACCATATTTGCAGTTAGTATGCAAATTTTCAGTAAAGATCTTGCATGTCCTTTCTTCCTCGTTTCTTGTCTTGTCATTCTGCCCACTCCCTTGGCTTCTGTGTTTGTGTGCCTCTTCATACCTTCATACTGCATGCCATAGGCTCGACGTCCCCATTGCTCTCCTCTTGAAGTCTCAAGAACTACTGCTCGTATGCCAACACTGTAGCTCATATGTATCGGTGTTTCTTCAATGACGGTTGGCTTGGCGACTCCCTTGTGGCACACTGCAAGCTTGTTGGAGTTGACCGTAGTAATGTACTCCATCCAACCGCCTTTGATATGATGTGGCCGAGGTTCATGTCGCCCTTCAGCTCGTCCAGCAGATGGGGATGGGGAACATGTCGCGAACCGTCTTGGCGTTCAGGGCACGGTAGTCGATGCAGAACTGACAGGAGTCGTCCTAGCTTTGACATATTAAAAGATGCTATTGGAATCTGGCTAGACCGAGCTATCTAGATTCACATGGTAGAAATGTCAATGCAGAAAAAAACTTGCAATCCTTGCTTCTCAATGATCGCCTAGTTGCTTCAGTGTTTTTTTTTTTTTTTTTTTTACACTATGCAACAAGTTGGAGGCTTGGAGCTATGTTTCTTCAGTTGCACCTTTTTTCCTCAACTAAGATTTCCATTTATTTCGTGCAGTTATTAGTAAGGCCCTGTTTAATTCAGCAAGATAAGTTTAGGAAATTTACTGTAGCAAAACTAAATCGAAGATTACGAGGGCTAAACATGATCTAATTATAAAACTAGTTACACGGATGGACGGGAAATCACGAGACGAATCTATTAAGCCTAATTAATCTGTCATTAATTCACGTTTAATACCCTGAATTAGTGTCCTAATATTTGATGAATAGTGATGAATAGGGAAAACTTATGGAATTAAACATGGCCTAAGTATTTTTGTTACCAATTGTTCTGCTTTGTTTTGTAACAGTTTTTTGTATCTTATGCATCATCTTTTTCTGTACGTGACTGCATCTATCTAGCCATGCACAAATCATTTGTAACACATCTTAGTCTGTCCCTTGAACCTTGGTGACTGATATATAGTTATCTACTTGTGCTACAGTCTGCTGATATTGAAGGTGACCTGCCTTTTGCAAAGCGTCTAAAAAGGATTCCCTCTGATGTTTTACAAGACGTGACCAGTGTTGAGGAACTTTCCTTTCATAATAATACAGTGCCAAATAGTCTTGATGCAGCACAGGTCTGAAGAATAGTTTCTTTTGTATGGCAGCTACCTGTTTATATCCACCATCTGCAGTGCTGTAATTTGTTCTATTTGTTGTAGGTTATACAATTCCTTCATTCATTCTAGTTATTCATTCTATTTGGTTACATGATGAGTTTCCTGCTGCATAGCTGCTTGCCATTTTTTTTTCTCTCCCATTGCTGATTTGTTTCACATAAACTATACAGAAGATCTCATTTGTCGTGAGAGATGCTCTGATCAATGTTGGTCCTCTGAAAGATTTTGCATATGGTTTAAGAACTAATTTGGATCCCAATGCGGCTGGCATTGCAAAGCAAAGCAATTATGAGTTGGTAAGTTGTATGAACTCTTACCTTTCAATTGTTGGTTATAATTAGGTCTATTTTGTTCATTTGCAGTTTATTATGTATTTTCATAATTTATTTTGGAGAGAAGTTACAAAATCCAGATCCTACGTGGCTGGTTACATCCAGTCGCTGAAAGTCTTAGTGCTTTATGGTATCTAATACCAGATGGGTTTGGGTGTTTTAATCTATATACAAAATTAGATTCTAATATGATTCTGAAGTCAGGGAAACATAAATAAGAATGCAGGACAATGAGAACACGACTAAAGCTCACTAGAATTTACAAGAAAACTTGGCAGTGCAGTTTCTCTGTAGGTCCTGGATCATTTACCTGAATAATGGAATGCTTATGACAATTGCAAAGTGAAAAATCGAAGGATTTACATTTAATACTGTAAACTATATTAAAATTGGGAAAATGAATATCTATGATCAAGGGCTATTTTTAAACTTGTCCTTTTGCAAAAGCTTAATTTGGAATCAATTTCGTAAAATAGACCCAAGAGCTTGGCTCTTATTGGGATGATGCTCACTGCTCAGGATATATACTGTGGTGCCACATGATCCTAAACAGCAGGGTTGCCTTTAACTGTCACATCACTGAGGTATGTACCTTCAGTGCCATTACAATTAGAGCCAAATTCCTGGGTCCATTTTAAAAATTGTGTCTCAGAGGGTCCCTTTGCAAAATAAAATTCTTAAAAGGACTAAAAAAAGTCCCACCTATGGTCAGCACTCAGCAGCCATAGATCAATTTTCTCCTCTCATTTTACTGCATGTGTTAACTTTTGAGTATTTTATCATACTCTGTCATTGACTGAATTCTTGATGGGGCGAACACTGCGAGAATAAAATCCACACTCTCTGCTTGCTTGGAGCCAAAGGAGATACACTGGGGTAGAGGTGCCAATTAGTGACCCTTAGGGGCACCTCCAACGCTCTTTAGTTCAAATATTACTACTACATTTTCAAAATGAGACCTTCATTTTGAAAATGTAGTAGTAATATTTGAACTAAAGAGCGTTGGAGGTGGTGCCCCTAAGGGTCACCAATTTGCACCCCTAGGGGTAACAAAGGAGCAAGATTTTGTTATTTTCAATTTATCTATTGAGAAGACTTTATGTAGGACCTGCCCAACAAAGGACCTAGATTTTGTTATTTTCAATTTATCTATTGAGAAGACTTTCTGTAGGACCCACCCTAATGCACAGATCTAGCACATCCAATCCTTACGCTAACTTACTGGTCCAATTAGATTATTAACTTGGTGCTGAAGTAGATAAACTAACTTTCCTTGAATGTAAACAAACTAACATAGAGATGGCGTTATTGCTGCTTGTTCCTTGCGCCAGCATGGTCCATGCTTTGAGCCTGCCTGCTATCGTGCACAATCACATGCTGTGTGACAGTCCCATACTCTGTCTACACCTCACATTCTTCATGAATCTGTTGCCAATCTTTGCATCAAATTTTTGTTGATCTAGTGGAACCACGTCATGAAACACAATATCTTCATCCTGATTTCTAAGTTTAATCACTGAGCTGTATAACTTTTTTCATTCTTCATTTGAGTTTCTTCCTTTGTGACAATATTGGCTGTTCAGGTGTGTTGTTCTGGTCATGGAAAGAATGGAACACTGTCGGTCCTTCAGCAATCTATTCGGCCAGATTTAATTACTGAGGTGCATACTTTTTTTCCCTATTTTTTTGGCCAGTCACCTTTCTAACTCTTTTGGGAAGAAGATAATGCTTGCTATGCAGTTTTCTTTCTTTGTCAATTGATGCCACTATGACACCTGGCGTTTGGCAAAAGAAAATGCTGCTCCCTGACACAATTGCCTCTTTATATACATGGGTATAGAAAACTGTGGGGTTATTTCTTAGAAGTCTATTTTGTACAAGATTCCCTCCTATATCTAATAGAGAGGGGGGTCCCATGATCCTGAGCCGGTCTTCTCTTGATTCGCAAACCCCTAGTCTGTGTATGAAGAGCTAATCTAATTGTGTTAGTTTCTATAGGATTTCTTGTATGGAATACTAAGGGATAGGGCCTTTTTGCTAAGTGCTTCTAGATCTAGTACACTGGAACTCATGATTATGGACCCAAATCCTTCATTATGGAACATTGTCTTTTCCAAGTAAAATCCCTAGTGTATGAATGAATGAAAGGTGCTTTCATTCTTGTGGAATAAGAAGTCCTTGTACCTGAATGAAAAGAAAATAGGAATTTTTATTTAGGTATTTGACCAAATGGCTGTTCTTTTGGACATGGATGCATTTGGACTTCTCATGTTGCAAAATTAGGTTGAGCCACTTGATATACCCAGTGCACATAGAGGTTATTTTTTGTTGGGACTTTTGATATGTAGCTTTGACCTAATGGAATAAACATAGATGTTATTTTTTGTTGGACTTTGGGGATGGTAATACAATCACATAGATTGTAGGGACTATTGTGTTTCTACCTCTATTTCGAACCCGAATGGTGATTTTGCCCTCGCTTTTGCTCACTTTGTGATTTTGCCCCTACTTTTCCAATTTGAAGAGGGAATTTGCCCCTATTCCGTGAACACCAGTTAACGGTGTCAAATGAACTGCAGAAAGACAAACTTGCCCATGCAAATATGCCCCTAGTTTTATTAGAACTTTATGATTTTACCCCTATTTGACATTAATTATGCGGACAGCATTCGACCAACTCATTCAAATTAGCTTCAAATTTGAATTGAAAATTTGAATCAACTTTTCTGTTCAGACTTGAGCAAAAATCGACAAATTTCATCATTTTTTTGACAGCATCATGACACAAAATATGGTCCAAACCACATGCATAGATAGGTAACATCCCATAATACATGTCCAATAAAAGAAGATAAGAGGATACACCACCAGATCAAATCCCAACATACATGTTCAACAAAAGCAACAACTAGTAGTGACATTACATGTCCAATGCCAATGCATCGCAAAAGCAACAGCTAGTAGAGATATTACATGTCCAGTACCAATGCATCACAGCTATGTATCTATTCCTAACAGTGCAGCCAATCTCCCTCCTCTTCCTCTTCCTCTTCTTCCTCCTCTTCCTTCTTGTCCTTCTGTAGCATCTTCTGTTACTGTTTCACTTGCACCTGCACTTGAGCTTCCTCTCCCTCTCCCCTCCCTTTAGCCCTTCCCCTCCCCCTTCCACTTTCACTTCCGCTTGCATTTGCACTTGCACTTGCACTTGATATAAGGAGAAAGAGTGGTTCAGTGAACAAGTTCGACTAAATAAGCAAAGAAAAATGCAAATGGGATCAAAGCATTACTCACACTGATGTTTGTGAACACGAGAGCTTCCTCTTTTGACTAGCAGTGGGACCTCCTTGGCAATGCTTGGCTGTATGGCCTAGTTCATGACATTCAGAACATGGTTTTCTTTTTTTACTAGTGCTGGCCTCATCATAGGACTTGATCCTAGAGTTCCTCGGCCTCTTAGGTTTCCTTATCAATTTAGGCTTCTTGATTTTGTAACCCAAATCAACCCGTGGCCAGCTATTTTTAGATGTCATTGGATTGAAAGTTATATGCCTTCTTGAACGTATCAACAGAGAAGTAATCATGGACAAATTCATCCATCTCTACCTCCCTACTAAGCTTAGCAATGAAAGCTAAAGCATGGGTGCAAGGCTTTCCTGTCACTTGCCAAGCCCTACAACTACATGTCTTTTGCTCCAAGTTGAATGCATGCCTGAATCTGTTCACAGTTACTTCAGCTGTCCCACCTCCACATATCAATACATCATGGTCTTTGATAGTCTTGCTTTAGCATTTAGAGCATTGGTGATAGCTGGCATGATTGTTCCTGTCATTTTGCTACCAATTTTGGCTCTCAAAACAAACTTTTCAATGATCATTTGTCTTATCTTGTCATGCATATGAACAATCTGATAGTCTTTGGGTTTTGACACCCAACTATTGAAGCATTCAGAAAGGTTGTTATTGATGTAATCTACCTTGCAATCATCGAAGAATTTGCTTCTACTCCACACATATGGATAATTGTCATCCAGCCAAGGAAGTGCACTAGGATCCTTCTCCTCTATCTTGGACATGAAATAGTTGAACTTGCTAATTGTGAAGCTCTTGGCAGCAGCCGACATATTCTTACCATAAAGCTCGCCAGTGAACCCATTTTTCTTCATATTCTTCCACAAGTGCCTCATGCATTCTCTATGTTCCACTCCTGGGTACACATCATCTACAACTCCCTCTATTCCTTTGCCTGCATCTGTACTAATGACTAAACCTTTAGGAGTACCAATAGCCTTCTTCAAGTTACTGACAAACCAAGTTTGTCCTTAGACTCCGTCTCAATCACACCATATGCTACTGGACATAGCCAGTTATGACCATCCACTGCAACAGCTGCTGCCAACTGACCTCTAGACCTTCCTGTCAAGTGTGTGGCATCCATGGCAATATAGGGCCTACATCCTTCCAAAAACCCATCAATGCATGGTTTGAGAGCAACAAAGAAATGCTCTAAGAAGCTGAGCTGAAGCTCAGCTTGATAGGTAGGCACAACTCACCATGATCATCCTTTTCAGTGTCCATGTCAACAATGCTACCTGGAACTGCTCTAAGAAGCTCAGCTTGATAGGTAGGCAGCAAGTCATAACTGTCATCCCACTTCCCATATATGGTCCATTGCTCTCTGTTTGCCTCTAACAACTCTATCATATGGAATTTCAATGGAGTACTTCTTCTTGAGTGTTGGGAGTTAATTTGTTTTCTTGAAATGGCAAAGTCAATTCATGTTGTGGGCAGCATCAAAGAATTGATATGACAAAGATTAGGGGGGTGAATGTTGGAAATAATCTTATCATAAGAAATGTGTAGATGCATCTACATGCATCTATGGCATGAGTTGTTCAAGTCAAAAAGGAAATTAGCTTGTTCCTTGAGCTAATGCTTAGCTAGCATTAGGTAGTAAAGTTGGATTTGATTGCTTGAAGTTTCTAGGTATTACTTTGGTTATCTTTGGGTGGGTTATCCTTAAAGGGATCAAAGTCAAATTGGCTAGGATATGTAGTTGTCAGTGAGTTGTAAAGTGAATATGCTAGCTAGTGATTAGCTAGAGATGAGTTGTGCTCTTGTTTGTATGACGGTTTGCAAGTCCTATAAAAGGACATGTATCCCTCATGTGTTGAGCAATGTATGTGTGTGTGTCATAGAACTAGAGATGGAAGCTAGAAGCTAGCTAAAAGAAAGCTAGAAAGGGTCATTGTACTAGCTTCAAAACTAGTCTTGAGTGGCATATATGTGTATGTAAGAAGTGATAAATAAAGGGATTAGTGATTGTGCCCCTGCTCGTGTTATCCGTGTTCTTTGAGAGTGTTTTAGCTGCTGCAAAACTGCAGTGCTATTTTATTGCCAACATTTGGTATCAAAGCCAGGTTCTGATCCATGGCGTTAGCTCCGCCGAGGGATGATGCTTTTGAGCATCACTATCGCCGCCACTCACCATCACCACCTTCGTGGCGCCCACGCCGTCGCGACGACCATCCTAGATACAAGACCATGGAAACCCCGCCGGAGCAAGTGACGAAGGAGACAAGTGTTACCCTCCATTATCCAATGCTTACTTCTACAAACTATTCCACTTGGGCAATCAAGATGGAAGCGTTCATGGATGCCCAGGGAGTATGGGATGCCATTGAAGCGATGGATGGTGCGGCTGTAGATACTAAGCATGATAAGATGGCACGAGCATGCATCTTTCAAGCCATACCCGAGGATGTGCTTTTGCAGATTGCAAAAAGCAAGAAGACAGCCAAGGAGATATGGGAAAGCTTGAAGACAAGGTACTTAGGTGTTGATCAAGTACAAAAGGCACGTGTGCAAACCTTGAAGAGTGAATTCGAGGCTTTGAGCATGGATGACAGCGAGTCTATTGACGAATTTGCAGCCAAGCTTAGTAGACTGGCGGGCAAGTTTAGTGCTCTCGGTATCGTTATGGAGGATTCCTCACTTGTCAAGAAGTTGTTGGACTCTGTACCTGACAAATTCCTACAGTTGGTTGCTGCAATCGAGCAATTTTCAGACCTCGACAAGATGTCGTTCGAGGAGGCAATCGGCCGGTTGAAGGCATATGAGGAACGCATATGCAGAGGACGCAACACAAATAACCAGCTCCTTCTCACCCAAGATAAAGGGAAGGCGCTGAAGCATAGACGGGCGGGTGAATCCTCATCCATAGGTATAGAAAATTCAAAGCTATGGTGTAATATTTGTGAAAAATCCAACCATTCTACAAGTAGATGTTGGAAAACAAAGACTTGCGACAAATGCAAGAGGAAAGGCCATATTGCTAAGTTTTACAGATTTGGAGATGATAATCAAATTAACGTCTCAGAAGATAAGGAGAAAAAGTGTAACTTCATTGAAAAGTATAGTGATGATGATGAGCCTATGCTCCTAGCAACGGAAGTATGTGAGCTTGCTAAGGTTGTTGATGAAGAAAGGGTTGCACCAACATTATGCACTAAAGAGGAAGCATCGGTAGAGTCCAACATGTGGTATCTCGATAATGGTGCGAGTAACCATATGACGAGCCAACGCTCTAAGTTCAAGAAGTTGGACGAAAGCATCAACGGGCACATCAAGTTCGGTGACAACTCGTTGGTGCAAATCAAGGGAAAAGGCTCTATCATGCTCCAGTGCAAAAATGGCGAACAACAGCTTCTAAATGAGGTATATTATGTACCAAAGTTGTGCCGTAATATAATCAGTCTTGGTCAGCTGTCGGAGGCAGGCCACAGAATTGTCTTAGATGAAGATTTGTTATGTGTTCGTGAAAGAAGCGGAAAGCTACTAATGAAGGTCCGAAGAACATCGGACAGGCTTTATAAGATTGAGTTGCAAATTAGTGGGAGCAACAATCTGGAAAAGAATGTTGCAATGGTGAAATACAAGGAGAAAGGTTTTTCGAGACAAAATGGATTAAGTTCAAATTTGAACACATGTTTATGTTTAGATTTGGGTTCTAAAACACAATTGGTAATACCATCCTTAGCCCTAAGGAGTGTCAAGAGCAAGGGGGAGTTTGATGAGTCTAGAAATCACACAGTTGTGAAAGAAGTCGCAAAATACAAAGTAAGCTATATGGGACAGAAGAACCATAGGGTGAAGAACAGAAAAATTTGGAGACCAAAAGAAATATTCAATGATATAGACGAAAAATTGCATGCAAATTCATGCAGTGGGAAGAACAAAGGAAATTTTGTTGACAAAGAGAATTGCTGCAAAAGAGAAGATATCTCAAGAAAACAAATTAAGGGAGAGATTGTTGGGAGTTAATTTGTTTTCTTGAAATGGCAAAGTCAATTCATGTTGTGGGCAGCATCAAAGAATTGAGATGACAAAGATTAGGGGGGTGAATGTTAGAAATAATCTTGTCATAAGAAATGTGTAGATGCATCTACATGCATCTATGGCATGAGTTGTTCAAGTCAAAAAGGAAATTAGCTTGTTCCTTGAGCTAATGCTTAGCTAGCATTAGGTAGTAAAGTTGGATTTGATTGCTTGAAGTTTCTAGGTAGTACTTTGGTTATCTTTGGGTGGGTTATCCTTAAAGAGATCAAAGTCAAATTGGCTAGGATATGTAGTTGTCAGTGAGTTGTAAAGTGAATATGCTAGCTAGTGATTAGCTAGAGATGAGTTGTGCTCTTGTTTGTATGACGGTTTGCAAGTCCTATAAAAGGACATGTATCCCTCATGTGTTGAGCAATGTATGTGTGTGTGTCATAGAACTAGAGATGGAAGCTAGAAGCTAGCTAAAAGAAAGCTAGAAAAAGGGTCATTGTACTAGCTTCAAAACTAGTCTTGAGTGGCATATATGTGTATGTAAGAAGTGATAAATAAAGGGATTAGTGATTGTGCCCCTGCTCGTGTTATCCCTGTGTTCTTTGAGAGTGTTTTAGCTGCTGCAAAACTGCAGTGCTATTTTATTGCCAACATTGTCCTGCAACTCCCTGTGTCCCATTTCAGGGTCATCCCACAGCAAATCAACCACTCTTTCAGCAACCCATTTATTTGAGGCCATTGTTTGACCTCAGTTGTTGAATGAACCACACGTATGCTTTGCTCCACTCGCCTTAACCTGCATACCAAAAGGTTCCAATTACTTGCTGAAAATGACACAAACATGTACTAAATTGCTTGCTGAAAATGACACAAACATGCACTAAATTGCTTGCTGAAAATAACACGAACATGCACTAAATTGCATGCTGAAATTGACACAAATCTGTACTAATTGCTTGCTGAAATTGACACAAATCTGTACTAATTGCTTGCTGAAACTAACACAAATCTGTACTAATTGCTTGCTGAAACTAACACAAATCTGTACTAATTACTCGCATTTACCTTGCAGCCAATGTACTTCTTGCTCGTTGATTATAGATGAATCTTGATATGCCTGTGCACCTTATAAACCGGACTGTAAGGAGTATCTCATAAGTCCTCCACTCCCCAAACTAGTCACGGTTTGCATGAAGCCATCCACCTCTAGGTTGTGGCATAGGTGGGGTTGATGTATTTTGAATAACTGGATGCTTATAGGAATTACCATCGGAGTGTGGATGGCTTTCATGCCATTGTGATTGGTACACATGCTGTGTCAGCAGCAAAAGGAGACCGGAGAGGGATATTCTTAGCTTTAGATGGTTGGTGTTGGATGCAGTTTTGAGCTGTAGCCTGTAGTGTTGTCTGAGGAAAGCTTGGTTGTGGTTGTGTCTCAGTGAGGATGTGTAAGAGAGCTGATATGTGGCTGTTTTGTCCTGCGTTGTCGGCAATTAGGATGATGACATTACTACCACGAGTGACAATCACTGTTTAAGTGAAATCAAGATGTGACAAAAAGTTGGCACCTTAGGAATTTGTGCAGTTATCGGTTGACACCTGGATCATACTCTTGTTTTTGTTTCTCAGAAGTTTCAATTACGTTATCCTAAGTATTTTACTTATGTTTGTTCATAACTTTCTAGGTGGAACTACCAAGTTGCACAGGTATTTGGACAGTTTACTACAAGAGTTCTCGTGGAATTACAGCTGAGGATAATGAATATCATTCTTATTTGATAATAAGCCTAGAAAGCCGTACAATGGTAACTCTTTCTATTTCCTTATTTTTTCCCTTAGATATTCAGTAGCGAGTTACTGACTGCATTATAATCTTTATAATCACGTGGAACTAAAGTTAATAGTATCTTGAGTGTTGGTATTAGTAGAATATATGGAATTTAAAGATTTTAATTGATTGTTGCAAAATACAATATTCAAATGTTTTCTTGTGTTCATCTTCTATGGCGAGTATGGACCTGTTCAAACCCCATGCCAAGCTAGGTTCACCCAGCACAACCCAAAGCCTGAAGAAGGCAGGTCCAGGTTACACTGACTAGGCTGGGTTACCCATGAACAGTGAGTAGAATGATCCCTCCACTTTGGTTAAGATATACCGAGACCTGGATTTCACTTTGAACTGTGCTTGGGTGGTCCTGCTCTGGTCGCAGCTGGTCCCGCTGGCAGATAAAGCCTAGTAGCTTGTGGTCGTCCTAAGTGTAGTTTCCAGGCGCGAATGTAATCTAAGAACCCTTAGGGGCAGGGGGGGGGTGTTGTATCGCTATTTTGGCCTTTCTTCTATCTTAATGCAATGATATGCACTTATACAGTTCTCCTGCATATTCGAGAAAAAAAAAACTGTGGTTGGCTGGGTGTTTTAAGGTTATGTGTGTTTCTGAAATTATGGTTCTTTACATTTTTTTTATACTCCTGTTGTATTATTTGTGGAGTATAAAATCAAAGGATGCACAACAGCTAGCCAGTTCGCTACTCTGCTGTCTAATTTGTGCATTTGCATACTTGGGACATTGTTGGTGCATCTTTTAAACACCCTTGCTGCTTCCTGAAATGCATGTTCTGCACTTCAAACGAAATTCTTTTCTTCTAAATGGTGCCTAAAATAGTAGGAAACTTGCATGCTGCAGAATACATTATAAAATGATATGGAAAATATCTGCAGTAAATGAATCAGAAATCCCATAATATGCCTATTAATAAAACATAATTTACATTATGCCACTCATGGTGTGGTTGAACATAAAGGTCCCCGGAACATCAATAGCATGTGATCAGCAGATGGAGTTTTTCCCTGGCATATAAGAAATGGCCCTGAAACTTAGCCTGATTACTATTTTAGGGGTGATTTCTTAGATGGCAGTGACTATACGGTATGCCACTCATTGTTTGGTTGAACATGCCCTGGAATATCATTAGCATATGACCTACATTTGAAGTTATTCAATGGCATATAAGAAATCACCCCTAAATCTAATCATTATTTTCTATCCCCATCTAGATGTAGAGTTACCTGTCTCTTCTGTATAAGTAACTGCCTTGCCATTCTTCATATATAATCATATGATACGGAAGTATGGTTGAAGTTTTTTTTTATTTAAGGATAACTGTTTTGGTGTTTAATGATATATGGCTACAATTGGGCTTGATCCTCTAATTTCCTTTGACAATATGTTTATGTGTTTGATTTGCTAGGTGAGTTATGTATGTTTAATTTTGATTGAGGTTGATCCACCATTCTTTAAACAAAATTATTACTTGTTGATTTTGCTATTTAACATTGTTAGCAATAATCTTGACTAGTAGTGCTGAGTAGCTAAATGTAAATTACTCAGGGTCCAAGTCTAGTCTAGTCTAGCCTTTGCCTTAGGGACCAAGTCTAGTCAAGTCAATTCTTTGCCTTGGCATGTAAGCCACTATAGCTATGTTGTTGTGTATATCTTGTGCTATAAATAGAGAGGAGAGGGCTAAGCTCCCTCAAGAGTTCAAGCAACATCAAAGTAGAGTGGTCTGGCTGTTCTCTCCACTTTCAAATAGGAGTGTGTGGTTGGCTGGCAGGTTGCCGTAGAGGACTGCCCAGAACTGCAGAGTAATTGTTGCTGGAGGCTTGCAGGCTAACCGGAGGCAACTATAGGCACTTAGGAAGGAGGTGATCGAGTGGATCTGTTCCAAGCAAGTTCTTGTGGCAATTAGTGTATGTTTTTACGTGAAACAAGTGTGTTAGTGTGTATCTTTGGTAGTGTGTTGGACAACAAACATATATAGTTCATTTCAACTATGCACTGAGGAAGGAGGTGATTGAGTGGATCAGTTCAAAGCAAGTTGTTGTGGCAACTAGTGTATGTTTCTACGTGAAACAAGTGTGTTAGCCAACAAACATTTATAGTTCATTTGAATTTTGCTTGGTCCACTAATTTTCCTTGACAAAATGATTATTAACTATACAACATTATTGTGTTTGAATAGGTACTTCAGACAGGTGATGATCTAGGAGAAGTTACTGAAACAGTTGATTATAATGTTCAAGCAAGCACAATTGCTGCTGGTAACTTGTTTGGGAGGTATGCCCCGCTGCTAACCAAATTGTTCTGTTTTACTAAGCGATTTTTTTAAAAACCAACATTGAAAGCAGCTCTATCAAGTCATGCTTTCATTAGCCTTGCTCTTGCACTTGTCATTCCTGGAGCAAGTAGATCTTTTCAGTTCTTTGGGCCATATGGTGTAATCAGCAGTAGTTGGCAGCTGCAGTCATAGTAGCCGTACTGCAGTAGTAGGTGAGTAGCAGCAGTATGTCCCAACAGTAGTTGTGTACTAGTGTACTCTTTTTTTTTTCTCGAAAATGCAGGAGAGCTGCGCATCATTACATTAAGAAGAAGAGTTGTAAAGTACAACACACGCCACACACCCCTTAGGACTCAAGTTACATTCGCGCCACGGACTGATTTTAGAGCGACCGACTGGAGACGACTAGCATCTAAATTCCTGCTACTGCTGCAGCTGCAGGGAGCCTTGCGAGCTCCCGAACGCCAGCTAGGCTCCACAGATGCATCTCCTCCTCAATAAGCGACAATGTCCTCTGCACATTTGGTCAGGATCCGTTGAACACCACATCATTGCGTTGTTTCCAAATCATCCATGCCCCTAGAATGATTAGCGAATTGATTCCTTTTCTGAAAACGGATGGGGCCAGCTTGTCGGTCTTGACCCACCACTCTTCGAAAGAGATGTCCTCAGCTTGACAAACCACTTTTCGAAAGAGCTGTCCTTAGCTTGTGGCGCCAACAGGGACAGTCCCACCTTATTGAATAAGTGGAACCAAACTTGTCTAGCAAAAACACATCTAATCAAAATGTGCTGCAGGTTCTCATCTTGCTGATCACAAAGCACACATCGCTCCGGGTGAGGCATGCCTCTTTTTGCAAGACAATCAGCCGTGCAACAGCGATTGTGGACAGCTAACCATAGAAAAAATTGGCATTTCTAATTTCTTGGGTGCCCATGTGTTCCAGATGAGCTGCCATGGCTGGAAGTGGATGGCACCCACAAAAAAAGTTGTATATGCTGACTTGGAAGAATACTGCCCAGATTCTGAAAATTTCCATCTGTGCTCATCCTGAACTCCAGGAACTAACTGAATCTCTTCCAATAGGTTCACCAAACAAAAGAGTTCGGCCAGAACAGCAACATTGAGAGCTCCCTGTATGTCGAGTCCATTGATCATTCAGTAAAGGTTCCCTGAGTACTAGTGTACTCTCTATTTAACTTTGTGACTATATGAAGAAGAGCAGCTGCAGCTCAAGTAGTTCAGCAGCACCAAGTGTGTGAGTTCTTGTGTGCTCTAGTGTCCTTGTGTTTTTGATGGAGTTCCACCTGACTTGAATGGAATCTTTAATGCGATCAAAGAGGAGCTGCGCCTTTGGAGTTTAGCCGGGGCTCGAGGAATTTCTTATCTCCTAGCCCTAGTGTCCTCAGAAGAGTAGCTGTGATCCTTGTTCTAGTTTTGGTCCTGCTTTTTTCTTTACAGTGTGAGTTTTTTCCTAGTTTTCTCGGGGTTTTTTCGCACAGGTTTTTTCCCATAGCAAAACCTGTTCTTAATATATTGATGGGCAGCTCTCCTGTGTGTTCAGTAAAAAAAAGTTCTTGTGTGCTCTCTGTGATTATCTCATCTCCTACCTCAGCATCAGTATGTGTGTTGGGCTTGAGTTGTGCTTCTCTCATCTCCTACCTCGATGTTTATCCTACCCTTCTCATGTATGGCTCCGGCATGAGTTGGGCTTGTAAAAGGGCCGTTTTTACCTCTCTATAATACAAAGATGCGCAGCTCTCCTGTGTATTCGAGAAAAAAAAAGTATGTGTGTTGGTTACCATGCAGCCAACAATCTACACCAATATTAGATTTTCAAAGTGTGATATCAGTAAAGGAAATCCAGCAGCCAATATGCTAGAGCTGCAGTTAAATATGAAATTTCTGTCTTTACACTCACTTCTACCTGCTCTTCTTAGGCCTTTCCCTTATCTCAAAGCATCTAAAACTTTGAAGCCAATGTGAAACAAGACATTTGATGTGTCTTGCACCCTTTGATGGAAATATTTCCATCTAAACTTTGGAGTCAATTTTTTGAAGTAATTTTTTTTGTTTATTCTGCTCTTGGCTTCATAATCCAACTTTGTTGGAACCTAATGTTCCCACTATTGCTGAATGCATGCTAGATTTCTTGGGCAAATGTATTTGTCTAGGATGGACATGCACTCAACATCTATTAACATCTATTAACTTGAACCTTAAGAAACTAATCTAGAGAATTAAGGAGCTAACTTGATCCAATCTGATCTCTCTTCTAATCCTTATCTCCTGATGTGAGGGGCGGACAGCCCTCCTCCAGCCACCCATAACATGTATAATTTCAAATAAAACAAGTTAGATATTATGAAGTATGTCTCATGTATAGTAATATGAATATTACATCCAGCAACATATATGATTTTGTTGACATTGATGATCAAAGTAAGACCTATTTGACTTAGGACAAAACTAAATGACTTATATTTGGGATTGGAGGTAGTATGTTATGTGGGGAAGGACATATCAATGCTGGAGTAAGCATGACAAGGAGGCAAATGCAGGTTAAGGTGACGGTCAATGTTGCTAAGTTTCAGTTAGGAAATTCAGTTAGTAAAAGGGCAAGAGATAGTTTTGTTTAAGATTTTGTGACGTAGGAGATTTGGTTTGTTAAAGATAGAAGGTTACATTTGGTTGTTTAAGAAAGTTAGATGCTTGTGCAAGGGGCAATTGTAATCAGGCTGCTCATATAAGGCCTCGATGGTAATCCGGAGAACTTAAGCAAATATTAATCTATACTCTCTCTCTGCCTTCAACAAGCGTGGAGTAGTCGAGGCTTGACCTTGCCCCTCTGCTGCCCTCTCCCCGGCTAAGATCCCTTGATCATACTATAGTATTAGTTACCAAAGAACTGTTCTTAAAATCTTATTCTCTCCGTCCCATATTACTTGTAACTCTTGACTTTTTCTCACAACGTTTGACCATTTGTCTTATTTTAAAAATAGTGCAAATATAGGAAAAAGTAAGTCACGTTTAAAGTACCTTTAATGATAAAGTAACAAACAAAATAAATGATACTTACATAATTTTTTGGATAAGACAAATGGTCAAACCTTACAAGCAAACATCAACAGTGGCAAGTAATTTGGGACGGATGGAGTAATACTTATTAGTTTATCTATCATTTTCTAAAATCATCTTCTCTTATGTTTTTTATATCCTTTCTTGGGAGGGCACGAAAGCTCCTTGCTAATATTAAAGTGCTCTGTTACTTTTTCACATGACATAGCATCTAGTTATATCAATTAATTGTAGGATAAAGGCTTCTGCCCCTTTTTTGAATTGCTGTTTTTGAATGTGTTCTTTACTTTAATTTAGACCGAACCCTTTCACAAAGTCTATTTTCTATTCTATATGTAGTTCTAGTGTGCGTGCATAGCCAGAGGTTAACACTCTGACAGTGTATCTTTAAAGAACAGAGAAACTTTCATGTTGGTGGGGAAAGAGATATTTAGAGTCTTCATTACTCTTACATGATGAAGGGGATGTACAGTAAAACTGTAATAGATTGACGGATCATGAATCCAACTAGGGTTATGGACTCAGTTTTTTTAGAAAAAAAAATCTGACTGGCTGATGTCCAGATGGCAATGAAACTCTTGTTATCATTTACCTTAAGCACTCCTAGTACTTTCACATGGTATTACTGGCTTTGGCATGCATCTTTTTAGAGTTATGAATGGAAATGCTCCCTTATTAAATGGTTAACTCTCAGCACCGTTAGAACTTTGTCCTAATATTATTTGAATTTTTGCAGGCGTCGTGTCATACAGGTATATGCCAATGGTGCTCGTGTGCTTGATGGTTCCTTCATGACACAAGAGCTAAACTTCACTGTGCACACTTCAGAATCTTCATTAAGTTCTGAGCCTCTTGCAGCGGCATCTGTGTCAATTGCAGATCCATATGTTCTTTTGAAGATGGTTGATGGAACCATTCGGCTTCTCATAGGAGGTATGGTACATGTACATGCACTAGTTATGTTAGTTTTCATCCATGCTTCTTTGTGGTGCACTTATTTAAGACCAATTTGACTTTGAATTTAACTGTACCAATTTAATTACAATGTGCAATGGGTAGTCAATTGTTGGGAGATGGTAATGCCAGAAATTTTGCTGAGCAAAGCAGAAATTTGAAATTAATTAGGCATATCTTGACATGGGTCTGGATGTAACAAATCTAATGTCCAATTAGGCTTTGCGAGCTTTGGACGTGGCCCTTTTGGACATTGGACATCCAAGACAAGACGATCCAATAAAGTCCAATGTTCATTGGATGTCTTTGGACACTGGTTTTTGCTTTTACGCCCTGGCAGGCGTGCTGCATCCGTGTGACGTCGCGAGGCCCCTAGCACCACCGCCGGAGCACTACGCTGCACTGCTGCCCTGCAGCACTGGATCGACGCCCCTGGTCACGCCGCCACCTGATTGTTCCATGCCTAGCAGGCTTCTACCGGTGCCACTTGTACACAGCGAAGCACCTGCAGCACCCCAAGGCTGCTTCTCTGTTTCTCTGTTTTTGTTCACGCCCACCATTACGAACAGACTAAGGGAATGCAAAACGCCTTGAACCAAGGCAAGGGAAAACCCTTACAGACCATACAATCCCGCCTGTTTCCCCTTGGAACCTAAAAACTTAAATTCTTGCCAACCCGCTAACCATTTATCGCATTAGAGATCATTAACAATAACATAGCAACATTTTTACAAATTCTTTTTGCACTTGTGTAAAATGTATTGTCACATGTACCCTTGAGGCTTTGGACAAAAATACTGAAACGGAGGCGGTCATTGATTCAGTAAATTCCTATCCATATTACTGCCAAGTATGGCTGGGACTTGGGCCGGGCCGTGCCGGCATGGCCTGGAGTTGTTGTGCCTCGTGTTGCTTCAGGTCTAAACTTTTAGGCCCAAGCACGGCCCATGGCACGGTGGTCCACCTTTGTGCCGTGCCAGCCTAGGCATGACCCTCATTGGTCATTACATGTCCTTGTCTTGTTTGGGTGCTCTTATGCCTACATAGATAGTCATGTCGCATCAAGAGTCAATCATTGGCCTTTGTGGAGAATCCATTATATGTGCTGAGAGAAAATAAGAGAATAGATGTGCACAATGCTTCAATTCAAAATTTACTCTATGGAGAAAAATAATTTTGTTATAAAGGCATCGTAGATGAAAGATAGTGTGGCCATATGGAAATTAGTATATATATCGAATGAGTTATAGACTGCTTACGGTCCTTTGTCATGCCGTGCCGGTCCAACATACGTGCCGTGCCGTGCGGCCCATCGTGCTGAGATCCTAGGCACGACACGGCCCTCGCGTTCGTGCCGTGCCGTGCTGTGCCGTGCTTTGGTGGTGCCAAAATGTCGTGCTTCGGGTGGCCCATAAACAGGACGGCCCAAGTCCCAGCTCTACTGCCAACAGTTGGACTGGTAGTAAAATTTGTTGATCTAAATTGGTATCCACTAGGACTGGATCTAAATGATACCCAACAGTTGGACTGGTAGTAAAATTTGTTGTGACAAATAAACATCACCAGCATTTGAACCTTTTCATTTTGCCACTCAGAATATCCTCTCACTGGGTGCTCTCACTGAGGCTATGTTCGGCTGACAGGGTTTTCATCCCCAAGGGGGTTTAATCCAGAGAGGGTTTGAGTGAGCCCCCCATGTCATTCAACCCCCTCTTCTTAATCCCTCTAAACAATAATGTGTTTGGGCTCAGGTTTCCATGCAAAAAGCACAACCAGTCCTGGTAACAAATTTTATATTCAAAATAACATACACTGAAACACAGACTATAAGTACTAATCTACCACTGGTTTTTATCTTCTTATGGCCTGGGACCTCAACCAAAAATTTGATAACATAGTAATCATGAGCTGCAAATTTGCCGAACCAAGAATCATTAAGTGCCAAGCAATTTGTGATTTTGGGAATGACACACAACAGCAACGTAATATGATTTGCTCTAGTTCTGACAAGTCTAACTACAAGTCTTAACTATTGCAACATAAACAATAAGCTTGGACCATAAGCATCAACAGATCCTTCGCAAAAACACAAGCTCAGTGCTCAAGTTGCATGTCGTCTTCTTCACGTCAGACTTGGCAACCTGCATGGCAAACAAAATGCAAATTAGAACATAAGTACTAAACTAGCCATTGCTTACACATATCAAGAACCAGCAATGCACTTACGCACAACAGGCAACACCTACCAAAAGTAGTACAAGAAATGAGGAATCAGATCCTCCTATAGTACTAGCTTATTGTTTCTCTGTCACAGTATTATATTTATTGTTTGCATGGTCTAACCAAACTGTTTGAAGAAGCTATAAAATCAGCAATCAGCAATAGAAGGGAAGGTAGAGAACCTTCTATGCTATTTTATTTTGCAACAACAAGGACATCTGGTTATATTTTTATGCGGTTTAGGAAGGCAATGGTAGCTGCATAAAATTCTTCCTGAAATCACATATGACGCTACAAACTGGTAGTGTGTATAGGTGCAATAACCTAATAAAACATTATGTACTTTTTAGCAGCACTCCTTGTGGCATAAAAAGCATAAAAGAACTCCGGCAATGATAGACCCAACCACTGTAAAAAAACCATCCTTTTTTGTTTCTGAATATGACGTGCCCTGAATGTACAACCTGTCTTCTCTTCTAAGTAAAAGAGACAGTAGACTGACCAACAACAACAACAACAACAACAATAGCCTTTTGTCCCAAGCAAGTTGGGGTAGGCTAGAGGTGAAACCCAATAAACAGAGGTCAAGGTTCAGGCACATTGATAGCTAGTCTCCAAGCGCTCCTATCGAAAGCTATTTCTTTGGAAATATTCCACTCCTTTAGATCTCTTTTCACCGACTCGTCCCAAGTTAGTTTGGGTCGACCTCTACCCCTCTTTACATTATCGATCCGCCTTAGAACTCCAATACGCACAGCCGCTTCAGGTGGCCTCCGTTGGACATGACCAAACCATCTCAGCCGATGTTGGGTCAACTTCTCCTCAATTGGTGCCACTCCCACCTTCTCACGTATATCTTCATTCCGGACTCTATCCCTTCTTGTGTGTCCGCAACACCACCGCAACATCCGCATCTCTGCTACACTCAGTTGCTGGACATACCGCCTTTTAGTAGGCCAACATTCAGCACCATATAACATCGCCGGTAGACTGACCGCGAAACTGAAACGCTGCAAAGCATAGAAATAGTCCAATTAAGTTTATATGCAGTTAGGCTTTCCCTGCATATTTGCCTAAAAATATTTTCAACATTTGACTACAACAAGAGCCATAGAACAGCAGTAGTTTTGAGTGTCAACGCAATACATCTGAATGCATACAATGCATGAAAAGCACCAATAGTCCCACACGTCTAGTTTTTAGGACGTGTCTTGTGTCCTGGAATTTTAGTCTTCCTATCTCAAATTAAGATATTCACTCTGAACAACCTTTGAGCTGGCAGAGGCAGCACATGAGCAAACTTTGGTATGCTCCTAACCTACTATTGATTAGTGTGCACAGCAGCACTGCCAAAATCCATAAACAGTCAGACCATCAGGGGGCACAATGATCGTATCCTAACGACCGTACTGAATTCCAAGCATCCTAAAGCAAAGTTGCTGATCAAGTAGTATCCCAGATAAAAGAAGCTGGCATGCACGCATCCTAGTTTGACACATGGAGATTATCCTAATTTTAAGTAGCTTATTAGAAGAACACATGCTTAAAAAAGGAATGGAAACTAAGACAGCAAGCTGCAGTATTCAGAACAAAGAAGGGAAACTAAGCTGCAGTTCTAAGTATTCAGAACAAAGAATGGCACAAGGGTAGGGCCATTCAATTTGAAAGTATTGTTAACCAAGTCAGGTGGTGCTTCTCAAGAAAAATGTTGACACTGGCTTTTTGCTCACTGCAAAAACAGTTAAAACAGATCTAGCCTTTGCACTCACATATGGAGTCAAACTCACAGAACAAATATTAACACATTAAGAAAGACCAGTATTATTTTTTCTAAAAGAAGTATGAACTGAAAAAAAGGCATATACAAGTATACACATGCAAGATCAGCCAATATGGAGATGAGAAGTTGGCTGCCTAGCATATCACACATACAATTTTTGATTTACATGCATAGATAGCTCAGATTAGAAGGGTATCATCATACTGATCTACTCAGCTCTTTAAATCAGATTATAGGTGAGCGTGTCATTGAGATACTTGATCAGGTGACTCCAGTGGTGAAAGAAATGTTCAGTTTCACGGAAAACTCCAGGCAGAATCATCAGCTTGATCTCCATTTTCCCTCAATAGACTGCTCAGATTTCCTCTTGATCCCATGTATCCCAACCACAACTGCCCCAATCACGAAATCCAAGAAGAGACGCAAGAAGCGCCAAACCAAATCAAGAACCGAATTACCGAATCAACATCCATCTAACTGACCTCTAGGCAATTCCACATCACAACAGGAAACACAAACATATGATGTATGATCCCATGATGACAAGAACAAAAAAAAAAGATGCCCCACAACTCTTCTCGATCTACATGTGCTCTGCATGCTCTCGCTGCTGCCACTGGCAGCTGGCAAGAAACCCATGAAACCCTAGGACACGGGATAGCCATAGGACATGGAAGAGGAGAACGGAAGGAACGGGACGACTCGAAACTCACCGGCGAGAGGTAGCTGCCAGAGTTGACAACAGCCGGCGCTGCATCGCCGTCGTCGCCACCTACCAATCTCGCCGCGGCTGTGCCGGTTACTCCTTTCGCGGCATCCCATGGGGATTAGATCTGGGTGGCGAGGGAATGGTGGCCCATGGAGTGCCTCATCCGTGCTCCGCCCGGAACGGCGTCGAGCGTCAGCTCCTCCGCCTCGTGTGAAGCAGGAGCGACGCCTCCCTCGGCCTTCTCGGGTGGATTGTTTCTATGCCTCCTGTGTTGGGGGTGGAATCCCGGGCCGGGTTGCAAACCCGACGGGGGCTAAACAAATGCACCAATTTTCGTGGTCCGGGATCTCTCCTAGGCTGAAGTGATCTCCGTGGATCAGGCCACAATCCCGTCCAGGGACTGGCAAAACGAACTAGGCCTGAATGTAGGCTGAAGCTACCCTATGGCATATTATCAATGATGTTTAGATGTAATTAGCTTTTGATGGAATTCTATGCCACATGGAATTTTGATGGATATAGGCGACATTATTCGATGGTGCACCGTTCATAGATTAGCACCGAAAGTTACACAAATACTGGTGCTTCCTCTTGTAGAATTTTGAGGAATTTCTTTACTTTTAAATAGAAGCTAAGCTATTCAGTTTCATCTAGATTCTTTAGGTGGCCTACCATGCCCAATTCATGATCTGTCTTTGTCGTTGCCAGTTAATTTGATTCCATTGGAACCTTTACTTTGTTTGTTGTAATTTTATCATTTTTTTTGTAAAAATGTAACTTGAATACATTTTATCTTCTTCTGAAGCAGATCATTCTACCTGTACTATTTCTGTCAGTGCTCCTACCATATTTGTAAGCTCAAGTGAGCGAATATCTTCGTGTACACTTTACCATGACAGAGGCCCTGAGCCATGGCTAAGAAAGGCGCGTACTGATGCATGGCTATCCACTTGTATTGGAGAGGCAACTGATGGCAATGATAGTTCTTCTCATGACCAGTCAGATATATATTGCGTAATTTGCTATGAAAGCGGTAAACTGGAAATTTTTGAAGTGCCCAGTTTTAAATGTGTGTTCTCTGTGGAAAATTTTGTTTCTGGGCCAGCTATTTTGTTTGATGTCCTTTCCCATATTTCTACTAAGGATGTTGTAATAGGAGTTCCAGATGCTACTAAAGTTTCTGTGAAGAAAGAGGAAGCGAATAACATTAAGATAGTTGAGCTTGCAATGCATAGATGGTCTGGTCAGTTCAGTCATCCATTCCTCTTTGGATTATTGAATGATGGGACATTGTTGTGCTACCACGCTTATTGTTATGAAGGTTTGGAAAGCAATGCACAATGTGCACGTTTGTCACCTCATGGTTCATCTGATCTTGACAACACCAGTGATACAAGACTCAGGAATTTGAGATTTTGTCGAGTTTCAATTGATGTCTCATCACGAGATGACATATCAAGTTTTGGACGACCGAGAATAACAGTTTTCAATAATGTTGGAGGTTATGAGGGATTGTTTCTTGGTGGCCCAAGGCCAACCTGGGTTTTTGTTTGCCGACAGCGATTTCGTGTGCACCCACAGGTATGCAAATGCTATGCTCAAACTGTTGATGTTTTTTTTTTGATATTTGGGGCATCTACTTTTCCCTCAATATGCTTTCATGGCTTACAAGCAATGTCATTCTCTTATTGAGTTTTTGATAGTGAACCTAACTGTTACTCTGCCAAATTTATCTTTCATTCCGCAATCTAAAGGACAAAAAAGGTTCTCTTGCTGTTTTTCAAGTAGATGTGTTTGACTATTCTTATTGTTTGTTCAACTTCATATAGTCTATCCTGATTCCTCAGCCTCTTTGATTTGCATTGGACTGAATGCTAGATCTGTCAGAATTTATATTTTGTTTCTTTCATCCTCAAAAGTGTATATTATGTTACGTACTACACATCTGAAATACTACCAGTGGAGTTGACTGTCTTTCCTTGGGTTATCCAGAAATAGGAATTACATACAGCTTGAACTATTCCTCTTTTAAACTATTGCATTTTGCAGTTATGTGAAGGTCCTATTGTAGCCTTTACCGTTCTCCACAATGTCAATTGCTGCCGTGGCCTTATATATGTTACTTCTCAGGTAAGTTGTTTCTGTATGCAATTTGTTAACATAGTACTCCATCGATTTCATAATGTCAACCATACGCAGTGGACCAAGGAAGTACGAGTCCCAAGAAAAAATCAATGTGAAATGACCATCCACTTGAAAAACGGAGGAGAGTTGCGCTTCATTATATTAAAAAAAAAAACTCGACCTGTGGGGGGTAAGACAGCCCCCGGGCATTTTGTTAAGAAGACCTTCTCACGCAGGTCGAGAAAACCCCCGAACCCCTGCCCCACCCTTACACAGCGGCACCGTAGCCCGTGTGAGAACGACCAACGACCTGGGCGGCCCATCAGAGGGTCTTCAGGTCTGAAATTCCAAGTCCATCCAACTCAGGGGGGCGGCAAACCTTCTGCCAAGCAAGCAGACAATGCCCACCCTGTGCATCTTTTCGACCACACCAAAGAAAGCCCCGCCAAATTTTGTCTATAGCTTTGATAGCCCATGGCTGGAAGTCAATGGCCTTTAGGAGATAAAAGAAGCATGGCTGTTAGCACAAACTGTACCTGCAATATTCGACCAGCACGTGTCATCAGGTCCACTTCCCACCCAGCTCGTCGGTCTTGGATTCTGTCAACAGTTGGTTGGACTTGCTCTTTTGTGAGCTTTCTTAAAGAAAAGGGCAAACCCAAGTATCTGCAAGGGAATTCAACAAGTGCACAAGGAAGTAAATCCTGCAGGACCGCCAGCCCTTGGTCACCACACCTGATGGGTAGAACATTACTCTTTTGGAGATTGGTTCTAAGACTAGAAATCATGTGTCCCAGAAATCATGGGTAGAACATCACCAAGATGAATAGCATTGGGGATAGCGGATCTCCTTGCAGACCCACGCCGGTGGGAGATATGTTCCCTAGGCATCCCATTCAGAAGCACTTGAGTGGATGAAGTATATAGTAATCCACTAATGATGTCCCTACAGACTTGGCCGAAACCCAGGGATTGCAGCACTTCTAGGATAAAGGGCCACGAGACCAAGTCAAAAGCCTTAGAAATGTCCAATTTGAGGACAGGTGGCTGCTTTTATTGATAAAATTATCCTGGATAAAATGGCGTTTTATGAATGCATTTTGGTTTGGTGATACCATTTGGTGCAGGTGGCCTGCAAGACGGTTCACTAGTAATTTAGTGACCAACATAAAAAACCTGCTGGCCAACAATATAAAATGGATATCATGGCTTCTGTTTCGGCGATATGGAGCAGAAAATTCATGAATTTTGGGATTCTCAACACGGCCTATATAACTCTACTCCAAAAAAGGAAGCTGCTGACCAGCCTAAGGACTTTCGGACAATAAGTCTAGTACACAGCTTTGACAAGCCAATGACTAAATTACTAGCGAACCGTTTTGCAGGCCAGCTGCACCAAATGGTATCACCAAACCAAAATGCATTCATAAAACGCCATTTTATCCAGGATAACTTTCGGGAGGAGACTGCTCTGGCCAGGTGACACCATGGAGAGGTAGGGAAGGAGAGGAATTGCCGGATTGAGGAAAAACCTACGAGGAGCCGCCCGTGCCCGAGATGTGCGCCGCACCGGCGCCGTGCAGCACCTGCTCGCCCCGCGGGAAAGGCCACCACCCACACGTCCACGTGGAATTGCTGGGCCCGTGTTGCGCCCGCACGCGACGCTCCTCTGTGCTCCCGCTCTGCGCGAGGAAGCCGTGGGACCTGTTCGGGAAGATGCACTGCCGCTGCTCGGGAACTCGACCGCCCCGGCACTAGGTCACGCATGTGCTCCGCGGGGAAGGAGGAGAGCCGCTGCCGTGGAAGGGCCCACGCGCGCGGGGGAGAGGATAGCGAGGGTCGTTTGGGTAATGCGTCGCCGGCGGGAGGGAGAGAGGGCGGCCGCCGAGATTCAGTCGGAGCCGCGGGGAGGAATCGGGTACAAGAGAGAAGAGGATAACAGGCACTGAACTAAGTTTGGAGTGGCAAGAAACCCTAGGCTCTTGATGCCAATTGTTGGTCCAAATGGATTTGCATTACTCTCTCAAGAGGCCCAAAGGCTGGTCATGGTACATATATAGCCCAAAGGCCATATTCCAGGGATTATCCTACTCTTAAGATACAAGCATATTATAGTGAATATGCTACAACAGACGACACTAAGACACATTTAGACCACGCTAATACATAGAGCATATCCTATAGAATATGACGATGGATGTTAATGCACTTCTTATATCTATGGTGGTGGTGCACCTCCAGAGCTACTGCTATGATTTGTTAGTTACATGGCAAGTCTTCTAGTTGCATTACAAAGTGGAGTCCGAGTAAGACTACAATGAGGAGTCCTAGTAGGATCCTATATTCTCCTTCCTTGAGGGTGTACCTAGGGGGACCCTATCTGACAAACCCCAAGCACTTCGTAGTCGAACAACAACTTTTTTTTGAACCTACGGCCTTCTGCTTAGGAAATAGTCTTCCGCCTAGTGCCTTCTAGCCTCATCCGAGTTCTTCAAGTTTCATCTGAGTTCTTCGAGCTCCATCCGAGTTCTTTTAAGTTGTGTCAGAGTAGTTTATTCTTTTGATTGCTAAGAGGCTACGAAGTACTTCTATCTTGGAAAATCGATTGAATGGCTTCAAAAGGTGCATCCAATGGATGTAGCCCCCGAGCCTCAAACCGATTGATTACCAGTTGAGTTTAGGTTCCAGCTATCTTTAGTTTTGTTCTTTTGTCTTGAGAAAATCAACGGCGGGCACCGAGTATGTGCACCCGTTGGGTGTAGCCCTCAAGCCTCGAAGCGAATGGTTCATTCGGTCCGAGGGTCAGGAAACATGACCCTATTGGTAGCTCCAATCAAGCATAGATATTCGAGTACCAACTAGTGCAAGTACTCGGCTGTCATCATGGCATCGCAAGATCCGAGTATTAATTGGTCAAGTACTTGATGGACAACCCTGCATGATAAACATATAGTGCGCCTCGGTCTCTTTCTAAGTGTGCAGCCCAGGGTAGTTAGACCATCACGCTCGCTCCCCACGAACCATGGTCAAAACGCATAGAGCATATTGTCTCATTCATGTATGTATGACTTAGGTCGACAGGTTAATCACGGCTTGCGATATGTGACATTCTCCCAAGTACCTCGATTATAAAGATTAGATGGAGAAATAATAAAGAAGTTGGCGAGGGTATGTTGAGGGGCAGCCCATGGCTGGCAGTTTGGGACTTGGTGCCCCCATGCGAGGGTGACATCGGAGCACTGTTAGCCGACAGCCCCTATTAATAACATGATATAACCACATCTGTTCTTTCAATGCTTTTAAATTTAGGGGTAGTGAGTGAGTGGAAGACATTGCATTAACTATCTTGATATCCTCAATGGACAAACATTGTGAAATGTATTCTCCCAAGTGCATGGACACACCTAATTACCTAGTGGAATGCAGTAGTTTAGATACTGATTTTGCTTCCATTTTGAAACCATTTGAGATTCATGTATTATGTTCTGCAGGGTTTTCTGAAGATATGTCAGTTGCCATCAGCATATAACTATGACAACTACTGGCCTGTTCAAAAGGTAAAAATAGTTTTTGCACACATATACTAACATTGTTTGAAGCATTTTGTTTTGTACAGAAGTTTTATTTGTTGCACTTTTGTAGGTCCCCTTGCATGGCACCCCGTATCAGGTCACATATTATGCAGAGCAGTCCCTGTATCCACTTATTGTCTCTGTTCCTGTAAGTACAATGTAATTTTGGTTTGGTCCTGTAAGTACTATGTACTGTCTTGTGGTGTCTGTTCATGTAAGCTTTGAACTGTCTAATACTGGTTTACTGCTATCTTTGATTGTGCTTGTCAGGCTGTTGATTGTTGGATAAATTTTTTTAGTTCAAGGTTCTTTATTTATTTTGCTGCAGGTTGTTCGCCCCTTAAATCAAGTTCTTTCTTCTATGGCTGACCAAGACATAGAGAACGATGTTAAAATTGGTGATGACCTCCAAAAGGTTTATACTGTTGATGAATTTGAGGTTCGCATTATGCAGTTGGAGAAACCCACTGGACGTTGGGAGACAAGGTTCACAGTTCCAATGCAACCATTTGAAAATGCTCTAACAGTGCGCATTGTTACACTGCAAGTATGTATGTTTTCTCTCTTCATACAGATATTGCATTCAGCTAAAATATTATTGACCATACGATTATTGATTTTCACCTCAGAACACAACCACAAAGGAAAATGATACCCTGATGGCGATTGGAACTGCTTATGTTCAAGGGGAGGATGTTGCTGCTAGAGGAAGGGTGCTTCTGTTCTCTTTCAGTAAAAATGAAAATTCTCAGAATCTGGTACTCTAGGGAGCATTGTGGACATATTTGGATAAACTTTCTGCTGTTATTTCAATTACTACCATGTTTATTTGGTAAGGTGTCAATGTTACTTTCAGGTTATGGAAGTCTACTCAAGAGAGAGTAAAGGTGCTATATCAGCTGTTGCCTCTCTTCAAGGTCATCTACTGATAGCTTCTGGTCCTAAGATCACATTGAACAAATGGACTGGCTCTGAATTGACTGCCATTGCATTCTACGATGCTCCATTGCATGTTGTGAGCCTGAACATTGTAAGTTCAGCAAAAACTTCATTTTGATTTACATGTAGTGCTTAAGAACCTCTGGTTTTGCTTTTGATAGTTAACAAATTTTTCTTCATTGCCGTAGCTAGTGCACCTTAGTCTTTGAAAACTACATTTAGATGGCAAGTCAAAACTGGTGATAATCATCATTGCTGTTGGCCAACTTCAAAACATTCAAGCTTTCCTTAGATTGTCCCCACTTTCTTACTTTTGCTGATCCTAGAGATTACTCTTATTCGATTTAATACCAGCACTTGGAGACCATAACATAATTTCAATAATCTATCTGTACGCCAGAATTGTACAAATACAATGGGATGTAAAACTTCTTGGTGCATTACCTCTTATTCGACCTTATGACCAGCTCTTCAAGGCCATTCCATAATTTCCATAATGTATGTGTAAGCTAGAATTGTACAAATACAATGGGATATAAAACTACTTGGTGCTTTTAATGGCTGACTGATAGATTTGAATTGATTAAGTTTGTAATAAGAATTTTTTTCCTGAACATGCAAGAGATATTATATTAAGAAGAAAAAGGAAGACTCATACAAGCCCATTAGTGCAGGGTTATAGTACATTAGGATCACCAATGTGCGAAAAATAGCTACTACTAGTAACTTATACACAACGACTATGGCCAAATTCCATAAGACAAATGCAATCCTGAACTCCCCTCTCTAAATAATTGAAGAAGATGTAAGCTAGTGAGTATTATGAACAACTATTGTAGTTACATGAATCACTGGGACATAGTCTATGTGCTATTATTATTTGACTTCAGAGGAAAGGTATTATTTGTCTTACTGTTTTTCATCACATGGCCTTTTTCTTTGGTTAAAAGCATTTCTATTTCACCAAATCTAGATGTATTAACTGCTTGGTGACCTTTAAAGCCTTGACAGAAATGCTTTACTAAAATTAGGATTTTGTTCGCTTTATAACTCTCCAACCCTTTATTGCCATGTGCCATATGAGAACTTCCATTGACTAGCTTACGATTCCTAGGACTAGCACATTTGTTCAGAGTTAGCGTTCCTGTATATTGGAGCTTGCGGTGCGTAGGAAGTAGTGGTGATGTGTGGGCGGACGGGGCTTAGGATCCTGTCGCCGGCGAGGCTGGAACGCCGTCGCGCCAACCGGCAAGGAGAACGAGACGAACACGAGAGGAACTGCAGACAAGGAGCGTCGAGAGATTCGATTATCTCCAACGTGATTTACTTCTTACAGGATCCAAAGCATATAAAGGGTACCAATTCAAATACAATGATAACTGCCTAGTGCAGAATCCTAACTGCACACAACGAGTGTACGGCGCGTCGCGATCCCGAACGCGCCCGACGTCGCTTGCTCAGCCACTTCTGTTCCGACGCGTGTAGACCTTGCCGACCATCACATGTATTTCTTTCTTTACAAAATGACTTGTCAAGTTATATTTGAAGTTTTAGTCCCTCTGATTGCAGATATAGCTCATTTAGGACATCAACATGATCTCCAAACTCCAATATGACACTGAAAATTGCACTTTTGTAAAATTATAATATTTTTAATAGAGAATCATGTATTATGAAATTATGTTTCATGGTCAATCTATTGGCGTTAATCATGTATTGTCAATGCATATAACTTTTCATATATTGACGAGACAAATTTAATAAGTTTGGCCCACAAGATTACAAGAATCCTCAAACGACCTACATTGGAATCTTAGGGAGTACTTAACGATCATGTGCCGGTTGTCATATTTGATTGTTTGATCTTGTTGTTCCATTGGTTTGGTTCATTGTCATTGCAGTGATGTGTTCTTTTTTGTATGTAAGCTATGTTGCAGTAGGCTATTGCAGTTCTGTAGCAATACAATAGCTGACATTCTTTCCATGACTGAACAGGTGAAAAACTTTGTTTTGTTTGGTGATATTCACAAAAGCATTTATTTTCTTAGCTGGAAGGAGCAAGGTTCTCAATTGAGTCTGCTGGCAAAAGATTTTGGGTCACTTGATTCTTTTGCAACTGAGTTTTTAATTGATGGAAGCACCTTGAGCCTTGTAGTCTCAGATTCTGATAAGAATGTGCAGGTAGATTTCTTTCTCATCCTTGAACTCATCAGCAGAACCTTTACATTCGATCTTTACATACTCTTCTCCCATCTGCCTGTCAATTTGTTTGCAAAGTATATGTCGGTGGTACTAGTTCAAAACTGTGTTAGCAGCTTGGAGCATCATATTTTGACTTAGTACAGGAATGGTTCTTGCAGGATTATTCATACCTGGGTATGTCAACCTAGCGCTCAATATTTATTGACTTAATAAATAAATTAAATCGTGATCAGTCTTCAAGAAATTACTAGACTGGCAGCTTGATGGTGCTGAGAAACCACCTAGATGGCTGACTTAGAAACCCTTGTGAAAGTCCATGTGCACAAGAGGGGTGAAGGCCGGTGCACTTGCATGGTGCTGTTAGCAATGCTCATGATTGAGCTAGAAATAGGGGTAATGAACATAAGATTTTGTATGCTAAGGTCATTGTTGACCTCATCCATGCAACCATGCAAGGGTTAAGGCTATGGTCAAACCATAGGTTTATGGCCATGGTTATGATCATGAATGACCCTTCCATGGTCCTTATTGCAACCATTAGAGAGGAATGTCAATAGGCTACAATTAACTCTATGTTTAATTCCCCTATTGTAATCACCCTATAAAAGGGTCCTATGAGATCAATGAGAAGACAAGGATTGTCACCATTTGTCACAACTCTCTTGTCTCTCTTGGCCACTCAAATGCTAACACGTTATCAGCAGCTCTTTCTACTGAGCAAGAGAAGAAAAACACCGGCAACTTCAAGGGTAAGATGGCACGCTTGCCTGCTTCATTTGTTGGTGGTTCCTTTCTTCCTCGTCACCTTCGCGCTCGCCATCTTCGCCGTGTGATGCACCAGCAGCTCGACACACTCCTCCGGGCTTCGGTGCATCGTCCTCAACGTGGTTTTGCTGTACCCCAAGGTCTCCTATCCGCTTTGTCAGCCATGGAGGCCGACGCCACGATGATGGCGCCGCTGCCCGTGGAGCCGCTAGAGCTAACCATGGACTTCCAGTGTTTCTTGACACTTGCACTGCATCAGAATGCATTCTGGTGGGGTCACCACGCCAGTGTGAGTCCCATGGGTGGACTGCAAGGGTGCGGATTGCCTTCGATGGGCAGCCACAAACCCTTACAATATGTTGCATACAAAGTGATTTTTCAGATGGTTGATGCATTCAAAACTTGGCATGAACGCCTTGGCCATCCTGGCATAGGGATGATGAGAAAAATCATGAGCAATTCAATTGGACATGATATGAGCGACAGAAAGTTACCAGAATCCTCATATTTTGTGTGCACCTCATGTACAACCGGAAAATTAATTTTGAGACCCTCACATCTCAAAATAAAGACTGAGCCACTCAAGTTTTTTGAACGCATTTAAGGTGACATTTGTGGCCCCATTTAACTATTGTCTGGACCATTTAGGTACTTCATGGTTGTAATAGATGCATTCACACGATGGTCTTATGTGTATCTATTATCAACATGGAACCATGTTTTTGCAAAATTGATAGTACAAGTCTTAGAGTAAGTCATCCTGAACACCAGATAAAATTGATCAGATTGGACAACGCTGCAGAATTTTCCTCCAAAGCCTTCAATAATTATTGTATGGCATTAGGAATTGAAATTCAATATTTTATACCATATGTTGATACTTAGAATGGCTTAGCTGAATCTCTCATAAAGAGAATAAAGCTCATTGCGCTAGACCACTATTACAAAATTGTAACCTACCAACCTTATGTTGGGGTCACGCAGTCTTACACGTTGGTGACTTGATACAATTGCGTCCAACTGCATACCATACAGTTTTCTCGCTGCAATTGGTTCGTGGTGATCCTCCTAGTATTTCCTATCCGCGGAAATTCGGTTGCGCTGTATACATACCAATGTCACCACCAAAGCGTAGCCCTCACAGGAAAATGGGGATTTATGTGGGGTATTTATCTCCGTCAATCATTAAGGATTTACTCACAGCCCAATACGCTGATTGTATCTTCAATGAAGAACATTTTATGGCATTAGGGGAGAATTCAAGTATCACACTGAATGCTTGGAAATAAATTGGGATGCCTTAAGCACCCAAAAGGAGGATCTTCGTACCATAGAATCCGAACTTCAAGTTCAAAAGGATCATTAATTTGCAGAGTGCTGCAAATAATTTGCCAGACTCATTTACTTTGCCGTAAAGAATAGAGATGCCAAATAAAACTATTCAACTTTCTTCTTCAAAAGAGAGTGAAAGAAGTATGGCAAATCCTCGCAAGCGCACGAGGAAACAAATCCTCTGACATAGTAAATGAAACTCAACATTAAGTTGAGAAACACCAAGTGGATTTACCCAATCCACCTCCCACATCAACTGTGCACTCAATTTCTAATGATGGGACATTGGAACGCCCCAACGCTGTCATAATAGGAAATACCGAATGGTCAACTAGGGTAAATGAAATTTTTGTAAATTATGTTGATTCTGGAGGATCATACGATCGTAAAACTACAGTTGACGACATATACTTTGCCTCATCAATTGCCGATACCATCCAAAATGATCCAGATCCAAAATCCATGACAGAGTGCAAAAAGCGCTCGGACTGGAACAAAGGGAAAGAAGCAATTGAAGCAGTTAGCCTCCCTCACTAAAAGAGAGGTATTTTCATCAGTGATACCTACACCTCTGAAAACTTTCCCTGTGGGTTTTAAATGGGTTTTCGTCCGGAAGCGGAATGAGAACAATGAGGTGGTGAGATATAAGGCGAGGCTTGTAGCATAAGGGTTCACGCAGAGACCCGACATTGATTTCAATGAAACATATCCTCCAGTCATGAGTGGAATTACGTTCCGATATTTGATATCAGTTGGTGGTGTTCGTGACAGCATATTTATATGGGTCACTAGACTCGGACATATATATGAAGGTCCATGATGGGATCCCTATACCAAATGATAGCACAAATCGCAATATGTATTGTGTAAAAAACTCAAAAGATCACTCTATGGTCTTAAACAGTTAGAGAGAATATGGTACAACCGACTGAGTGAGTACCTTCTGCGGAAAGCTTACTTCAATAATGATGATTGTTCGTGCATCTTCATCATCAGATCCTCCATAGGATTTTGCATTATATTAGTGTATATAGATGATTTGAATATCATTGGCAACACACAAGATATTAATGAAGCCCGTGATCATCTTAAGACAGAATTTGAAATGAAGGATTTGGGTGAAACCAGATTTTGCTTAGGTTTATAAATCGAGCACCTTCACTCAGGAATTCTAGTGCACCAATCTGTCTATATCCATAAATTATTGGAAAAATTCAATATGGATAAAGCATGTCCAAACAAGACCGCCATGGTTGTTCGTTCTCTCGAAAAAGATATGGATATTTCCCGAGCACGGGAAGATGGAGAAGAGATTGGGTACGGAGTACCCTTGTCTTAGTCTCCTCGAAGTACTCATGTATCTTGTAAACAGTACTAAGCCTGACATTGCACTTGCAGTGAATTTGTTGGCAAGACATAGTGCTGCCCCAACTAAGCGCCATTGGACCGGAGCAAAACAAATCCTTAGGTATCCTAATTGGCACTATGGATCTTGGCTTATTCTATAAGAAAGTTGATGATCCTAGCATGGTTGGATACACTGATGCTGGTTATATGTCTAATCCCCACAACGCCAGATGCCAGATCACAGACAGGTTTTGTATTCCCTCATAGAGGAACAACCATATCATGGAAGTCATCTAAACAAACATTAGTGGCTACCTTCACAAGTCATTCTAAAATCATAACACTATTTGAGGCATCATGTGAATGCGTGTGGCTTCGCAGAATGATAAACCATATTGAGAAATCATGTGGCTTCTTCAGAATATTCTTCCATTATCTATGAAGATAATGCTGCCTGTGTTACACAAATGCAAACAGGTTACATCAAGAGAAATATCACCAAACCTATTGTACCTAAGTTGTTTCATCCACATGAGCATCAGCAAAGTGGAGAAATAAACATCCTACAGACAAAGTCTTGTGATAATCTAGCAGATCTCTTCACTAAGTCTCTACCCGCTTCCTCATTCGAGAAATGTGTCAAGGGAATTGGTATGAGACGGCTTAGAGATTTGCAAAGTTCAGAGTGAGACTCTCTGAATGATGGACCTCGTTAGATGCTTCACATTGTACTCTTTTCTTTTGTGAGTTTTTACCATATGGTTTCTCGTACAAAGTTTTTAATGAGACAATGTCTAATACAAGCACATGTCTTATCTTATGTTTTTCCCATCAGGTTTTTCTAAATATAAAACATGGCATGAATTGTTCCATAAATCCTACAGGTTCATGATAGAATAATTATCAAACATATTATTCTTAATATTTTCCCATAGGGTTTTTGATGGAATTGAAGAACTTATGGATCTCTAGATGGATTTGAAGACAATTGGAATAGCGTGGAATAATAGATTGATTAGGTCAAAGGGAAATGTTACACATAAAGGCTGGCCCTTGGATAGGTTTATAGAAACACCACCAATCAGGGCTTGCCGACCTANAGGCAGCACTAGGGCTGGCTAGTCTTCCTCCCTGGCGTGCAATGCTTGGGTCCCACACTGGACCCACGGGCACAGGGCCCACATACAACACAAATTGTCTAACACCCCCCGCAGTCTGATCGTCTGCAGCCTGAACGTTCAGACTGGACCTGAACTCCGTGAACACTGAAGATGGCAGGCCTTTGGTGAAGATGTCGGCGTACTGAGAACTCGTAGGAACATGAAGAACGCGGACAGCTCTGGTAGCAACACGCTCCTGAACGAAATGAAGATCAATCTCCACATGTTTGGTGCATTAATGCTAGACGGGGTTGGCAGACATATAGATTGTGCTGATGTTATCACAGTAGACCAAAGTAGCTTGACGGACTAGTGTATGCAACTCAAGAAGAAGTTGACGTAACTAGGCAACTTCAGCCACGGCATTGGCAATAGCCCGATACTCGGCCTCGGCACTTGAACGTGAAACCGCAGTCTGACGCTTCGAAGACCAAGAAACGAGATTGTCGCCAAGGTATACTGCATATCCTGAGGTAGACTTGCGAGTGTCAGGACAGCCAACCCAATCAGCGTCGGAGTAAACCACAAGATCAGACTGAGCGGACGGGCGCAAGTGTAAACCCAGGTGAATAGTGCCTCACACATAACAGAATCCGCTTAAGGGCCGCAAGATGAGGCTCTCGAGGATCATGCATATGGAGGCAGACTTACTGAACTGCATAAGCAATATCTAGCCAGGAGAATGTGAGATACTGAAGAGCACCAGCCAAACTGCGGTAATCCGAAGGATCGGCAACAGGTGCGCCATCAGCAGGTAGCTTCGGATTGGTGTCAACCGGAGTTGTACAAGGCTTGCAGTCAGACATACCAGCTCGAGCAAGGATCTCCATCATGTACTGCAGTGAGAGACGAAGACCATCGCCTGAACGCTGCACTTGCATACCTAGAAAATGATGTAGCCCACCCAGATCCTTCATTGAGAACTCCTGTTGTAGGGCGCCAATGACATGGCGTAGCAGGGAGAACTATGTCATCCACGTAAAGGAGGTGCACAGTGTCTGCGCCCTGGTGATAGACGATCAGAGATGTGTCTGTTTTGGCTTCAACAAATCTGAGCTGCAAAATGTACGAGGCGAAACGACTATACCATGCACGGGGCGCCTGATTAAGACTGTAGAGTGATCGATTAAGCCGGCACATAATCTGGATGTTATGGATCCTCAAAACCTGTCGGCTGGGAACAGTAAACTGTCTCGGACAAATTACCATGGAGAAAAGTATTCTTCACATCAAGCTGGTGAATGGGCCAACTGCGAGAAAGTGCCAGGGACAGAATAGTACGAACTATAGCAGGCTTGACAACTAGACTGAAAGCCTCATCAAAGTCGATACCTAGGCGCTGAGTAAAACCGCGAAGGACCCAGCGAGCCTTGTAGCGCTCCAAAGTGCCATCAGCCTTGAACTTTTGTTTGAAGATCCACTTCCCAGACACAACATTGGCATGCGCGGTGGACGTGGAACCAAGTCCCCGGTCTGGTTTCGCAAGTAGGGCGTCGAAGTCCTCTTGCATGGCGTCGTGCCAATTGCAATCCGCGAGGCCATCGCGATAAGAGCGCGGCAGCGGCGACAGGGCGGTGGCGGTGTAGAGCGACGAAACCCGGAAACCATGCTTGGCCCGAGTTAGTCATGCCGTGTTGATTAGACACGGGCTGCACAGCCACAGCGCCACGAGGAAGTGGCGGGGGAGCAGCAGGCTGACGAGGAGACCTGATGGGCGCATGAAGAGCCCGTCGAGGTCTTGGACATGACGATGTCGAGGAGGTCGCTGAAGAGGGACCCGTACAGCCAGGAGACGCAGTCCATGCGTGTCCAGTCTGGGGAAGTGGGCGCCGTGGTGTCCTTGAGAACGTGCGCTTGATGGGAGTACTTCCTGAGGGTGAGAAGAAACTGCTCACGCCAGCGGGAGTAACTGTCGGAGTTGACGTCGAGGACGATGGGGACGAGGCTCCGGATGCTCTACACGGCAACGGCCTAAGAGTGCAGGTTCAGGAGGGCAGTAGCCTCGTGTAGGAGCATGGCGGTGGGAAGATCGCCGCTGGCACCAGCAGAGCCGTCGGCGATAGAGGTGTCGGAGGCGACGGAGTGAACGTCTTCGGCGGCGGCGGCTGCGGCTGCCTTGCGCTCGTGAGCAGCGCGAGCCAAGTCATCGCGAGCGCGGGCGGCGGCGGCGTCCCGCTCGGTGGAGGCAGCGGCGGCCTCACCAAAATCTTTTGTGGTTAATAGTGTAAGATGAGAACTTATTTTGACCAGTTTAGTGGAAGTTAGCTGGTCTTGCTATAGCTACGTTAGAAACAATTGTTAGCTCATAATACTTTGTATAATGAGCAATAAACTTTGAGAACAATGTCAAATTCATGGAGAACTATTGTTCTGTCATATTATTGGGAAACACTTCTTTGTAAAGCTAATTGCTTCTCTGCCCTAAAAAAAGCTATTCCTTCTATTCTTTTTCCTGACAATGTGTATTCTTGGGAACCTATTGTATGGGCTTTCGATATTTGTATTGCTGGCATCAAAACAATTAACACCGATTGCAATCCTATATTTTTTGTATAACAATGTTTCTTGTGTGAAT
Source organism: Alloteropsis semialata (assembly GCA_004135705.1). Taxonomy (NCBI): domain Eukaryota; kingdom Viridiplantae; phylum Streptophyta; class Magnoliopsida; order Poales; family Poaceae; genus Alloteropsis; species Alloteropsis semialata. Next base: position 14,435,460 of record CM014276.1, read on the forward strand.
CCTTTAGAGTATAAACTTCCAGCAAATTGGTTTACTATATTTTCCTTTTTCCATCTTAATGAGGTAACTTTCCAGTTGATTAGTTACATTTCAGTAGAGTAACAAATGATCCCATGCAGATTTTCTACTATGCTCCCAAAACGGTGGAGAGCTGGAAGGGGCAAAAGCTCCTTTCCAGAGCGGAGTTTCATGTTGGTGGCCATGTATCCAAATTTTTGAGACTACAGATGTTGCCCACACAAGGATTGGTGTCTGAAAAGACAAATCGTTTTGCTCTTTTATTTGGAACGTTGGATGGTGGCATTGGGTGCATTGCACCTATTGATGAATTGACATTTCGTCGGCTCCAGAGCTTACAGAAGAAGCTTGTAAATGCTGTCCCCCATGTATGTGGCCTGAACCCAAGATCATTTAGGCATTTCAACTCCAACGGCAAGGCACATCGCCCAGGACCGGATAACATCATCGACTTTGAGCTTCTTTCTCAGTAAGTAAATCTTCAATGCATTGTCTCGTCATTTTTCTTTATCCAGTTCAAAATAGAGGTATCTTGGAGTACTACCGAAATCCCTCCGTTCCATTATTCCATGGCCCCAGAAAACATTTCACAATGTCTGTCCATTATGAATAAATATCAAGAGTGTAGTTCTTGCAATATTTTCACACCCTACCTCAAACATAGCATTAAAAGATTTTGCTAGGAAGTATCAGTACTTTCTTTTTTATTTTGAGGGGGTACTAGTACTTCCTTGGTCAGTGCATAACAATGCAGAATCGAAATAGTAACTTTTTTTGCACGAAACTATAATTCAAGGGAATAACTGGTACCAAATCAGAAAGAAATATGTTTTAACCCAAAATTGTGGACAAACATAATCTTGCATAGGAACTGAAAAACTAATTCATTTTCTTGAATAATTCATTTTTTTTAAGTTAGCAGACTTAGAATTGTATTGATCCAAACATAGCATTAAAAGAATTGCTTTCCTGGAAACTAACACCAGACTCTCTTTACATCCACTGTATATGTAATTAAAAAAAAGAACAAAATTCCACTCTTTGGTTTGTTTCCTGATAGACTATTGCCATAGCGGGAAGTTCTTGCATTCTTTATTAACCTTTTTGCCATTTCATGAATTCCTAAGCGTGCATTTTCCATTTTGTTCACCTTTTTGCAGGTACGAGATGTTGTCTTTAGAAGAGCAGCTTGATATCGCCCAACAGATTGGAACAACCCGCTCACAGATTCTTTCTAATTTTACTGACTTTTCACTGGGCACTAGTTTCTTGTAAGTCATTCTGATGGGGAAGTTACTGGTACTTGGTGCTCCCTGAAGAATTAGTCCTAGTTCCATCAACTTCACTACAGCAACTATTGTAAAGATGGCACTAGGCTGTTATTAATTATTAGTATTATACCAGCAATGTGATCGTAACGGTAATGAAATCAATTAACGGTGCTATCTGATACAATGTAATGATTGCCAGCTTTTGTTTGGTTGCCTCAGGAAACGTTTTTCATTTACGTTACAGATTACAGTGTTTGGATGGGAAGTGGGAACAACAGCGTCGCCTGCTGATAATTAAGAATGGGTAGCAGGCTTTGGACAGAACACCACATATATGACGTCTTGGAACAATTTTTCATTACTGGACATCCAGAAATTCAAATGACAACATTAGACCTTTCGGTGGATATGATCACATCTTTGTGACAAGAGGTGTACACCTTTGGCCTCACTCAAGGTAATGGGTGACCAAACCTAACGAGTCTAAACAAATTGGATCTTATTGCGTGACAAACAAATTTGGAAGTTCAAATAAACATAAACAATTTTAGTAGAATTCCATCTGATGATGACTCTTCGCCGAATGCTTGTGACATTCTTAGAACATTTGATAGTGACTCACTTTGTCCTTCGAGCATCATCAAATGAAGAACAAAATACCAACATTGGTAAAAGGAGTATATGCAAATGTGTGTTGGGATATAGCCGAAGGCAATATGCACAAACAATAGCTAAGACTGAGGAATGAAGATAAGCAACAATTAATTACTCATCAACAGTATTCTCCAGAATTAGCCCCTTACATGTTGGTGAGAGGCCCTTTTTTATAGGGAGGTCAGGAGACATCTTTACATTTCAATTATACCCTTGAAAACCGGGTATCATCTTCTAGACTATACAACCTGAGTCATTCAGGGGCATAATTGTACAACTACATCTCCCAGTGTGAATGCGTGGACTAGTGAATCTGCCTTTGACTCGGCTTGGACTTGGTCCATGCTGCCTTCACCGCGCTACTGGGGACTCCCGATGCCTTCACCATCGGGAGTGCCTTCGGGATAAAGACACCTTCTCCCTCCTAGTAGAGAGACCGATGCATCTTGGGCCTGGAGTTGTCTCGAGCCTGGGTAAAGAAATAGACCTTGTACGTTCTGATAATATTAGTTGGTTGCCTTCCGCAAACAAGTCTAGGTTGCTCTGTGCCCCGAAGACGACAGGCCGCCCCTTGACACCAAAACCTCTGGTGAAGGCGTTTGCCTTGTCATCTCATGTAGTGAAGGCAGAATCCCAGAGTCAGTGAACAAAATAAATGGGAGAAGGTGTTTTCTTGGCAGGCCAATCCCCAACAATGTGCAACACGAAAATGAACAAATGGCCAATATGCAAAGGGTTGTGTAAACAAATAATATCACACAGATGCAGTCAAATAGCATGTCCGTACTCTCACAAATAAGCTAGATCCATTGCATATACACTTCAATGATCCACCAAGCTCACAATGTGCAAGCAATCAATGAGTTAGCTAGCTACTTTTGGTCTAGGAATAATCTATGGCTAACCAATTTAAACAAACAGAAAGAGCAAATTTAGACTAAACTTTTTCATAGAAAAACGTAGAAGGTTTACATATAGAAGAGTGGATGTCAAACAATCAAGCAGCAGGCGCTGTGAACTCCTAAAGGTCCTACTTCAATACAGTACAAAAGAAAGAACTTACCGGCAAAATTATTTCTAAGAGTAAATTGCATCCACCATACAACAACTTGTATGGATGTATCACTTTAGTCCAACAAGTTGCAAAATGCGCAAGTGGATGCATGAACTAGCTAATTGTGTGCACGTACGGTCACCTGTATACGACAAGTGTATTTTGCCACGGTAATAGTGCACATGGACTGTAACTTAGGTCTGAGCATAGTTTTGAAGTCATCACAACAACGATATCAGACATTTCTCGCATATATAGGTAGCAGACGTGATTAGGCTGATGTTTAAGTACTTTTGCTGTCTTGCGTTTATTTTAAATGAGCTATCATGTTAATGCCAAGTTAAATAGTTCTCTGTGGGAGTTAGCTCTTGCACATGAGACCTGACTGCTTGATTACATACTATATGATCACAGAATTATATGGCTCGTGGATTGTTACATTTTTCAATCTTCAGTTTTATTTTTCTATGGAAGTTGTACGTGTTAAATGCATCTTCTAAGCAATGGTTGATTTTTGTTTGTTCTGGAAGATATACTTTAACTTAATGCTCTTCATATCCGCCTTTTGTATAGGATTAACGTTGTTGGTATTGTTCAATTTGAATCATGGTCAAAACATTGAAGATAAATGTAACACTGCTTCTGGATTTGCCACTAGTGTATTTTTTTTTTGGTGGCGTGCCAGTCTATTGCCATGGTAAAATACGCTTGGCAAGTTGGCGGTGTACATGAGATCGTACTTGCACATATTTAACAAGTCTATGCATTTATTTGCACATTTTATAACTTGTTGGACTAAAATGATATGAATATACAAGTTATTGTATGATGTGATGAGAACCCATAGGGGATTCCCCGATCTTTCGGTGAGGACGAACTGGATAACTCGATTTGAGGGAGAGAGAAGGTGTTGGCGGTCCGACTTCAGCAATCCAGAGACGCTGCGCCTTAGCAACCGATACACCTCTTCCCTGGTCGCCGCGCCCTTGCGATGCGCGACACCTGCCACGAGGGCACCCGCCCTGCAAGCAAATCAAAGAACTCGCAAGAACAAGTAAACAAGCATTGAAATCGCAAGGGGGAAATCAAGAACTCAGTCTGGATTGATCGAATATGGGGTTCGAATACAAGAAGACAGGCGGCTGGATCAGCACGCGCGCTCCAGGGAAAGTAGTGACAGCTATTTCACGAAAACAAAACCCAACCCTCCCATGGCGGCTGCTGGGCGTGTAAGTATTGGAAGGACGACTTCCAACCCTAGGACGTGCCCAAAGTGGGCTCAACTGGATACACGGCCCATTGGGCCAAAATAGTGGCGCAGCACCCTGGGCTGAAAACCCTTCTATAAGGACATGATGACTGCACCCAACTCAGAACAGGTATCATCATGAGGCCGGATCCGTTTGAAAGAGGACTTCATAAGCTTTCCGTGAAGTACTTGAACGTCCCAATCGGAGTCCGAATGAAGTCTTGACCGTTGTCACAAGTTGGTGCTGTCCTGCTGTCCGAAACCAGCCCACGCGAATCCGCTCCCCTTCTTATCCTCTCCATCATTCCTAAGCAAAACAAGAGTGCACGTGTTTCCATTGACGAAATATAATGGACAAGAGCTTAAGAATGAACTTACTTGATGATTGAGTTGACGGGCACGAGCGCGAGTAATAGGACCAGGTGGTGGAGATGTCGCAGCTGCCGGTTTAGGTGGTGGTGTGGATGTATCGTTGGTGTTGATGTCCTCATCGTGATAGGTACAGTTTACTCTATTTCTAACACCTAGAAGTGCTATAAAATGGGGAAACTATAAATTTGAATTACCAGCGTGCATGTTCCATACAAATTCTCTCATAAGAAGTTGAGCTCCCTGCTTGATTCTTACCTGTAAGAAGTGTTTATACTAATTAGTTTGCAGGTCATTCTTATTCAAAAAATACTTATAAATTCACAAGCGTCATGCCAAATTTAAATTGCAATCGCCCTTATATTTTTGACAAGTTTTGTTTGAAATATAGAATGGAGAGCCCTCAAAATCGATCACGATCAACGACCCTTGAGTCTTCACAGAGCCATCTCACTAATATTGCTAGCTCTACCATGTCACAAATTAAAATACTCCTAAAAGAAGTAACATCTCTAAATAAAGTCAGGTAGGGGCAGCCAGATCTATTCAGCATGGATCCTACACACATGACATAAGATTATCATGATAATCACACTGCAATAGTCTACTAAAAAAATCATATGTTCTTTTTATTTGTAACTTGAAATAGGAGGTTTGCACTTGGAGAATGAGATGCCTCACATCCGAGACTGCATAGAGCTGATGGTCCTATGGCACCTAAGAGTTCATGTATCCTAGGACTAAGAAGGAAAACTTTGGGAAGGTAAAGGGTCTCTACACTTACTATCAGATCATGAATAACTTTTTTAGAGTAACCCTTACACCTAGAGGAGGAAATCAAACAGATATATCAAAATATGATACTGCCACCTCCTAGAATTAATTTTTGCATTTGAGAATATTTGTGGGAGGAGATGAGAACCATATCTGAAAGTCCTCAGAGGCTTCGTGGTTTTTCACCTTAGATCATGTACATGATTGAGAAGACAATTGACAAGAAGTTTGTAAAGGGCACAAAGCATGAGCCATTGAGCATGAAACCACCTAAGCATGTTAGAGTTCCATCTCCAGATCATGATCAGCAGAGAAAGGAGAGAGAGCAGCAGCAGCACCTGTCAGCCACTGCTCAGCCAGAAATCAGTATTACCGGTTTGGGAAATTGGTCCCACCGGTTTGGGGCTGACCAACAGCAGCAGTCTTTGTTGGTATTTCTTACGGTCGCAGATAAATCTGCACGTACTCGGATACCGTTGTAGCTTTCACCCGGAAGTATTCAGGGTATCGAATCCACAGGGAACAAAAGAGCACTGTCTAATCACTAAAGTTGACCGGATCGATCGAGTTTATATGAAGGCTGGGTAGAGAGGATAACAGAGTTCTCTTATGTTTGCTTTGGGCACCGGGGTATCCTAGGCCTCTAGAAAATTGCCGGCAAACAGCTCTACGCCGTACCCGTACGTGGAGGATTACAAAGGACGGACAGGGCTGTCACCACCTGCCGTCTACCTCTACTAATACGTGGGACTACGAGGCAAACGAAGGTAGTCGATAACCTAAGCACCACGCTTAAGATATATACTACTACTCTAATCTTAGCTTGAGACTAGAGCACTCTATACACTCTATAAATAAAGCGACGAACCCACAAGCACAATAAAGAACTCAGCTTTCTATAACTCAGACTTAAATACTTGGTTGAAATCCCGGATACTTACTAAGGAGCTCGCATCCGCCGAGGTACAGGTGGAGGGTCGCCAACACGCTGAGACTCTTCCAGACTCTCCCTCACTCTCTCCCTATTTCTACTCTCATTTGAGGAGGGCTTTGCCTTGACTTGATGCTCCAGCTCGATAATGATTTGCTCAGCCCCGAACTCAAGTATTTATAGCGTGTCGAGGCGGTTTGGAGTCGGTACGAAGAAGCTCAGGTGGTTTGGAGGAGGGCCCAGGTCGGCCGACGCCCTGGCGTCGGTCGACCCTAGGATCCACCGTCCTAGGTCGTGCACGGCTTGGATTTGCTCCTGAAGGCGGTTAGAAGTTACAGGTCAAGGGAGGACCGATTCGGGCGTGCGCCCAGGTCGGCCGCCCTGGAGTTGCCACCTCTCGGGCCCAGTTTCTTCTGAGTGACTGCACTGTGGGCCCTGAAGTCGGTTCCAGGTGGGTACGCTTGGATTGAGTACGTTTAGTTTGCGAGGTGGGTCCTTCAATCCATGTGACCTCCCCTTAGACCATTCCCAACTCTTGGATCCAACTGACATGGAATCAGTGGCTAGAATGATTCTGGAGTGTGCTTCTTTGCTGAGGTCAAAGATGGGCTCCATTGGGCTTGGTGGGCCTAGGTCAGTCGACCTAGGGGGGTCGGGAGACCTGGCCCTGAGCCCAAATGTTCTGCCCTTTTGCCATTTAATCCCTGCACTCACATATTCACCGAAACTTGTGGAATGGATTAGATTTAAACCCTGTAGCTATGGTGAATGCATTTTTGTATATATTTTTTATTAGGATTGACGATCAAAAGTGGTACTTAAAGACCGTCAACAAGCTCCCCCACACTTAGCCTTTGCTCGTCCTCGAGTAAAGCTTTAGGACTAAGGTGGAAGTAAAGACTCCTTCTGATATGAAACTAACATATAAGTTATTCCAAGACAGACCTGCACTTGTGAATTTTGAAGTGTCTATCATGCCATCTTGGGTGGTTGAGGAATGGAACGGCTCTTGATTCAAGTCATCTTAACTCTTCTGTTGAGTAACTTGGGTTTTCGAGAAATTTTCAAAAACATAACCTTACCTAGCTCCTCAAATGATTCTCTCAGATCGCTCATTGTGTATGATTCCTCACCAAGGCATTTCCTTGCCTTCTTTCACCCTACTTCTAAAAGGCTTATATGGAGCTCAAGGTAGGAGTGAAGATAATACGTACTTGCATCACATATATTGCAATGTCAAAGAGCGGATGCAAGAAGAAAACCATCCATACAATCTGATCAAGATGTGCATGTGTGTGGAACAATGGAATGATAACTCCTTTTTGTATGATCTCTCTCCCCCTTAATTTACTTTGAGAACATGGCTATAGTATATATATTATTTTTTCATGATACTTGGGCCTTCATGTGCCCATATTTTTTTTGTCTCTCTTTTTTTTAATGCTTGGACCTTCATGTGTCCATATTTTTTTATAGCCCATGTCTCTTTTTGCAATAATACTTTGGAGAGGAGATCAACACTTAAATGGAGCATTTATTTTGTGGATGGATGAAATGTATGTTGCTAACTTCCAATGTGGAATTTTAGCATGTGCATGTGGAGTGTACGTGATATTGATCATGAAAGCATGGAGAGCATCTTACAAAGGTCACAACAATTTGACAAAGCTCAAAGTGATAGCAAGCAGCATAAGTGTATAGGTTTTTCAATGTGAACATCATATGGCTTTGGTAGGAACAAGGCATCACTGAGGAGCTTTGTACGGCTATTAATTTAAAGTTTTACAAGAAAAACATCCCAAGCACTTTATACAGAAAGAGCAAGATTTCTTTTATCATACCATATCTCATTAATCAACCACTTAGGTAAACATGTTTTTCTAAAGATATATGCTCACAAGTAACAGGTGTATGTGCAAGAAATAAAGAATATGCAAGCCAATCAAGGATAGACATGTAAACCAAAGGAGCATCAAAGCTTATGTTATCATGAGTTTAATTTTAATGATCATCTGAAGATAGGGACGAATTAACTCATGAATCAGAGAGGATGAGGGATATGGTGCGCAAACCATCGCTCTAGACGAAATTTGAGACGAAAGGCACCAGAGGGCCGTCGGCCGACCTGGGGGGGGGTCAGCTGACCCCTTCTTGGCCTTTTCCACCTTGATCTTTCTTGTGTAGCTTTGTGCGATCTTGTGCAGCCTGTTTGTGGGTGGTCTCGAACATGTGTGCATCAAAAAGCTTGAGAGACCCCCCTCACTTGATCATGTACCTGCGTTTATTCATACATGGTGGAAACAAAACAAGGGCTCTTTGGTTTTAAAGACCTAGAGCCTCAATGTTTTTATCAATGTGCAAGAACTAACACCAGCTCTGGACCAAAATAAGATTTGGCTTGAAAGAGAACTTACTTGGAATACTCACATACCTCCCCCACACTTGGAGTTTGCAGTGCAAAGCAACATAACTCAAGTGTGTGGGGTTCAAGCTTCTTTTGTAATCTTTCCCAAACCAAGACTTACCGAGGTTTTTGTAGCTTATGTAGCTCCATGTTCTTAAGCATCGTCTATCCATCGTTCTTCTTAATCTCTACCTGAAACGGTTAGTGACCAAAAATACCCGAAGGAAAGGTTATACTAAAAACATGTTCTTGCTTTTATTCAAAAGGAAAATAAATGATAATCCGGGCCATCTCCCGTTAGTGCTTTGTTTATGGTCTGAAGCTAGACCATGAGGAATCCTCACATTGCAGCTATCCTTGATGATGTAGTTTTCAAGCTCATCGCCAATTGTTGATGTGTCATTGAAGCTTTAGCTGCAAGGTTAGTGCCACAAATGCAACCACGATATTTGCAATATTTATGATAAACAAATGCATCTACAACCAACCTTCTAAACATTTTAGAATTGAGGACCTCAAGGTGGTTGTAGTCCTCGTATGTGCTGATGGCACAAATCGTGGTAAACTTTGGAGATTCATTAAAGGAGCATGACTCTAGTGAGATTTCAAAAGAGAAGGTTTCATGCTCATTTATAGAATCCTTTTGCTCGGGCTCCAGAGTCAACGCTTCAGGCCTATCCACGGCCCTTGGGTTCTCTAACTCAAGAGATTCAATGTGGACGCTCGGGGTTGATTCTTGACTGGTGTCAAGAACAATGTCCCGAGGGCCATGGGGCCAAAACTTTTGCTCGTTCGAGGGTGATGGAAGTTGTTTGTGTTCGTAGAGATGAGATGTTGGTGCGAATGGCGACACAAACATCACCTTCTCAAGCAAGTTATGCTTCAGAGATGACTTTGCCCTTGGAATTTCTGGGCAAGAGATAGGAATGGCAAAGGCAGCATTCCCAAGCGTGTAATGAAGGCTCCCATGAGATACTTTCTCCTTGGAGAAGCTTTTCTAGCGGATAGCCTAAGAGTAGATCAAAATCGAGGGTATCAAAGATGTGGAAATCTAAATTGACCTCGATTTTGTCTAGCATGATTGTCATGGCACTAGCGATCCCTCGACATTGAATGATGTGTCCAAAGGGACAACTTTTGAGGAGCTTGTCGGGTGGCCTTAGTGGAACATTTCCTAAGAGATTATGTGCAATGTGCCATGACATGATGTTGACCTACATACTAGGGTTGAAACGGGCTTCTATGACAGTTTCCCTTATATAACATGTAAGGATTATGGAAGGTGAACTATTCCAAATTGCTTTGGAAAAGTGCCTCGCTCCATCCGACCATTCCTCCTTTATGGCTTTCACGAGAAATGTTTCGTTGGGAGGATCGGGAGGATGAGAAAGAGGGAGTGTCGAAGCCTTCTTGTGCCAAGAGTAGTCCGAGGTGTTTTCATGGTTTTCAGATATATCATCCTCGAATTCAAAAGGTAATCCAAAAGCTGAGTTTCCTCTGCCTTAACAGATGGTGTCTCAGGAGCTGGATCTAGACTAGGCAAGTCTACGGGTAAGGTAGGGGTTACTTGGGCGTCTTCTTGCTCAGTTTCATTCATAGCAGTGGGAGAGTACTCTCGAATCTTCTCCAGGACCTCTCTCGCTCTAGCTGGTGTTACATTTAAGAATGATCCTCCGGCGGCTATATCAACGAATCGGGCAGCCTTGCTAGCCAAACCAAACCAAAAATGCTGCATAAGCATCAAGTCCGGAAAGCCTAAATCCGTGCCAGTAAGGCACAAATCCTAGAATCGTTCCCATGCTGCTGTGATCATTTCCTTCTCTTTTTGTTGGAAGTTAATAATTTCCTTCCGAAGGGCACAGATCCGAAGAACGGGGAAGTATTCTAGACAAAACTTGTCTCGTAACTTCTCCCATTCACCGTTCGTTAGCCCAATGGTATGGTCATACCACTTCCTTGCCTCCTCTTTAAGAGGAAACGAGAAGAGCTTTCATCTAATCGTTGTTTGCGTCATGCCTGATATGACCAGACACGAGTAGAGCAACTCGAATTCATGCGAGTGATGGTATGGGTTTTCATCATCACGTCCTGAGAAGGATGTCTCCTGGACCATAGCTATGAAAGCAGGGCGAAGCTCATAGTTATCTGTTTGTATAGGATTTGACGAGAGGTGCGGCTCCAATAATTCGCCCTTTGGAGCATAGAACTCATGGATTTGGGAGGAGTCCATGGGTAAAATAATAAATTAAAAGAAAATAAAATAAAAGATAAACGGACAAACGTAGTTCTTAGACAACACAGCTATCGTTCCCCGGCAACGGTGCCAGAAAGCTTGTTGGTATTTCTTATGGTCGCAGATAAATCCGCAAGCGCTTGGATACCATTGTAGCTTTCACCCGGAAGTATTCAGGGTATCGAATCCACAGGGAACGAAAGGGCACTATCTAATCACTAAAGTTGACTGGATCAATCGAGTTTATATGAAGACTAGGTAGAGAGGATAACTTAGCACTAAGCTGGGAATATAGCGAAGGGAGTTCTCCTATGCTTGCTTTGGGCACCGGGGTATCCTAGGCCTGTAGGAAATTACCGGCAAACAGCTCTACGCCGTACCCGTACGTGGAGGATTACAAAGGATGGACAGGGCTGTCACCACCTGCCGCCTACCTCTACTAATCAGTGGGGCTATGAGGCAAACGAAGGTAGTCGATAACCTAAGCACCACGCTTAAGATATAAACTACTACTCTAATCTTAGCTTGAGAATAGAGCACTCTATAAATAAAGCGACGAATCCACAAGCACAATAAAGAACTCAGCTTTCTATAACTCAGACTTAAATACTTAGTTGAATCCTGGATACTTACTAAGGAGCTCGCATCCGCTGAGGTATAGGTGGAGCGTCGCCGACACGCTGGACTCCTCCAGACTCTGCCTCACTCTCTCCCTATTTCAACTCTCATTTGAGGAGGGCTTCGCCTTGACTTGATGCTCCAGCTCCATGATGATTTGCTCAGCCCCGAACTCAAGTATTTATAGCGTGTCGAGGCGGTTTGGTGTCGGTATGAAGAAGCTCAGGCGATTTGGAGGTGGGCCCAGGTCGGCCGACCCCCTGGCGTCGGCCGACCCTAGGATCCACCGTCCTAGGTCGTGCACGGCTTGGATTTGCTCTTGAAGGCAGTTGGAAGTTACAGGTCAAAGGAGGACCGATTTGGGCGTGCGCCCAGGTCGGCCGACCTGGAGTTGCCACCTCTCGGGCCCAGTTTCTTCTGAGTGACTGCATTGTGGGCCTTGAAGTCGGTTCCAGGTGGGTACGCTTGGATTGAGTATGTTTAGTTTGCGAGGTGGGCCCTTCAATCCATGTGACCTCCCCTGGGACCATTCCCAGCTCTTGGATCCAATCGACATGGAATCAGTGGCTAGGATGATCCAGGAGTGTGCTTCTTTGCTGAGGTCAAAGATTGGCTCCATTGGGCTTGGGCCCAGGTCGGCCGACCTAGGGGGGTCGGGCGACTTGGCCCTGAGCCCAAATGTTCTGCCCTTTTGCCATTTAATCCCTGCACTCACATATTCACCAAAACTTGTGGAATGGATTAGATTTAAACCCCGTAGCTATGGTGAATGCATTTTTGTATATATTTTCTATCAGGATTGACGGTCAAATGTGGTACTTATGGACCGTCAACAGTCTTCCTCTCGTGCTAGTGGGAAGGCATCATCTCCCATTCGTCGTATCTTTGGGTTTTTCACTGGCATTTGCAAGAATCAAAGGGATATTTTGGTTGAGCAGCAGAGGGTGGGAAGAGAGACAAAGAAAGATAAGGATATGATAAGGAGGATGTACAATGCTCAAAATATTGAGCCTCCTAGATCCCCTATCTCTCCCAGCATGATGAGCCCGAGATTCCCTCGCTTGATGATATGGTTGCAAATTATCAGTCAAGTGCCTTCTTTGAGCCATTTCAGCACCACTATGGGTTCGATGCATATCATCCACCACCCCACCTCCGGCAGCTGGCTTGAGTGGTTTGATGTTCCCAGGGGCTTCATCTTCAGCTGCACCAGAAGATGATCCCTTCTTGATGGCAGCACCTCCTCCTCCGGTTGGTGACGACTTTGTTTGGCCCTTCTGGTGGTTCTGGCCTTTGGACCGGTGAATCTCCAAGGCATAATAGCGATCGGCGGTGATGGTTGACAGGATCTGGCAGCACTACTCTTCTTCTAACCCTTATTGAATGTTTGATGACAAAGGGGGAGAAGAGTCTGGATTAAAGGTTAATGACTTAACTTTAGTGTGCTGTCACTGGAAAAAGCGGTTTTATCGGTTTGGCAAATCGTTGACACCGATTTCTGCTGTTTTGCAGAAACTTGGATGTAATAAATCTTTCGAACCTTATCCTTTGTGGACTTGAGAAACTTGTTTGTGTGCTACTGTGTGTAATGAACTTATGCCGAACTTTTGAAATTCCACTCAAAGCACATATTTAGGGGGCGCTCATGATATATCTGAGAATTCATTAGTATTTATTTGTTTTATTTCTGTGCTTTAATCGGGTTGTCATCAGTCACCAAAAAGGGAGAGATTGAAAGTGCATCTAGGCCCTCAAGTTGATTTTTGTGAATTGAGTGACAAAACGATTAAAGAACTAACTTGTTTCTTTGAAATAATGAGCAGGGATCTGTTCTTATAATTCATTTACATTCAATACGCTCATGATATATGTGGTTGTTAATCCAAGCAAGCAAGTATGACCCCATGATCCAAGTTGTGGAAAGTGGCAAGTCATTGATCATTATGTTGGAGACATGGTTCTATGCATGATGTGTGGTCTCTAATTTCTTAAGAAGGCTTGTCATCAAATATTGGGATGATAATTTCAAATAAGATTGTTTGGGTCATCATTGGTCTCATGCCATGGATGCTGTATGGACTAGGCATGAGACACTATCACTATGATAAATATAGAGATTTATGGATCATTTGAGAAAAGAAGAAATGATACATAAAATTGGACATTGCAAGACTTCATATGGTTATGATAAAAGGACATGGGCATATATGTTACATAATGGTCTTATTGATTGGAGGCTTGCAATTCATGGGATATTCTTTATTAATCAAGAACAAGTATTTGAAGAATCTTTCACATAGAATTCACTATTGATGTCAAAGCAAAGTCAAACTCAATGTGGCAAGGGTAAGTGGCGAAGAAACAAATCGAGATGACTAGAGCGAGGGACTAAGCAAGATTTGGTTAAGCAATGGCTTGAGGTCATGTGCATATTGCTAAGGTGAAGTTACTAGTATTTGCGGTGTTTCGATGTACCATATTGTCGGATGTTTGGACCCGGCAGTCCACACAGGGTAGCCTACGTGGTTGATTTGTTGAGGGACAGATCGAGGATTAGAAGTCGATGGTAACACAAGACGCAAGGATTGATCAGGTTCGGGCCGTCGAGATGACGTAATACCCTACGTCCTGTGTTGGGGGTGATTGTATTGCTGTGTATGAAGTTCCTGAAGGATCTCCGTAGTTGGGTTCTGTCCTAGGTTGAACGATTGCTCGTAATGTCGTGTTCTGGAGGGGGGACTCAGGGCGCCTTATATAGTTCGGCTGCCTTGAGTTACAAGTCGGCTAGAGATCGTAACCTACCCGAAATACAAGGATTCGATCCTATAACGATTACAGATATCTTTCCCTATAATTCCGGCTAGTTTATCTTGATCTCCGAGCTTCTTGCGGGATACGCCGTCTTCTTCCTTGCCGCGCGCGTCGTCGCGCCCATCCGGTTCGCCCGACTGGTGGGCCTCCCGGCTGGTGGGCCACCCAGTCTGACAAGCCGATCCAGTTGCACTCGGATTGGGCCGTCCCTTACTGGTTGGGCCAATCCGCCTTCTGGGTACCCCTGGGGGTCTACCCCCGACAAGCCCCCGAGTAGTACGTGGTTGAGAGACAAGTCGGCGAGGTCGTGCTGTCTGATGAGCGTCGAGCCCGCTGCAGTTGGAAGCGAAACCGCGTGATACTGGAAAGAAAAGAGCCATTTTCCAACGGATGCGCCGCGAGGTGCGTCCGTTGGCCGTAGCCCCCGAGCCTTGAAGCGATTCCGAATGAATCGGTCCAAGGGTTAGTAGCCTTCTTCTGAGGTCACCGAACGATCAACGGATGCGCCGCGAGGTGCGTCCGTTGGCCGTAGCCCCCGAGCCTTGAAGCGATTCCGAAGGAATCGGTCCAAGGGTTAGTCAAGGAGCGTCTGGCTAAATCATCCAGCGTTAATTTCGGCGTCCAGCCCCCGAGCGTGAGGGCCAGCGGAGTCCTGCGAGACACGCCGAGCAGTCGTCGCGGCGCCAGCCCCCGAGCGTGAGGGCCGAGCACGCCGAGTGGTCGTCCCGGCGCCAGCCCCCGAGCGTGAGGGCTGAGCACGCCGAGTGGTCGTCCCGGCGCCAGCCCCCGAGCATGAGGGCTGAGCACGCCGAGTGGTCGCCAGTACCCTGCAACAAAGTAAAAATTCGAGGAGAAAGCATTCGGCGATATAAATATTAATGAACTCTGCTTCCTGCTTTTAAGTCTTTTAATTTCCCCGGGCAGTTAGCCTATTACGTTTATGCACCTGATCCCCGATAGCCGTAGTCCATAGCGCAGGGAGCTGGGCCGCGTGCACGCGTAGGAGCGTAGGCGTACGGAAGAGCCGAGGTTTCACGGATTAAGGCGTGTGCTCCCCAAGTACTTTAGCAACTTGTTTTAAAGCTCGCAGAATTGACGAAGTTAATCAATTGAAACTTATCTTGGCGAAAGGTTCGAGTCCCGGAGGATTCCTTCTCTGTCAGGTACTCCAAAGGAGAGGCAGGCAAAGCGGCGTCGTTTCTGAGATGCGGCGTCAGGAATAGTATTCCCGTGATTGCATAGGGCGCTCCCGTGGTCGAGTGGAGCCAAAGGAGATAAGGGTGTCCTGTGCATTTCAGGCTGGAGGGAAGACGCGTGGCGCGGAGTCCGCGCTCGTCATCGTGGAGGAAATCTCCCGTCCTCCGGTGACCAGGGGCTATAAATACCCGTCGGGGAGCCTGAGCTGCTACCCAAGAGCGAATAGATATAGGATCCTTGCAGTCAATATGCCGGAGGCTCATTGTTGGGTTCATCCACCGGGGAGAGTTCATGGAGTCATCATGGCACGGTGCTAGAAGAGTGCTTGCGAGGGACCTGAGGCGTTGATCAGCGTGTGGGTGCTGCCCCGTTCACCCCCACATTCCCATGTGATGAGGGCCATGTGGGGTGAAATGCTTTGTAGAGCAAGGGATAGCCGAAGGCATCCGTTATCAACCCTCCACCAGTGCTGTCCCGTAAACGGCTGCAGTGGTGCTACAAGAGAGCTTGCGAGGAGCTCATGTGAACCAAGCTTGCTCCGGATGTAGCACTAGGCGCAGGGACGAGTGCCCCAGGCCGTCATCTTGGCGGTTGATGTGTTTGATGTTTGTAACCGGCGCAAGTCCGGCTCCATTGTAACTGTATTTCCTGCAAAAGGATTGCATTGTCTGTCGCAATTTGTTCGCAGCGTCAGTTCCCGAGCGTTTCGGGGCTGATCGAGCCCGCATGGCACGCTGCTTTTGATATGGCGCCAGCCCCCGAGTCCGAGTGCCGGTCGAACCTTAGCGGTACGCCTTCAGTCCTGCAGTGTTGGCTTCCGAGTGGCTCGGAGCCAATCGAGCCCGAGAGGCGCACTGACTTAACTGTGGCGCCAGCCCTCGAGCAGGAGCTGTTCGAGCCTTAGCGGCACACCACTGGGTTTGCAGTGTTGGCTCCCGAGTGGTTCGGGGCCAATCGAGCCCGAGAGGCACACTGGCTTGATCGTGGCGCCAGCCCCCGAGCGTGGGAGCTGTTCGAGCCTTAGCGGCACACCACTGGGTTTGCAGTGTTGGCTCCCGAGTGGTTCGGGGCCAATCGAGCCCGAGAGGCACACTGGCTTGATCGTGGCGCCAGCCCCCGAGCGTGGGAGCTGTTCGAGCCTTAGCGGCACACCACTGGGTTTGCAGTGTTGGCTCCCGAGTGGTTCGGGGCCAATCGAGCCCGAGAGGCACACTGGCTTGATCGTGGCGCCAGCCCCCGAGCGTGGGAGCTGTTCGAGCCTTAGCGGCATGCCGACTTCTTTGTCTTGCTCGAGTGCTCTGGAGCCATTTTTTACCGTTGACGCCCGGCGTGTAACGGAAGGCGAAGCGCCCAATGGCTCTTTTTACCGTTCCGCCCGCCCCTGCTAATCGCGTTATCTCGTGGTAATTTCGGGCATCAGGGCATGCTATAAAAGGTGAGGGTTAGACCCGGAGGGAAATCTTCTCATTCCCAGATCCGTCCTCCTCGTTCTTCGCTTTTCATCCCGCCGCCACCAAAGCTCCCATTGCTCGCCAGTCCGTTGTGCGATCTCAGCCACCACGGGTAGCGCAGCCTCGCTGATGTGATCGAAGACCCCTGCCGTTAGATCCATGGCGGGGAGGAAGAAGCTCACTGGCGTCCCAAGTCTGACAAGATCCCCTCCCCTGTCCTCGCGTGGACGCGGGGGAAGGTGACCACGGAGGTACTGGAGGAGATGGTGGAACGGAGCATCCTGCCGCCTCAAGCCGTGGCGGAGTGGCGGCCGAGCGCAGGAGAAGTGTTCCCGTCGGAGAACTCCGGCGAGCTGGTCCTTTTCAAGCCTTTCTTCGAGGCGGGACTCGGCTTGCCCACGGGGGCGTTCTTCCGAGGGTTGCTGCACTACTACGGGATCGAGGCCATCAACCTCAACCCCAACTCCATCATGGCGATCTCGGTCTTCATCCACCTCCACGAGGCGTATCTGGGGATCTCTCCCCATTTCAGCTTGTGGAGGTACCTGTACTGGCTGAAGCCTCAGCCGAGTGAGGAGAAGATGGTGGTGGTTGGAGGCGCTGGGTTTATGCTGCGTCAAGGGTGGAAGGACGAGTACTTCGACATCGCCCTCAACACCTCCAACAAAGGATGGAAAGCCGAGTGGTTCTATGTCGGGAACCACGAGCCGGCGATCCCCTGCTATACCGGAGAGCGGCCGAAGGTTAAGGATTGCTGGAATGAGCTTCTTGACGCCTCCAAGATGGATGAGATTGATGAGCTCCTTGTGCTGATCAAGGAGCTGAAGGATCAAGGCTTGACGGCGATTGGTATCGCCTTCAACTTCAGCAGGCGGCTGATCCAACCGATCCAGGAGCGGAAGCACCCGAGCTACGAGTACTCGGGCCGAGATGATCCCACTCGGGTTGCTAACCGCACCGTGGGCAAGGAGGAAATGAAGGCGCGCGTCGGCGGGTTCTTCCTCGGCCACGTGTCAGAGAAGGACCAGCCGCGCCCTTTTTCGCTGAAGAGGCCTCCACCACCGGTAAGTTGCCTTTCCGAGTCCTTTTGAATGTTCTTTCTTGACGTAATTTCTGGTTTCGTCCATTGGCCATCTGATTTTGCGTCTTCTCTTGCGCAGGATCGAGTCTTCGAATACTTCTCTGCTGCCCCACTTCCGGAGGACTTCCCGAGGAAAGTGATTCTCGAGGACGCGCCTCCGGCTGCTCAGGGCGGCACTTGGGCAGAGGGGGCGGTTGAACCGCCTGCTCCCCGTATATGGGCGCCGAGTGACACGGAGGGCTCTCTGAGTCCTTCGGAAGAGGAGGTGGTGGAGGACCGTCCGCGGAAGCGCCGGGCGGCTGTGGCGAAAAGGAATAATCGCGGGGGCGGCGTTTCCAAGCGGGCGGTGGCCGTTGACGACGGGGCGGCCGACGACTCGGCCACGTTGTCGGATGAAGCGCCCTCCGTCCGGGACGCAGTGGCGGGTACGGTGCCGCCGCCTCCCAAGTGGAGGCGCACGAAGAAGGTGGCGGCGAGGAAATCGGACGCGCAGCCGGCTCAACGGCCGACTACGGGTTCGGACACCGATGTTGACGAGCCGGGACGTCTTTCCCCGATCGTCACGGAGGGAGAGGAGAAGGACGAGGCGGTGCCTGACGACGTGTTCCAGGAGCAGGAGCACGCCCGGGCCATGGGCGTTTCAGTGGAGGAGAGGCGGCGCATGGTGGCGGAGACGCTTGTGCAGGCCACGGCGGATGCAAGGCCAGTCTCCGATTTGGGGACCAGGCCGATCCTCATGGCGGCTTCAGCGCAGCGGCGTTCCAAGCTCCCCGTCTTTCGGCCCCGAGTCGCGGTGGTGAAGAGTACTCGGTGAGTTGTTAGTCTTCGCGTTTCTTCTTGTTATCATTTATCTCCGAGTTCTTGTATCAACTTCTGAGTGCTTTTTTCAGCAATGCCTCCGATCTGGACGGTGAGGCGGCAAGCGGGAGGCCTTCATCAACTGATGCCCTACGAGGCCCGAGTGCTCCTCCGGCCGCACCTGCAGGCCAGTCATCCTCGGGTGCTACGCCCGAGGTGACGAACTCGGCCGATGGACCGGGAGCGGCGCAGTCGGCGGAGGTCCCAATCAGGCCTGACCCGGAGCTGATAGTGGAGGTGCCGGCGGCCGACGATACGGCGATTACTCCAAGCGTCACTGGGGATCCTGCCATGGACACGGTGATCCAGTCTTCGTCCGCAGGCGCGGGCGACATTACTCGGGGGGAAGCTCAGGAGGAGGATCTGCTGAAGCAATCGGACACCTTGGGGACCATCACTGTCCCCGGGGTTGACGCCATGGCAGAGAAGGAGGGCTCGGTGATCGCCGAGCTTCAAATTGCTGTCGACCACGCCCAGCGCCTTGCGACGGTTAGATTCCTCCCCTGTCTTGTTGATCTTTTCTTTTTCTTTATTGGTTTTCTGAGTTCTTCGCCTTTTCGGACGGTTGTAGAAATTGTATACGCTCTGGCAGTCGTGCCTTGCGCAGGCTCAGGACGCGGAGTAGGCGCTCCGTCGTGCGGCGAAGGCGGAAGCAGAGCTCAAACGGGTCAAGCGTCAGCGTGACGCTGCCAAGAAGAGCTTGAACGACGCTATCGTGGAGCATCGGCATAGTCTTCATCGTAAGGCCCTCTCCTTGTAATTCCCGAGTAGTTGCTGAACTGTAGGACCTTACCGTGCTGTCCTCATCCTGACCGAGTGCTCCCTTGCCTTTCCAGAGAAAGAGATGGAGAGGGAGCGCCACATCACCGAGCTGAAGGAGCTGCGATTTGCGAACGCAACTCTGCAGCAGTCGGAGGAGGTGATGGCGGGCAAACTGAAGCAGGAGCGGGACTTCCGGAAAGGTGCGGACATGACGATGCTTCAAGCCATGTATACAATTCAGAATAACTCTCAAATCATAACAGGCTTGGAGCAAGATCTGTCATCGGCGCATCTGGCCCTGACGGAGGTCAACGAGGCGGCGAGGGACCTGCTGGACTCCGTGGCTCCGGAGGAGGGTGAGTCGACTTCTTTAGTCCCGCGTCTTCAAGCCGCGCCAACCCGCATCACCGAGTTGATCAAGGAATCGGCCGTTGTGTGCGCGAACGAC
The DNA here is from genome assembly GCA_004135705.1 of Alloteropsis semialata. Classification (NCBI taxonomy): domain Eukaryota; kingdom Viridiplantae; phylum Streptophyta; class Magnoliopsida; order Poales; family Poaceae; genus Alloteropsis; species Alloteropsis semialata. Next base: position 14,455,643 of record CM014276.1, read on the forward strand.
GCCTTAGCGCGTGTTCGGACACTATACCCGCGGATTGACCTTGCGCCGGTCGGAGATGGGGTGGCGGCGGACGCCACGGCGGAGCAGGTCGATGCGGCGATGGCTGAAACTCGCCTGATCGCCGAGAAAGTTGGCGAGGCTCTCAAGTTTGAGTAGAGTCCTGTATTCTGTAGCAGAGTAGTGTAAACCTTTGTATATACAAGCAGTCAGAAACAAGTAAAACAAGAGTGTTGGATACTTTGTTTCATATTTTATTGTTGCCCGAGTAGCTTTTGGCTGAAATGTGCTTTTCCCTTTGCTTCACTTATCCTAAGTTCATAACGTCGAGAGCAGATCCCGTGCACGTGTAGAAGGCTTAGGCGTCGTTCCAGGCCCGGTTACACAGCATTTAGTTAAGAGCTACTCGGGAACGGAGTGATTCCGAGAAGTTTTGCGAGGAGAACAAATATACGAAAAAAGCATATAGTATTATTGAACTTTGTGATACATAGCTTTTCATGGGTAGAATCGGCGTAAATGCTCTATGTTCCACGGGTGTGGGACCTCGGTGCCATCCTCGTATTGGAGACGAAAAGTACCCGGACATATGACCTGAGTCACGATGAACGGGCCTTCCCATGGGGCGGAGAGTTTGTGAACCCCTGCGGTGGATTGCACTCGGCGAAAGACGAGGTCACCAATGTTGAAGTCCCGTTCCTGGATGTTCTTGTCGTGGTAGCGTCGGAGTTGTTGCTGATAGCGCGCGTGCTGTATGAGCGCGTTAACTCGGTGTTCTTCGATGGAGTCTAGGTCCACCTCGCGAGCTGCCTCTGCTTCACCTTCGTCGTAGTTATAGATGCGCGGTGATCCAAAAGCGATGTCGGTGGGGAGGATTGCCTCGGAGCCATAGACGAGGAAGAATGGAGTATGACCTGTTGCACGACTCGGCTGAGTCCTGAGTCCCCAAATGACTTGTGGTAGCTCTTGGTGCCACCGTCCGGTGAATTTTTTCAGTGGGTCGAAGACTCTTGCTTTTAGTCCTTGGAGTATCATGGCGTTGGCTCGTTCCACCTGTCCGTTACATCTGGGATGGGCGACGGAGGCGTAGTATACATCGATACAGCTGTTCTCGCAAAAGTCCCAGAAGGCGGATCCAATGAACTGTGTCCCCAAGTCAGTGATGATCCTGTTAGGGACTCCGAACCGGTGTGTGATTTCTTCGACGAAGGCGGCGGCCTGCTTTGATGTTGGAGTTCCGACGATGGCCTTGTACTCTATCCATTTGGAGAATTTATCGATGGCGACGAGGATGTGTGTGTAACCTCCCGGGGCTGCTCTGAATGGTCCCACCATGTCCAACCCCCAACAGGCGAATGGCCACGAAGGCGGGATGGTGCGTAGAGCTTGGGCCGGGAGGTGTTTCTGCTTGGCGAAGAATTGGCACCCCTGGCATCGGCGGACGAGTGCTTTGGCGTCGGAGACGGCGGTGGGCCAAAAGAACCCGTCTCGGTATGCTTTCCCGACTAGAGTTCCTGCGGCGGCGTGGCTCCCGCAAACTCCCGAGTGGATGTCATCAAGGATCTGAAGGCACCACCGACCACCATGTAGTTTTTGCTTCGGCGTTCCAGAATCTTTCGCTCTGTGGGGTCATTTGGCGCTTTGTTGTGGGCGAGGAAATCTATGAACTCGGCCATCCAGTCTTCTTCTTCGGCGTTAATAGCCAGCACCTCGCAGAGTTTCAGGGCAGGCTCTGGCTCGTCGCTCAACTCTTTAACCGAGGGTTTGAGGAGGCCTTGCACGAACACTCCCCCTGGGACTTCTGCGCGGGTGGATCCCAGCTTGGCGAGTGCATCAGCGGCAAGGTTGTTTTCCCGTGGGACGTGGTGGTACTCAACTCCGTAAAATTTCCCCTCCTGCTTATGCACTGCCTCGCAATAGGCGTTCATCCGCTCGCTGTGGCGATCCCACTCTTTGTTCACCTGGTTTATAACAACAGCAGAGTCGCCATAGACCAGGAGCCTCTTTATGCCTAGCGAGGTGGCGATGCGGAGCCCGTGGAGAATTGCTTCGTACTCGGCGGCGTTGTTGGTGACAGGGAAACGAATTTGGAGGACGTATCGGAGCTGTTCCCCTTTCGGCGAGATGAAGAGTACCCCGGCCCCTCCTCCGTCGATCATGAGGGAGCCGTCAAAGTACATCTTCCAGTGTTCGCTGCTGGTGTCTTCTTTCGCGTCCTGGCTCTCGGTCCATTCGGCGACGAAGTCGGCGAGGATCTGTGACCTGATGGCGGTGCGCGGGACGAAGTCTATGATGAAGGAGCCGAGCTCGACGGACCACTTGATGATTCGCCCCGTGACATCTCTGTTGTGGAGGATTTCCCCGAGTGAAAATTGCGTGACCACCTTGATGCGATGTGCTTGGAAATAATGTCGGAGTTTTCTTGATGTGATCAGCAGTGCGTAGAGTAGCTTCTGCACCTGGGGATAGCGAGACTTGGACTCGCTGAGCACTTCGCTCACGTAGTAGACTGGTTGCTGCACTCGTTGCACCTTTCCTTCTTCCTCCCTTTCCACGACGATAACGGTGCTCACCACGTTGGTCGTGGCAGCGATGTACAGGAGTAGCGTTTCGTCGTTATGCGGAGCGGCGAGTACTGGTGGATTGGAGAGGTAGTTCTTGAGGTCGGTGAAAGCTTGCTGCGCCTCTTGGTTCCACTCGAACCTGTCGGTTTTCTTGAGGATCTTGAAGAACGGCAAGCCCTTATCCCCGAGCCGGGAGATGAATCTGCTCAAGGCCGCCATGCAACCAGTCAGTTTTTGGATCTCTTTCTTCCCAGTCGGCGGTTTCATCCTCCGAATGGTGTCTATCTTCTCTGGGTTGGCTTGAATGCCTCTGTTGCTGACAATGAAACCGAGTAGTTTCCCTTTGGGTACGCCGAAGACGCACTTAGTCGGGTTCAGCCTCCAGTTGAGCCTGCGGAGATTGTTAAACGTTTCGGAGAGGTCATCGATGAACTCAGCTTCGATCTTCGTCTTGATGACTATGTCGTCGACGTAGGCCTCGGCGTTGCGGCCGATCTGAGTGCCTAGGGTCAAGTTAATGGCCCTCTGGTAGGTGGCTCCGGCGTTGCGGAGGCCAAACGTCATCTTGGTGTAGCAGTAGGCGCCGATCAGAGTTATGAAGGATGTCTTCTCCTGGTCTTCTTCTTTCAGGGCGATTTGGTGGTAGCCGGAGTAACAATCAAGGAAGCATAGGAGTACGCATCTGGCAGTGGAGTCAACGACTTGGTCGATGCGGGGTAGGACGAAGGGGTCCTTAGGGTAGTGCCTGTTGAGATCCGTGTAGTCAACACACATTCTCCATTCATTATTCTTTTTTCTTACAAGGACTGGGTTAGCGAGCCAGTCAGGGTAAAATACTTCTCTAATGAACCCGGCAGCTAGCAGCCTTGTAATCTCTGCCATAATGGCCTCCTTGCGGTCCTGCGCGAAGCGTCGGAGCTTTTGGCGAACTGGCTTGGCGTTCGCGTCAACCTTCAAGGAGTGCTCGACCACCTCCCTCGGAACACCCGGCATATCTGATGGAGTCCATGCAAATATATCGGCGTTGTCCCGGAGGAAGGCGACGAGCGCGCTTTCCTATTTGGGGTCAAGCCCTGATCCGATCAGGGCGGTTTTGGAGGAGTCAGAGAGCCCGAGTGAGATAGCGCGCTCTTCTTCAGCCGGCTGCATTGTGGTCGGTGTGGCTCTTCGCTTGGAGGACTCGAGGATGGAGCCCGGGTCTCCTTGGAAGGTTCTTGCCTCGTGGACCACCTCCATCTGCAGCACGCTGCGTTCGATGCCGGTGCAGATGTGGAGCCCTTCTTTGTCGCAGCGCTTGGAGGTGTGGACGTCGCTGCGGATGGAGAGGACGCCGTTTGGTGCTGGCATCTTCATCAGCAGATACGTGTAGTTGGGGATCGCCATGAACTTGGCGAGCGCTGGTCTCCCCAGTATGGCGTGGTAGGCGGTGGTGAAGTCGGTGACCTGGAAGTTGAGGTACTCGGTCCTGAAGTTGTCCTGATCGCCGAAGGTGACGGGCAGAGCAATCTGCCCGAGTGGTTTGGAGCCCTTGCCCGGGATCAGCCCGTAAAACGGGTGGAGAGAAGGAGTCAAGGCGTCGAGGCCGATGCCCATGTACCTCAGCGTTTGGGCAAAGATGATGTTGAGCCCGCTCCCACCGTCGACGAGTACTTTGGTGAGGCGGGCGTTGTGCACGATCGGGCTGAGTACCAGCGGGTACTCGCCCACGTCGGAGACTTGGAACCACTGGTCCTATCTGGAGAAGGTGATCGGCTGCTCGGACCAGCGGAGTGGTTGGATCGGCGAGGTGTAGCAGGAGAATATCTCCCGGTCATGTACTTTCTCCCGGCGCTTGTCATCTACGGGCGGTGGTCCTCCGAGGATGAAGTTCACCTGCCTGTCGACATTCGGGAAAGCAGGGTTCGCGGGAGCCCCTTTTCCCTTGTCGCCTTTGTCGTCATCTCGTGGCGGTAGCTTCCCCTCCTTTTTCTTGTAGGCGTCGGCGAGCCCCATGCAGTCGATCATGCGATGTTTGGACTGCTTGTGGATGGGACAGGGTCCTTGGAGCATCTTCTCGAAGTCAGCGCTGAAGTTGGACTGCGGGCGAGGGCCACTACGGTCCATGGCGGCGACGGTGAAGTCTCTCGAGCGCTTTCGGTCATCCTTCCTGCTTGGTTTAGGTCGGGGGCGGCGTGTGTCCTCCTTCTTAGGGCGGTCTTCTCGGCGAGGGGGACGATCATCGTCCCGAGTGCTTTTCTTGCCGTAGTGGAGGCGGACGGCCTCCTTGGCGTTCGCCATCTTGTTCACCCGGCCAAAGAACTCGTCGGAGGTCTTTGGCATGTCCTCGCAGAGGCGCTCGAAGACGGCGGAGTCGGCGAGGCCATCGAGGAAGTAGCTGATGATCTCGGACTCGGAGCAGCCGGGAACTAAGTTCCGGTTCTCCATATACCGGTCGGTGTAGTCGCGGAGGCTCTCCCCGCGGTTCTGCTTCACCTTGCCCAGGTCCCAGGCGGTGCCTGGTCGGATGGAGCTCCCCTGGAAGTAGCTCTTGAACTTGTCGCAGAGGGTCCCCCAGCTGTCGATGGAGCCGGGCTCAAGGCTGTGAAGCCAGGTTAGCCCCACCTTGGTCATGGCGACGGGGAAGTAGGCGCACATGGAGTCGTGGTCGCCGTTCACCGCGCGGATGGTGATGCTGTACGTCCGAAGCCACATCATCGGGTCCGCCTTCCCGTCATATTTTTCTATGCCTGTAGGTTTGAAGTTAGCAGGCATTCTAATGGATCTTACTCGGGCAGTTAATGCCGGGAAGCCGTCGCAGTCGTTGAGGTTCTCGACGCCTTCGCGTCCCGAGTCGGCGGAGCAGTCTTCCGGGGTGTGAGCCCGGGGTGGCCTATCTTGTCCGAGTGGAGGCCCGTACTTGCGGTCGAACTCTCGGCGGCGTGCGGCCTCAGCGGCCTCAAGCTCTCGGCGTTGGCGCGTCGCGATCTAGCCCTGGGGGGCCGTGTTCACGATTGTACTCGGCGTGCCGTCGGAGCTCTTCCTCGTCCCTTCGCCGATGACGGTCGTCAAGGTTCCTTCGGAGATCGCGGTTGCGGAGTTGTTCGCGGAGATCCGGCTGCTCGACCACGTCGCGATCGGCTTCTCGGCGGCTGGCCGACTTGGAGTGGCGAGACGAGGAAGCAGGAGCCCTCTGGGCGTTGATCATGCCCGCGGCTGCAGTCAGCCTAACCTTGATCCGGTTGAGCTCCGGGGTTTCCAGGATCCCTTCTAGCTCTTGGTGCGCGGCGGCAAGGTTGGCTGATGGGGTGGCGTAAACACCCACGCCGCCAATTTCTTAGACGAAGTCGTCTTGGAGATTACGCGTAACCCTGGGGTTTCGACGTTCTCGCCGCGCGTCGCGGCGTCGTTGCTTCTCACCGTTGCGCCCGATCCTGGCGTCGCGGTATGCCTGATCCTCGCCTTGGACCGTTGGCTCATCGGCGGATATGTCGGAGACGAACATCTCCCGCTTGGCAGGCGTGATCCTCTTATTCGGAGGGAGGACACGTGTCACCCGCGGGAAAGTCAGAGTTGGTTCAGGTGGAGTCGGCGTATCCTGAGGATGAGGATGTTGTGTCGCCGCAACGTCCGGAGTAGATCCGATCTGGGTGGCCGCGACGGGATCGACCGCCCTGATCGCATCTGGGGAGTAGTCGGCGTTCACGCGTTCGCCGAGTGCTTGCTGGTAGACGGCCCCGCTGTTCCCGAGTCCCAGCGGGAATCGTGTCGGCGAGGCGATGCTCTGACGAGCAGACTCGGTGAGTTCGATGCATTCACCGGTGGAAGCGATGGCGTGATCCATGTCCGCCTCAAACTGGCGTTGCCGTGCAGCCCATCGGCGCCTTCGCTCCTCGGGCATCTCCTGCACCCTGCGTGGTTGAGGCGGAGTGGATGAAGCAGTCGGCGGTATAGGAGAAAGCGTGTTCCCCTCGGATGGCGGGAGAACGACGCCGGCTGTCGCGGTCGCCGAGTTGTTGGCGATGGTTGGCGACGGAGCGGTGATGGTGACGATCCCGTCCGGCGTAGCGTCAAGTCGTGGCGCTGTCTCCTCCGGGGTGGCGTCACGGGTGAAGGAGAGCTCTCCATCGGGCCCGGCGGTGAAGACCATGGATCCGAAGAAGAACATAGCCCCCTCAGCGATGGAAATCTTCACGGATGCCGGCGTGATGACGGCGGAAGTGGATGCCATCGAGCTTGCAGATTGATCGCGTCGATCAACCCCTACCTGGCGCGCCAACTGTCGGATGTTTGGACCCGGCAGTCCACACAGGGTAGCCTACGTGGTTGATTTGTTGAGGGACAGATCGAGGATCAGAAGTCGATGGTAACACAAGACGCAAGGATTGATCAGGTTCGGGCCGTCGAGATGACGTAATACCCTACGTCCTGTGTTGGGGGTGATTGTATTGCTGTGTATGAAGTTCCTGAAGGTTCTCCGTAGTTGGGTTCTGTCCTAGGTTGAACGATTGCTCGTAATGTCGTGTTCTGGAGGGGGGTCTCAGGGCGCCTTATATAGTCCGGCTGCCTTGAGTTACAAGTCGGCTAGAGATCGTAACCTACCCGAAATACAAGGATTCGATCCTATAACGATTACAGATATCTTTCCCTATAATTTCGGCTAGTTTATCTTGATCTCCGAGCTTCTTGCGGGATACGCCGTCTTCTTCCTTGCCGCGCGCGTCGTCGCGCCCATCCGGTTCGCCCGACTGGTGGGCCTCCCAGCTGGTGGGCCACCCAGTCTGACAAACCGATCCAATTGCACTCGGATTGGGCCGTCCCTTGCTGGTTGGGCCAATCCGCCTTCTGGGTACCCCTGGGGGTCTACCCCCGACACATATCTAAGCCTTATTGAGGGAAGCAATGCAATGCATCCAATCTTTCATTGAAATTATGAGTTGAACTAGAAATGGTTTTCATTCAAATATGAAGGTTCAAGTCACTAGCTCAAGGTGGATATGCTCAGTTCAATATGCAATGTTGAATGCCCTCAAAGAAGTGATTGATCAAGTATGGGCATGATATTTGACATGTAAGCTCAAGTGATTGATTTATGGTTCATCTTATGTCTTGAGTATAGTTGTACCGTACTATCAAGAGGGATGCAACATTGGTTGAGTGACAAACTCCAAAAGTGCTCAAGTGAACCCTTGTGAGTCTAACCATGACAATTCTTAACTAGGTGGGGGTTCTATGGTAAAACTGGTAAAACTGGTTTTGGGAACCAGTGGAACCGGTTTCTGGCTCGAGCGTCTAATGGCTAGTTCGTTTGAAATTCTGGTGAAACCGGTGGAACCGCTTTTTAGTGACAGAAAAATGGCCAAATTTTGGAGAGATTGGTATTTATACCCATGAGCTCCTCTTGGAGGGGCTGCTGGTTCTGCATGACATGGTTATATTTCTTGAAGCCAACTGAGCTCTCCCAACCTCTCTAAGTAAGATTTGAGTTCATAGTTTGAATCTTTTGAGTTGGGTTGCTGTCACACCCGGATTTACAAAGAAATCCAAAAGCTGCTATATGTGAACCCAGGAAGTCCTAAATTATTGCAAATAAGACAAAAGTCTTTAGTCAAAGTAATACGCAGACAATATTTATTAGACTCTCGTGGCTCCGTCATTCCACAGGGACGGCGACTGGTGAACAGCTGCCTAGTACTCTGGAAACTCCTCTGGAAACTACTCTGTTGGTGCATCAAAGTACCCATCTAGGATTTTTTTGAATAATGCAAGTGTAAGTAATCCATCTTTACTTAGCTCTACTTTATCCTATTTACCTTGTACACCTGGGTTTATGCATTTATGGGTAGTTTATTGCTATGCTTCACAACTTTTGCTTATGAACCGATGATCTTATAATATCAATTGTTAACTTTGATTAATGGTATACAGAACTGTGATTAAAATATGCTTTTGAGCAACATGGTTAGGGAGCTTGAGCATGTGTTTTTAGATTGCTCTAAGCGTCTCTCCTTAAGGTCCGGTTCTTAAAGCGACAACCCAGGAAAACCGTACAACCAACAGAACTACACGGCTCTGGTCTTGACTGAGTAAAATGAACAATTCTAGCTAGTTAGTGGTTACCGAAAGGCACAAGTGGGGCTTCGTGGTTTAAGTATGGATCTCGGCTCGCTTCTGGCATGGGATCATGTTTACATGTGGGATTGACTGGAGAGTGAGGGGTTCATGCGCCTATGTTGAAACCATAGCGGCCACTAACTTGTTAGGAGGACTTTTGAAAGGTCTCGTAGTGATGCCCTGTGCTCGTTTTGGGAGTGCATTGTCTATGACAAAGGGGTGTCACAACTAGTGGTGAAAGTATACAAACTCTGCAGAGTGTAAAACTGTTATAACAGCCGTGCTTACGGTCAAGAGCGGCCTGGATCCTTTTTGATTAGTGGTTACCTCTTTGGGTTGGTGGTTTAATGAATTTGATGTTTATTATTGTTATACTTCTACTTCATTAAATTGGGTTCTCAACTGGGATACACTTAATTATAGTAACTTGATTAATGGTAAAATGTGACCAACTAAATGTGCTAATCGTGGTCAAACCATGTCTAACCTTTTTAGCCTTCATAACTCCTGTTATACTTGCTAAGTAAAGATTGATTACTTACACTTGCATTATTCAACAAAATCCTGGGTGGGTACTCAGATGCACCAGCAGACTTTGGTGAGTTTCTAGAGGAGTTTCAGGAGTACTAGGTAGCTGTTCACCAGTCGGCATCCTTGTGGAATGAAGGCGCCATGAGAGTCTAATAAATAGTGTTTGTGTATTACTTTGATTAAAGACTTGTGTCTTATTAGTAATAATTCAGGATGTTACTCTTTTGATTTGAGCACTGGTTTCTCTTTGATATTATTATTCTGGACCTATATGTGTGTGTTGGACTTTCTGGGTTCACATATAGCAGCATTTGGATTTTTTTGCAAATCCGGGTGTGACAGATTGGTATCAGAGCTGTGCTGATTGTAGGACATGCAGCCTAGCTAGAATGGTCGTTTAGAAATTGTTTTTAACCGTTGCTCGCTCCAATTTTCATCCTTGATTATTTTGATTCATTCTTATACTACTTCATTTACTTTGTTCTTAATTCTTGCTTCATCTTGTTGCTTATTTATTAAAAATCTTTGCTCATACTTCTATCTCACTCCATTGTAAAATTCTAACCCATCCCTTCTTTCTTTTGCTTAGATGGCACGCACCAAAACCACGCCCCGCAAGCGTACTGGTGGGTACTTGCCTTCCAGTGTTGCTGAGATCGCCCTGCGCTTCCTCAACCCTGACCTAGTTCGTGGTTTGAGGCAGCCACCCGTTCAGCCAGCTTAGCCAGAGGCACCCGAGGAGGAGGATCCTGAGATGGTCGAGATCTACGACAAGGAGGGACAGTTCGTGCCTGTCGCCCAGCCGACAGGACAACCTACGTCGGCCGATCAAGAGAGTGCAGTTGCTGAAGCAGGCCCAGATGACCCTGACGACAGTGGAGATGACTCTGATGATGAGGGGGACAACTCTGATGATGATGGAGATGGCTCTGGTGATGAGAATGATGACAACACTAGAGAGAACCGCACCTCGCCAGCTCCAGGGTGGAAGGTCATGAACTGCGTTCGAGATGGTGGAGACAACTACTTCCACAACCGCTTGGACCGCCTGCTCCGCCAGCACTATGGAAGTGGCCATGTCAGCATCGACTACCACAGTGAGTGGTGGACTCACGACCTCTACCCAACCTTCTGGAAGACTGCAGTGTACATCAGGGTCTCCACACCACGACTCCATGCTGCCAGGATGGAGTCTGAGCACCTTGCACTTGCTCCAGGGAGACGTAGGAGGCAGGCATCAGTGACGCAGCTCGATGGGCTCTCTACGTGTACCGCCACCACTTCTATAGCCTTGTTCATGATGGACCACAGCGCTACCTTCCCCATGTTGCTTGTGGTCAGACAGCTTGCAAGATTGCCAACCCCTCCACTGAGAATGCAAGACTGGTGCAGACTGTGGGCTTCATCGCTACGATCAACACTGAGTTTGACTCACTTCTGGATGAGCACAACAGGCTTTGGTAGGAGCAAGATCCTGCTAGAGAGAGGATTGCAGAGCTGGAGTGTCCACACAGCCGGCCAACCAGGAGGATCCAGAGTTCCTTGTAGAGTCACCGCCGCGCAAGAGGACTCGCTACGGGACACCCGCCAGTCGTACCACCATAGACCAGGAGTAGTCACCATGAGATGTAATAAATGAACGCTTAGTCTTGCGAGTTTGAGTCGTCGAGTCGTGTGTAGTCTTAGTGTTTGAATAGTGTCGGTGAGTGCTTGTTTCATTGTTCTTATGAATTTGCTTGAGTTAGATTTTTTGTAATGATTGCGATGGATGTGAACCTATTGTTCACAAACATCTAGAATATTGGATTAAGGTCATAAGGTTAATGAAATCAATAGTTGGGTCTTTACCAAAGGTTTGTCTCTCTATTTAATCTCTTGTTCACATTATCTCTACATCTGTTACTTTATCTCGAGCAACTTTCTTATTGCACTCTTATCAAGACAAAATTATTGTGATCTGGACTTATGAAGTAACAATGATATGTGTTTATGACAGATGTCTGGTAGAAGAGGTCCTCGGAGAGGCAGAGGCCGAGGCAGAGGCAACCCACAGCCACCACCGCCACCACCGCAGCTTCCACTGGATCAATTGCTGGCCAATTAGAATAACCTACTGCAGCAGATGGCCACAGCATTTGCACCAGAACTTGCAGAACCAGCAGAACCAGCCGCCTCCACAACATGTTCCACACGTTAGAGATTGACCCGGGGAGTTCATGAATGGACGTCCGCCGACCTTCACCCACGCCACCAACCCATGCAGTATCAACCGCCAGCAGTACCCGCAGCGTCCACAGAACCCGCAACAACAACAACAACAACAACAGCGTCAATAGCCGCAGCACCAGCAGCACCCTCAGAATCAGTAGCAGGCTCAAGCACCCCACCTCACCCTAGCCAACAACGTTTCGATGGCTCCGGTCGAAAGAGTATGCTTTTATTGTGGAGAGCCAGGACACTTCGCTAATATGTGTCCCAAGAAGAACTCGCAGAATGTTGGGCAGGGACAGCATCCCTACAACAATGGAGGACAACAGAACTTCGTTCATGGGAAGGTCAACCACGTGAATGAAGAGGCAGCCTAGGGAGCTTCTGATGTGGTGTTCGGTACATTCCAAGTCAACTCAAACCCCACCTCAGTTTTGTTCGATTCTGGTGCAACACATGCTTTCATATCTACAAAATATGTGAAAACACATAGAGTGACCATGCAACCCATGAAAAACGCCATGATAGTAAACTGACCCGGAGGGGAATTACGGGCAACTCTAGCTTGTCCAGAGGTTAGAATAACAATAAGGGGGACGAGTTCAAAACCGCACCTATAGTTCGGAACTCCATGGGATTTGACCTCATCCTGGGAATGTCTTGTTTGGGAGCTCACAAGGTAGTGATCAAGTGCACTCAGAGCTCGGTGGAACTGACAGCAAAGACTGGGAAGAAAGTTGAGTTTCAGGCAGATCTAACTACAGACGAAGGTTGTCAGATCAATCAGATGAAGGGTGCAGCTATGGAGGATATGAGGGTGGTGAATAAATATCCGGACGTCTTTCTAGAATATTTGCCAGGTATGCCACCAGAACGCGAAACTGAGTTCCTTATTGAGCTTAAACCTGGTACTCCGCCTATAGCTAAGAGACCCTATAGAATGGGAGTAAAAGAACTAGAAGAACTAAAGAAACAACTAGAGGAACTTCCAGATAAGGGTTATATCCATCCTAGTTCTTCACCTTGGGGAGCAGCAGTGTTGTTTGTTGAGAAAAAGGATGGGATCCAGAGAATGTTTGTGGATTATTGGGCTCTTAATGAAGTGACCATCAAGAAGAAGTATCCTTTGCCGAGAATTGATGATTTGTTCGATCAGCTGAGAGGAGCTAATGTGTTCTCAAAGATCGATCTACGATCAGGATATCATCAGTTGAGAATTCGACCGTTAGATATACCCAAAATAGCCTTCACTACTTGGTACGGTCTGTATGAATTCACAGTAATGTCTTTTGGACTGACCAATGCACCTGCCTACTTTATGTATCTGATGAATAAGGTGTTCATGGACTATCTGGACATGTTCGTGGTGGTATTCATTGATGACATCCTTGTTTTCTCCAAGAATGAGGAGGAGCATGAAGAGCACTTGAGATTGGTACTACAGAGGTTGCGAGAACAACAGTTGTTTGCCAAGTATAGCTAGTGTGATTTCTGGTTGAAGGAGGTATCATTTCTCGGTCACGTGATATCTAATGGAGGAGTAGCAGTGGATCCAAAGAAGGTGAAAGATGTCTTGAGCTGGAATCCACCGAAGGATGTCAGTGAGATCCGGAGTTTCTTGGGAATGGCAGGTTACCACCGGAGATTTATTGAAGGATTCTCTAAGATTGCCAAACCACTAACGGCATTGTTAGAGAAGGGCATAAAGTTCGTGTGGTCAGAGAAGTGTCAAGCAAGCTTTGAGGAACTCAAGAGGAGATTGACTACAGCGCCAATGCTAGTATTGCCAGATCTAAATTGGGCATAAGAGTGATATATACACTGATCACAAGACACTACTTGATTGGGCATAAGAGTGATATATACACTGATCACAAGAGCTTGAAGTATGTGTTCACTCAGTCCGATCTGAACCTGAGTCAGAAGAGATGACTGGAGTGGATAAAGGATTACGACTTGAAGATTCATTATCATCCAGGAAAGGCAAACCCCGTTGCCGATGCTCTAAGTCAAAAAAGCTACGCTAATGAGCTAAAGGTGACCCAGATGCCAGATGAGTTTGCCAAGGAGTTTGAACGACGGAACTTGGGTTTTATGGCCAATTTGGTGGAGTTGGAAGTTGAACCTACTCTAGAACAGGAGATCCGAAAGGGTCAGTCAGAAGATAAAAAAACTTCAGGAAATTGTGGAACAGGTTCCAATGGGTCAAGCTCTAGGATTCAGAGTCAATGAGCAAGGGACAATGTGGTATGGTAAGAGGATATGTGTGCCTAAAGTGAAGCATATCAAAGAAGCTATACTGAGAGAAGCCCAAAATTTCGCTTACTCAATTCACCCGGGTAGTACCAAAATGTATCTAGATATCAAGAAAAGATATTGGTGGTATGGATTGAAGAGGGGAGCTGCAGAATACATAGCTCTATGTGACAGACCTGTTGGATTACTTCAACCACTTTGGATACCCGAATGGAAATGGGAAGAAGTTGGTATGGACTTTATCACAGCATTGCCCCGCACGCAGAGAGGATTCGACTCAATGTGGGTAATTGTGGACAGACTGAACAAGGTAACTCACTTTATCCCAGTAAAGACCACCTATACCGGTGCGAAGTTAGCAGAGCTATATATGGAAAGGATAGTGTGTCTGCATGGTGTGCCTAAGAAGATGGTGTCAGATAGGGGTACCCGGTTCACGTCACATTTTTGGCAGAAGCTTCATGAAGCTATGGATATTGAGTTAAAGTACAGTTCTGCATATCACCCGCAGACAGATAGGCAGACAGAGAGAATAAATCAGATACTGGAATATATGCTCAGAGCTTGTGCATTGCAGTATGGGACTAGTTGGGATAAGAGTTTACCCTACGCAGAGTTCCTTATAACAATATTTTCTAAACAAGTCTTAAGATGGCACCGTTCGAGGCATTGTATGGCAGAAAGTGCAGGACACCATTGTTCTGGAATCAAACTGGAGAAAGTCAAGTCTTTGGGCTAGAGATATTGAGAATAGCAGAGAAATGGGTATAGCTCATCAGGCAGAATTTGAAAGCGGCACAGTCAAGGCAGAAAAACTATGCAGATGTACGTAGACGGGAATTGAGCTTTGTAGTGGATGATAATGTATATCTCAAGGTTTCACCTGTGAAAGGAGTTTGATGATTCAACATGAAGGGAAAGTTAGCACCATGATACATTGGTCCGTTCAAGATACTGGAATGGAAAGGAGAAGTGGCATATCGGTTAGAGTTACCAGAAAGACTCTCGGGAGTTCACGATGTGTTTCATGTGTCTCAATTGAGGAAGTGCTTGAGAGTGCCGGAGGAACAGTTACCAACGGAGGAACTGAATATGCAGGAGGATCTCTCTTATACTGAGTATCCTTTTAAGATACTGGAGACAGCTGAAAGGGTCACCTGGAATAAGGTTATATGGATGTGCAAGGTGCAGTGGAGCCAGCATTTAGAGGATGAGGCAACCTGGGAAAGGGAAAATGATCTAAAGGCAGAATATTCCAATCTATTCCAATCTGAGCCCGAATCTCGAGGACGAGATTCATCTTATGGGGGTAGGTCTGTAATGAAAGCAGGGATATGCTGGGAAAGTAATAGATTGATTATGGAGAGAAACGCTCGTGTACATATATAGGCAAGGATGACCTAGGGTTTGGGTACAATCCTATCCAACGGTGATCCTTGCCTAATCCAAGATCATCTATACAAAACCCCAGAGGGGAGAGCCATGCGGCCAGAGAAGGCCGACCAGGCCTAAAACCGAAGGCCCATAGGACCTGTGTAATCTACTTGCTAACACGTCCCCGCAGTCTGATCGTCAGCCACTGACATTCATGCTGGAATGGAAGTCCACAAAGATCGACGAAGGAAGTCCTTTGGTGAAGATGTCTGCATACTGAGAGGTTGTAGGAACATGCAGTACTCTGACATGACCAAGGGTGACGCGTTCCCGGACGAAATGGAGGTCAATCTCAATGTGTTTAGTTCTCTGATGCTGTACGGGGTTGCTGGACATGTAGACCGCGCTGATGTTGTCACAGTAGACGACAGTCGCGCGCTGAAGAGGAGTGTGAAGCTCGAGTAGAAGCTGATGTAACCAGGTGGCCTCGGCAACAGCATTGGCGACGGCTCGGTATTCAGATTCGGCACTGGATCGGGACACAGTGGTCTGGCGCTTGGACAACCAGGAGACGAGGTTGTCACCGTGGAACACCGCGTATCCAGATGTAGACCTCCGGGTGTCAGGACAGCCAGCCCAGTCAGCATCGGAATAAGCAACAAGATCGTCAACGCGAGACGGTCGGAGACAAAACCCCAAATCCAGTGTTCCCCGAACATAACGCAGGATCCTCTTCAGGGCAGCCAGATGGGGCTCATGCGGGTCATGCATGTGAAGGCAGACCTGCTGAACAGCATAGGCTATATCTGGCTGAATGAAGGTAAGATACTGAAGTGCACCTACCAAGCTGCGAAAGTCAGTCGGATCTGGAAGTGGTGCGCCAGCGTCTGCAGAAACCTTGGGGTTGAGGTCAACCGGTGTGGAACAAGGTTTGCAGTCCGACATGCCAGCTCGGTCAAGAATCTCCAACATGTACTGCCACTGAGACAAGAGAAGCCCATCACCATGACATTGAACGTTCATCCCTAGAAAGTGGTGAAGTTTGCCAAGGTCCTTCATAGAAAACTCCCACTGTAACGCCGAGATGATCTGCCGAAGAAGGTCCGACGAGGAAGCCGTGAGCATAATATCGTCAACATAGAGCAGCAAATAGGCCATGTCATTGCCGCGGTGAAAAACGAACAGGCTGGTGTCCGACTGAGTCTCGACAAATCCCAGAGTCTGAATAAATGCTGCAAACCGTGTGTTCCAGGCGCGTGGAGCCTGCTTGAGACCGTATAAAGACTTGTTGAGGCGACAAACAAAGTCCGGTCGAGCAGGGTCCTCAAATCCAGAAGGCTGGGAGCAGTAAACAGTCTCTAGGCTGGGAGCAGTAAACAGTCTCAGACAGGGTCCCATGGAGGAAGGCATTCTTCACATCAAGCTGATGGATCGACCACTGACGGGACAGCGCAAGCGAAAGCACCGTGCGTACAGTGGCGGGCTTCACGACGGGGCTGAACGTCTCAGCAAAGTCCACACCAGGATGCTGGGTAAATCCGCGTAGGACCCAGCGTGCCTTGTACCTCTCGAGCGAGCCATCAGCTTTCAGCTTGTACTTGAAGATCCACTTGCCAGAGACAACGTTGGTGTGTGGGGGCCGCGGAACGAGGTCCCAAGTGTTGTTATGCAGCAGCGCCCCATGTTCCTCTTCCATAGCAGCCCCCCAATTGGGGTCGGCCAGGGCGCTGCGGAAGGTCTTCGGGATGGGCGAGAGCGGAGCGGCGTGGTATAGCGCCGGTAGCCGGAACCCCTGCTTGGCCTAGGTGGTCATGGAGTGCTGGTTGACCACTGGTGGAACGGGCACAGCCCCCTTGTGTAGGGGTGGCGATAGACCAGAGGGGCGGCTGCAGGAGCAGGAGCTGTTCGGCGCCGGCTGTACACCAGCTTGAAGGCGTCCTAGGACCGGTGGGGACCGGCTGGTGCTGGCGCAGGACCTGCTGCAGCAGGCGGCGAGAGGGCCGGCTGCAGCTGATCCGAGGCGGTGGATGCCGGCTG
The DNA here is from genome assembly GCA_004135705.1 of Alloteropsis semialata. Classification (NCBI taxonomy): domain Eukaryota; kingdom Viridiplantae; phylum Streptophyta; class Magnoliopsida; order Poales; family Poaceae; genus Alloteropsis; species Alloteropsis semialata. The sequence goes on from CM014276.1 coordinate 14,472,700, forward strand.
CAGTCGCCCGGGGGTGGCCGAGGGCGGCTGCGCCGGGCTGGAGGAGGCGGCCTGCTGTGGCCGGCATGGGGCCGGCGGGAAGAAGCCAGGCGGTGGAGCACCGGGTGCGACAGGCAGGGCGGGCGAGCCGGCACCCGTGCCTGCAGGGGGCACGCTGAACTCCGAGGGCATGTCCAGAGCCACACGTGGCTGTGCAGGAGCTGCCGCACATGGCTGTGCGGGAACACCAGCTGGAGATCCTGCAGGAACAAAGGTCTGTACGGGTCCGATGAAGGCCGGCACAGGGTTAGAGTCATCTGCTAGAAAATCAAAATCCGCCGGGCTGGGGGTTGATTGCTGCTCAGAGAAGGGAAAGGAAGTCTCATCAAGGACAATGTGTCGAGAGATGATGACACGATTGGTGGCAATGTCGATACAGCGGTAACCCTTATGGTGAGCGGAGTACCCAAGGAAGATGCACCGAGCGAAACGAGGGGCAAGCTTGTGGGGAGCTGTGGCCGAGAGGTTGGGGTAACACAGGCAGCCAAAGACTCGCAGATGATCATACACAGGCGGATATCCGTGCAGGGCGAAGTGTGGAGTAGCGAAGCTGAGGGTTTTGGTGGGGGTGATATTCAGCAGATGGGTGGAAGTGATGAGAGCTTCGACCCAGTATGCAGGAGGGGCATGCGCCTGGAACAGAAGAGAGCACACCATGTTGTTAATGGAACGAATGATGCATTCTGCTTTACCATTCTGAGGCGAGGTGTATAGGCAGGACATACGTAGGTGGACACCATGGGTAAGGAAGAAGGTGCGGGCGCTGAGGTTGTCAAACTCGCGCCCATTATCGCACTGGATGTTCTGGATGGTGGCGCCAAACTGCGTATGCACATAGGAGAAAAAATTAGCAATTGTCGTGAACGTGTCAGATTTCAGGCGTAAAGGAAAAGTCCACAGGAAGTGGGAGTAATCATCCAAGATAACCAAGTAGTATTTGTAACCCGAAACGCTCACAACAGGAGACGTCCAAAGATCACAGTGTACTAGCTAGAAACTATGAGTCGCACGGGATGATGACACATGAAAAGGTAGACGAGTATGTCTTCCTAACTGACACGCATGACAAGATTCGCTAGCACTTTTATTACAACTGATTGTGGAAGATTGCGCTAGCTTTGCTAATACTTCATGACCAGGATGCCCAAGACGCTGATGCTAAAGCGAAGAGGTGGTGGCAGCATGGAAGGCGGACGCCGGGAAGCGGAGGGGATACAGGCCCCCGGAACTATCACATCGGACGATCTCTCTCCCCGACTGAAGATCCTTCACAGAATAGCCACGAGGATCAAATTCCACATAGACATTATTATCGGATGTAAACTGGCATACAGAAATCAAGTTCTTGATGAGATGAGGGGAAACAAGAACATTGTTAAGCCGAAGTGAATGGGGTAAAGTGGTACTGCCAGTGGAAAGAACAGGGAGTAAACTGCTGTTCCCGACAACAATGGAGGAAGGTGTGGCGAGCTGTGGAGAGGAGGAGTGGGAGAGAGTACCGGCGTCGGACGTCATGTTGTTGGTGGCTCCGGAGGCGAAGTACCAGTCATGGGAAGGCGGCTGGGCGAGCGACACAGTGTTGAAGCTGTTGGCGAGCGCCTGCTGGTCCCAAGACAGTGCCCCGGCAGGCTGACCGTAGAAGCCAGGGGGCGGAGTAACTTGGCTGTACAGGCCAGGGGCCGGCGGTGCAGAGAGGCCAGGGGTAGGGCCACTGCCCCTTGGTCTGGGCGCCGGCAACCAGGGTGCTGGGCTGCTGGGCGACCATGGCCTAGGGCGGCGGCTGCTGCTGCTGCTGGGTGACTGGACGAGGGATGGGAGCCAGCGGGGCTGCTGTCCAGGCCACATGTAGATGGCGCCAGTCCAGGGATTCTGGATGCTCACCATGCCAGGAGGAACAGAAGCGGCGTTCCCGGGCTTGGTGCTCGGGCTGCTGCCTCCGGCCCCCTGAGAGGTGTCGGACGACTTGCCGCCGCCAGGACGCTTGCTGTAGCGCTGCTTCCCCTTCTTCTAGCCGCCCCCGGAGTTGATGCCCCCATGGCCGCCGTTGTGTTGGGGCGGTTTGGGTGCAGCTGGGGGAGGCGCCGCCTTTCCAGTGGAGGCGACAAGGGCGGAGGGAGGTGGAGGAGCAGTGTTGAAGTTGAGCTCCTCTAGTAGCAGTTCATTATGGGCGGTGAGGTAGGAGGGGAAGGGCGAGCTCCGGCGAATGTGGCGCCCGACATCCTTGTACTGCTCGCTGAGGCCGCGAATGAGGGTGAGAACGAGCGTGCGGTTGTGGACCTCCTCACCAAGAGCACGGAGATCGGCGGCAAGGCCCTACGGCTTGCTGCAGTAGTCGGTGATGCTGAGGTCGCCCTGCTTGATGTTGCGGAACTGCTGGTCGAGGATGAGGGCGTGAGTCTCGCTGTTCCCAAGGAACTGCGATTCGACAGCGAGCCAAGCTGTGCGAGCGCTGACCCCATGATCCAGCACGGCGTCGGCGAGGTCGGGGGAGAGGGTGCCGAGGATCCATGACTTGACCACACAATCCATGCGCATCCAGTCCAGTGAGCCAGGAAAGGAGGCGTCGGAGAGGACGTGATCGCTGAGTGAGTACTTTCCAAGTACAAGCAGGACGGACTTGGTGTCAAGGACAACAGGCACCAAGGAGCGGATACTCTGGACGGCGACGGCCTGTGCATGGAGGTTGAGGATGGCGGCAGCCTCGTGGACGAGCAGAGCATCGCATAGATGTTGCGGCAGTGGGTTGAAGGCGTTGGACGCAGCGCTGTCGTCGTCAACATCTGGATCAGGGCCGCCGCCCCCAGTGGCTGGATCTTCGGCAGCCTTGAGAGCCGCCTCGGTGGAAACACGCTCAGAGGCTTCGCGGGCGCGAGTGGCTGCAGCATCACGCTGCTGGCCAGCCTCCCGGGCTTCGCGCTCGGCGTCCTGAGCGCAGGCGAGGGCAGCGTCGCGGTCCTCCTTCGCCTTGCGGATGCGTTCCTCCTTGGCGAGGCGCGCGTCCTCAGCGCACTTGGCGGCAGCAGCGGCGTCGGCTGAGATCTGGTTAGGATCGACGACAGAGCTGGAGGGAAGGATGGGTTCCTTGCCAACCGCAGCAGCGGGGGCAATACTGCTGTCCTTGGAGCCGGCCATGGCGCGCAGGAGAGAAGGGGGTAGCGCAGGGGGGTTGCGCTAGGGTTGCGGAAGCGAGACGGGAGGAACCCGGTCTCTTGATACCATGAAAGCAGGGATATGCTGGGAAAATAATAGATTGATTATGGAGAGCAACGCTCGTGTACATATATAGGCAAGGATGACCTAGGGTTTGGGTACAATCCCATCCAACTGTGATCCTTGCCTAATCCAAGATCATCTATACAAAACCCCAGAGGGGAGAGCCATGCGGCCAGAGAAGGCCGACCAGGCCTAAAACCCAAGGCCCATAGGACCTGTGTAATCTACTTGCTAACATGTAAGACCCTAAAAATAGGTCAACAAAAATAATAGTAAATTTAATTTATTTTTGTTCAAAGTGTGCATGATCAATTTAAGGTTTATATAATTTTGTGTCAATAAAATTAAATTTAAAGAATTAGAAACATGTGTGTGCATACATGCTGGTGCATATTTTTGGTTGAGAGCAATTCAATTTGTGGGATATGAATTTATATTTGAAATCCCATTTGAATTTGCATTTGAATGAGTGGTTTTGTATTTTCTATGAATAAGTCTAGAATTGTCACTTTTACTTTTGGCCCAGCCCACTTAACCCCCTCCCACTCTTTCCCACCGCCCACCTTAGCCCCCTCACGGCCCAACCCCTTGGCCCAGTCTGGCCCGCATCCCCTTCCTGCCGCATGAAGGCGCCCGCGCCTCGAGTGTTTTTGCCCACAGCCACTGACAGGTGGTGCCCACCTGTTGGGGTTTCCTTCTCCGCGCAGCCGAGTCCAAGCAGGACACCTCACCGCCGCCTTCCACCCTTTCCATCGCCGGCACCACCTTTCCCCGCCTCCCTTTCCCTCCAAGCCCTTCGCAAAACCCCGCCTTGCATCCAAGGAGCAACCTTGACCTATATAAGGCCGCCACCCCCACATCTTTTCCTCATCGACCGACGCAGCACAGACGCCATCGGAGCTCAGAGGTGAGCGCCACTGCCGCCGTTCGGTTCATCACCGGGAAGCCACCCCCGCTCACCTTTGCTCTTGTTCGCCGTGTGCAGATCGACGCAGCAGTGCCCCGTCGTCCTTGCACCGAGCGAAGCCCCGAGGGGCCCCGACGCTGAGCTTCATCATCGACGTCCGCTCCTCACCGTTCCTAGCTGCCTACGCTGCCCATCCGACGCCCCCGAACCCTCGGTAAGCTTCACCGTCGTCCCCTCTACCTCCCCACGCCATCCGCACTCGCAGCCGAGCCTCCTAGCGCCGTTTCTGCTGTGTACAACCTCTATAGTGTGTAAAACTGTTATAACAGTCGTGCTCACGGTCAAGAGCAGCTTGGATTCTTTTTTCTTAGTGGTTACCTCTTTGGGTTGGTGGTTTAATGAATTTGATGTTTATTATTGTTATACTTCTACTTCATTAAATTGGGTTTTCAACTGGGATAAACTTAATTGTAGTAATTTGATTAATGGTAAAAAATGTGACCAACTAAAAGTGCTAATCGCAGTCAAACTGTGTCTAACCTTTTTAGCCTTCATGACTCGTGTTATACTTTCTAAGTAAAGATGGATTACTTACAGTTGCATTATTCAACAAAATCCCGAATGGGTACTCAGATGCACCAGTAGACTTTGGTGTGTTTCCAGAGGAATTTCAGGAGTACTAGGCAGTTGTTCACCAGTCGGCGTCCCTGTGTGGAATGACAGCGCCACGAGAGTCTAATAAATAGTGTCTGCATATTACTTTGATGAAAGACTTGTGTCTTATTTGTAATAATTTAGGATGTCACTCTTCTGATTCAAGCACTGGTTTCTCTTTGATATTATTATTCTGGAGCTATATGTGTGTGTTGGACTTCCTGGGTTCACATATAGCAGCATTTGGATTTCTTTGTAAATCCGGGTGTGACAGTTGAGAGAGTGACTTGTGTATGAGCATTGGAGAGCAATCCAAACCCTTGAGAACTTGTGGTTGCGTCAAGCAACTCGTGAAGCATTTGTTATTCTTAGAGGTTAGTCCTCCTAGATGGCTAGGCGTTGCCCGGTGAGCTACCGAAGTGTGTGGTGAGCCACGAGATCGTTTGTGAAGGTCTCACCTCACCCCCGCAAGGAAAAAGTTCTCTTAGTGCATGGAAGAGGAGATAGCTTGACCTTGTGTGGTCACATAAGCTTCCTCAACGGAGAGTAGGATTCAGTGTGCCTTAGTGGCTGCTTGGTGCAAGCAATGAATCCGAACTTCGGTAAAACAACTCCTAGCGTCTTGGTTAGAATTTTCCTCACTTTGTCAATTCTAGCTAATTACTTGTACTTCTGCTTTGATATACTTTGGTGTGCTTGAGGTGTGTGCAGGAGCTTCATTGAAACACTTGGAAGCATCTATGGAAGCTTCACACCAACTTTGGTTTGTGCTAGAATTCATAGAGAGGCAACTCTTGATTTATTTCTGTTCTCTGAGTCAAACTGGTTCACCGGTTTGGGTGCTGACAGCAGGAATTAGATTTTGTAAATTCCAGATTTGCCTATTCACCCCCTCTATGCGACATCAAGGTCCTTTCAATAATGAAATGGAGCATTAGTTGTACTATACCATATTTTTTTGTGCCATTTTTAAAAGTTGTAACAAAATGGTCTAAGACAAACGCACGGTTGGTTATTGATGGTACCATGACACCTTGAGAGGGGAGGGTGTAAGTAGGTGTCTTAGAAACTAAGGCTCCAAGCACATATAAAATCTATTCCAATTTCTATCTAGATGTGCACTAGGTTTTGTTTGTATTGCTATCTCTACCATAAAAGAGTTGTGCACCGTAGATTCCAAACCTATAAAGTACACAAAGGCAATTCTAGGAAAAGTAAACTCCGAATGTAAAGGTGCAAAGTAGATGCAGAATTTTAAAAGGTAGTCAACGCAAACTCTCTGCACGATATCAGGAAATTGGCTAACTTCCAACTAATCCTTGTTGGAGCCCCTTCACTAGGGCTAAATTCTATGGCGGTAAAACTCCGTGATAGGCACTCAGACATCCCACAACACAAGTAGGTCTCCGCTTGGCCTCTCTTAGGTGACCTCCACCGTTTTCACTAGATAGAGCCTTAGTCATTGACGGCCTCTTCTCCTATGCACAAGCACTGGCAGCTTATGCACAAAGTTTTGTTGTAAGGTCTCGCAAGACTACAACACATCAGATTTACCGCACTTAGTGCGTTCAAACACTGATAACAAAGAGGTATGCAAACCACACTTAAATCTAGGCTAATCCCTTCAACTAAAGCGGTAAGTAGCCTAAAGTAATGCTAATCCAAATCTAAGCCTTGTTGCTAATTGTATAATCTTTCGTAGTAACTTTGGTGGATAGAACTCTCAAATATGTGTGCGAACGAAGCCTATTGGTTCACAATTCTATGAAACACTTGAAATGGTTGGGACAAAGGGCATAAATAGCCCCAACTCAACCATCTAACTGTTGCTCCAATGGTCACATTTCTGGAAAGGACCAATTGATTCGGTGCTCCTAACTGCACCACCAAATGGGTCGGTCCGACTAGCCATTGAGTAGCCGTCACATGGTCCATGCTGAGGCACTGACAGATTCGGTGCTCACCCCTTTGCATAGGACCAAATGAGTCGGTCATTCCATTACCCATAAAGAGGCCAATACCCTCGCCGACTCATTTGCCCGATTGATTTGTTCCCTCCTCTCACCATGACCAAATGAGTTGGTCTGTTGCGAAAGAATTGACAAAAAGTTTGGACGCACAAAACAGTGCATTCATTACACTAAACAGTCTCATTTTGGGATGTTGTAAAAACTAGTAACAAAATGGTTCGAAACTCACCCAGACACGTTCATTGTCCATCCCAATCCATTATACCCAAAACCATGTCTGGGTGAGTTTTGGACCTATTTGTAACTAGTTTTTACAACATCCTGAAACAGGCATGTTTAGTGGAATTAATGCACCCATTTGTGCGTTCGAATAGCATACCAATCACCTTCACTGAAGGAGATATCAACCTCCACAATTTCCCACACAATGACTCGATATCAATTGAAGCCAATATTGAAGGCTGGACAATTACCAACTCCTAGTTGACACAGGCAACTAAGCAGATACAATTCTTGCAAAAACTCTCATATCAATGACAAACATGAACACCGATAACCTTGAACCATCAGTTACCCCTCTCATCGGCTTCTGGGGGAAGAAAACCAAGACCCTTGGGAAAACCACTTTACTAGTGTCATTTGGCAACACCTAAAACACTCGATTAGAATACATCACCTTCAATGTAGTGGACATGAACTTAGATTACAATGTTGACTTTCATAGAGGGGTACATTGTTGACGGCTCTTAATGTCAAACTTCCACCGTCAACATAAATATAAAAGAGTGATAAAAATAATAGATATAGGGTTTATTACTAATGAATTCCATGAGTTTTGGTGTAAATGCGTCTGCAGGAACAAAATGTCAAAAAATGAGGAGAAGAGGGCCCAGGGCCAGGTCGCCCGACCCCACCAGGTCGGCCGACCTGGGCCCAGGTCCAATCAAGCCTCCCTTCATCCCATGCAGAGAAAGCACACCAGGAGAGGAGCTAGACCACTGATTCAACGTCGGTTTGTACCAAGGGGAAGAGATGAGCCACATGGCATTAACATGGATTGAAGGGCCCACTTCTCGACCTCAACATATCTAAATTCAAGTCTGCCAACCAGGAACCGACTCAAGGCCCCGCATGGCAGCCACCCAGAGAAGGTGGGACCGAAAGGCGGCAAGGCCAAGTCGGCCGACCCCTGCCAGCGCCTGAATCGGTCCCCCTTGACCCACAACTGTAAACTGCCTCTGGGAGTCGATCTGGGCCGTGCACACTTGAAGACGGTGGATCCAGGGATCGGCCGATGCCCAGGGATCGGCCGACTGTTGGCGGTCATTAGTGGTACACTTTTAGTGCTATTTAGGTGGTGTTTTTGGACCAATTTATATACTAACCCACTACTTGGCACTTTAAATAACCCCGTTTTCGCATGTGTTGTGTTTTGGAGCATGTTGTGTTTTTGTAGGAAAACGACCCAATTTGGAGCATTTATATTCAAAACCCAAAACTAACTATGAGCTCAAAGGAATCGAGGCTAGCGGAGGGAGCCCAACCAATGGACCATATGGGCTTTCATAGCCCAACAAATGGTCCTAGGTGTCCACATTCAGTGAACCTTGGGCAGGAGAGACTTAAGCATGAAGGAATTAGAGATTTGAAAAGTTATCCAGGAGATCAAGTCAACCTCAGATATATTCGTGCAGCCTAGGACAACATGATCTTTTGGTGCAGATTTGGAGATCTAAATGATCTCTAATAACAAAATATTGAATACCAAAGTTGTATCCATCGCCGAGATCTTCAATTTGGGTATATGGGAAGCATAATTTGGAATATGGAGCTAGGAGATATGACCCTTGAAATGCATGCTGCGCAGAGAAGTCTGAAATCAGACAGGTTATCTTTCGACGCTATTTTGGGGATCTTAACTTTATTTCCAAGGAAACTAATGAGTACCAAAGTTGGAGATAATTTCGTGATATATAATTTAGAATCTTAGTTTACCCTATTTGGAGTCCAGACGTGGGAGATATGACGTCGGGAATGTAGGGCTGCGAATTAAGAAAATCTGGACGAGTCAAATCTTATGGAAACCAAGTTTGCTTAACTCCCAAGGAAGGATTTTGTGGAAGGGAAGGTGGAGCACGGCCCAAGGCTCCCGTAGGGTATAAATACAACCCCCTAGGGGCCCTCAAAGGTGGAAGATATTCACGAGAAGTCGACGCGAAGAGGGACACACACCGAAGGAAGCCGACGGCCGCCTCAAGTCCTCGAGGTTTCCTAGGAGATGGCTTAGGCCATGCCCTAGCCGCCATGGTTGGCCCTACGCAGTGAAGCCATGGCGGAGTTTTGGAGCCATGCCGATGTACATTCGATGGTGATATCAATCTACTTGTCTTGTTTACTTTGATCTTCTAAGATGCATGCTTTCTCTCATATGTCTAGCTAGCATATGTTCTTAGTAGGAATAGATCTAATCATGGTGATTAGTCTGCCCTGCAGATACATCTTAGTAGTGCGCAGGAAGTCGGCGTGATTATCCTCGTGTGGTGACAGCATGAGGGAGGGAAAAGGTCGAACGATTGCGTAATGTTGAGTAAGATCGACGAAGGGTACTATGGGAGTTGTTGCGCGGCCACCAAGAGGAGGAGCTTCGAGTAAAGAGCACTTGGTGGGCGTTTGAGACAAAGCTTTGGGAAACCTTAGGCATTGACGCGCACCTTGCAAGGGCGCCCATGGTAAAGTTCTTAGAGACGACTTTATCATGGTACGAGATTAGATTGGTTACCGTTTTGGCCGGAGTTGCAACCAGAAGACGGTAGGCTTGTGCTACCTTTGGTCATGTTACCTCATGTCGGGTGGATGAGATTCATTCATAATATTCATATCAAACTCATCTTCACCCTCATATGCAATCTATGATTATTGTTAGGATTAGATCCAATTGGCTAGATAGAAAACCCTGGGTAGTTCACTGTCGATCCATGGATTGATAAACCTTGGGGGAATACTCTAAGGGAAGAGCTACGATGATCCGTGCGCTTGCGGTTCATAATTGGCGCGTCTAAGGACCCTCAACAAGTTTTTCTGGCGCCATTACCGGGGATCGGCAACACGAACCCTAGGGCGATCTATCTAACTTTTTGGACTAACCCTGATTTTATTATTGCATATATCTTGTGTTTCTTATTTGTGTCCAAGAATGCAGGTAAAACCCTAGACACAAAACAATCGAGAAGTTCTCAACATCCGGACTTTGACAAGTCCAATCTCACTCAAACAAGTTGATGGCTACATGAAGATCCGCTCTTTAGTGATAGGTGCTAACTTTTGTTAGTGGCCTAACATCCGCTATCGACCCCACACTACAAACCAAGTGAAGATGAACAAGGTATGTCACCGTGTCAATTGATTTTTAAAGACTAATGTCTCTTCAAGATTTGTTTGTCCAAGCCATAGGTGATGAATCATGCCTCAAAGAAGTCGTGAGATCCGATCATCAACATCTCTGGAAGGTTGCTGTTGCGACCTGTTTTTCGCCCATGATCAAATAAGCACCATGGAGGAAAATTAAAAATTATGAAGCTCCATCAGGTCTTCTTTCCAATGCATCAAGAATCGTAAATTTTGGAGATTGGTGCAAAGAGTTATGGTAAAATCTTTCAACACTATGTGTTCTGAAATCAGCTTGGGACATAACGTAGTGCCGGGGTGATGCAAAACAACAACGAAAATGGTCCAAAACTCACCCAGACATGGTTTTTGGTTTAACAGAGTGGTTTGGAGTCATCCGTTGCGAAAAAATTGATAGCAAGTTCGTCCGCATAAAATGGTGCATTAATTGCACTAAACGGGACCATTTTGGGGTGTCACAAAAACAGTAATGGAATGGTCCAAAACTCACCCAGACATGGTTTTTGGTCTAATAGAGTGGTTTGGAATCATCCGTTGTGAAAAATTGACAGCAAGTTTGGCCGCATAAAACAGTGAATTAATTGCACTAAATGGGCCCGTTTCGGGGCGTCACAAATGCAATAACAAAATGGTCCGAAACTCACCAAGACATGGTTTTTGGTCTAATAGAATGGTTTGGAGTCATTCATTGCGAAAAAATTGACAGCAAGTTTGGCCGCATAAAACGGTGCATTAATTACACTAAATGGTCTCGTTTCGGGGTGTCACAAAAGCAGAAATGAAATGGTCCGAAACTCACCACGACATGGTTTTTTGTAGAATAGAGAGGTTTGGAGTCATTCGTTGCGAAACAATTAACAGCAAGTTCGGCCGCATAAAACGTTGCATTAATTGCACTAAACCGTCCCGCTTCGAGGTGTCACAAAAGTAGTAACAAAATGGTCCGAAACTCACCCAGACATGGTTTTTGTCTACTAAAATGGTTTGGAGTCATCTGTTGCGAAAAAATTAACAACAAGTTTGGCCGCACAAAACGGTGGATTAATTGCACTAAACGGGCTCGTTTCGCTACAATACAAAAATAGTAACGAAATGGTCCGAAACTCACCTAGACATGGTTTTTGGTCTAATAGAGTGGTTTGGAGTCATCCATTGGGAAAAAATTGATAGCAAGTTCGCCGCATAAAACGGTGCATTAATTGCACTAAACGGTCTCGTTTCGGGGTGTCGCAAAAGCAGAAATGAAATGGTCCGAAACACACCACGACATGGTTTTTGGTATTAGAGAGGTTTGGAGTCATCCGTTGTGAAAAAATTGACCGCAAGTTCGGCCGCATAAAATGGTGCATTAATTGCACTAAACGGTCCCGTTTTGGTGTGTCACAAAAGCAGTAACGAAACGGTCCGAAACTCACCCAGACATGGATTGTGGTCTAATAGAGTGGTTTGGAGTCATCCGTTGTGAAAAAATTAACAGCCAGTTTGGACGCACAAAACGGTGGATTAATTGCACTAAACGGGCTTATTTCACTACAATACAAAAACAGAAACAAAATGGTCCGAAACTCACCGAGACATGGTTTTTGGTCTAACAGAGTGGTTTGGAGTCAACCAATGTGAAAAAATTGATAGCAAGTTCGGTCGCATAAAACGGTGCATAAATTGCACTAAATAGGACTGTTTCGGGATGTCACAAAAGCAGTAACGAAATGGTCCGAAACTCACCTAGACATGGTTTTTAGTATAATAGAGTGGTTTGGAGTCATCCATTGTAGAAAAATGGACAGCAAGTTCGGCAGCATAAAATGGTGCATTAATTGCACTAAACGGAGCATTTCGGGGTGTCACAAAAGAAGTAATGAAATGGTCCAAAACTCACCCAGACATGGTTTTTGGTCTATTAAAGTGGTTTGGAGTCATCCGTTGCGAAAAAATTGATAGCAAGTTCGACCGCATAAAACAGTGGACTAAATGCACTAAACGGGCCCGTTTCGCTACATTACAAATGCTGTAACGAAATGGTCTGAAACTCACCCAGACATGGTTTTTGGTCTAATAGAGTGGTTTGGAGTCATCCGTTGCGAAAAAAATGACCGCAAGTTCGGCCGCATAAAATGGTGCATTAATTGCACTAAACGGTCCCGTTTCGGGGTGTCACAAAAGCAGTAACAAAATGGTCCGGAACTCACCTAGACATGGTTTTTGGTCTAATAGAGTGGTTTGGAGTCATCCGTCACAGAAAAATTGACATCAAGTTTGGCCGCATAAAATGGTGCATTAATTGCACTAAACGGAGCGTTTCGGGGTGCCACAAAAGCAGTAATGAAATGGTCCGAAACTCACCTAGTCTAATAGAGTGGGTTGGAGTCATCTATTGCGAAAAAATTGACAGCAAGTTCGACCGCATAAAGCGGTCGATTAATTGCACTAAACGGGTCCGTTTTGTTATGTTACAAGAGCAGTAATGACATGGTCCGAAACTCAACCAGACATGGTTTTTGGTCTAGAAGACTGGTTTGGAGTCATCCGTTGTGAAAAAATTGACTGCAAGTTCAGCTGCATAAAACGGTGGATTAAATACACTAAACGGGTCTGTTTCGCTACGTTACAAATGTAGTAACAAAATGGTCCGAAACTCACCCATACGTGGTTTTTGCTCTAATAGATTGGTTTGGTGTCATCCATTGCGAAAAAAAGACAGCAAGTTCGGCCTCATAAAATGGTGCATTAATTGCACTAGACGATCCCGTTTTAGGGTGTCACAAAAGCAGTAACAAAATGGTCCGAAACTCACCAAGACATGGTTTTTGGTCTAATAGAGTGGTTTGGAGTAATCCATTGCGAAAAAATTGACATCAAGTTCGGCCGCATAAAACGGTGCATTAATTGCACTAAACGGTCCCGTTTCAGGGTATCAAAAAGGCAGTAACGAAATGGTTCGAAACTCATCCAGACATGGTTTTTGGTCTAATAGAGTGGTTTGGAGTCATCCGTTGTGAAAAAATTGACAGCAAGTTCGGCCACATAAAATGGTGCATTAATTGCACTAAACATGATTGTTTCGGGGTGGCACAAAAGCAGTAATGAAATGGTTTGAAACTCACCCAGACATGGTTTTTGGTCTAACAGAGTGGTTTCGAGTCATCCGTTGCGAAAAAATTGCTAACAAGTTCGGCCGCATAAAGCGGTGGATTAATTGAACTAAACGGGACCATTTTGTTACGTTACAAAAGCAGTAATGAAATGGTCCGAAACTCAACCAGACATGGTTTTTGGTCTAATAGAGTGGGTTGGAGTCATCCGTTGTGAAAAAATTGAAAGCAAGTTCGGCCGCATAAAACAGTGGATTAAAAGCACTAAACGGGCCCGTTTCGCTACGTTACAAATGTAGTAACGAAATGGTCCAAAACTCACCCAGACATGGTTTTTGATCTAATAGAGTGGTTTGGAGTCATCCGTTGCGAAAAAATGACAGCAAGATTGGCCGCATAAAATGGTGCATTAATTGCACTAAACGGTCCCGTTTTGAGGTGTCACAAAAGCAATAACGAAATGGTTCGAAACTCACCCAGACGTGGTTTTTGGTCCAATAGAGTGGTTTGGAGTCATCCGTTGCGAAAAATTGGCAGCAAGCTCGGCCGCATAAAACGGTTGATTAAATGCACTAAACGGGTCCGTTTCGCTACATTGCAAATGCAGTAACGAAATGCTCCGAAACTCATCCAGACATGGATTTTTGTCTAATAGAGTGGTTTGGAGTCATCCGTTGTGAAAAAATTGAGAGCAAGTTCGGCCGCCTAAAACGGTGCATTAATTGCACAAAACGGTCCCGTTTCAGGGTATCACAAAGGCAGGAACGAAATGGTTCGAAACTCATCCAGACATGGTTTTTGGTCTAATAGAGTGGTTTGGAGTCATCCGTTGTGAAAAAATTGACAGCAAGTTCGGCCACATAAAATGGTGCATTAATTGCACTAAACATGATTGTTTCGGGGTGGCACAAAAGCAGTAATGAAATGGTTCGAAACTCACCCATACATGGTTTTTTGTCTAATAGAGTGGTTTGGAGTCATCCGTGCATTAATTGCTCTAAACGCAAAACTCACCCAGACGTGGTTTTTGATCTAATAGAGTGGTTTGGAGTCATCCGTTGCGAAAAAAATGACAGCAAGTTTGGCCGCATAAAACGGTGCATTAATTGCACTAAACGGTCCCGTTTCGAGGTGTCACAAAAGCAGTAACGAAATGGTTCGATACTCACCCAGACATGGTTTTTGGTCCAATATAGTGGTTTGGAGTCATCCGTTGCGAAAAATTGGCAGCAAGTTCGGCCGCATAAAACGGTGGATTAAATGCACTAAACGGGTCCGTTTCGCTACGTTGCAAATGCAGTAACGAAATGCTCCGAAACTCATCCAGACATGGATTTTTGTCTAATAGAGTGGTTTGGAGTCATCCGTTGTGAAAAAATTGACAGCAAGTTCGGCCGCATAAAACGGTGCATTAATTGCACTAAACGGTCCCGTTTCAGGGTATCACAAAGGCAATAACGAAATGGTTCGAAACTCATCCAGACATGGTTTTTGGTCTAATAGAGTGGTTTGGAGTCATCTGTTGTAAAAAATTGACAGCAAGTTCGGCGACATAAAATGGTGAATTAATTGCACTAAACTTGACTGTTTCGGGGTGGCACAAAAGCAGTAATGAAATGGTTCGAAACTCACCCATATATGGTTTTTTGTCTAATAGAGTGGTTTGGAGTCTTCCGTGCATTAATTGCTCTAAACGGTCCCGTTTTGGGGTGTCACAAAAGCAGTAATGAAATGGTATGGAACTCAGAGTTGCGAAAAAAATGACAACAAGTTGGACCGCACAAAATGGTGCATTAATTGCACTAAACGGTCTTGTTTCGGGATGTCGCAAAAGCAGTAACGAAATGATCCGAAATTCACCCAGACATGGTTTTTGGTATAATAGAGAGGTTTGGAGTCATCCGTTGCGAAAAAATTGACAGCAAGTTCGTGCGCACAAAATGGTGCATTAATTGCACTAAACGGGCTCGTTTCGCTACAATACAAAAACAGTAACGAAATGTTCCGAAACTCACCCAGACAAGGTTTTTGGTCTAATAGAGTGGTTTGGAGTCATCCATTGCGAAAACATTGACAGCAAGTTCGGCCGCATAAAATGGTGCATTAATTGCACTAAACGGGACCGTTTCGGGATGTCACAAAAGAAGTAATGATATGGTACGAAACTCACCCCGACATGATTTTTGGTCTAATAGAGTGGTTTGGAGTTATCCGTTGCGAAAAAATTGATAGCAAGTTCGGCTGCATAAAACGGTGGATTAAATGCACTAAACGGGCCCGTTTCGCTACGTTACAAATGCAGTAACGAAATGGTCAGAAACTCACCCAGACATGGTTTTTCGGTCTAATAGAGTGGTTTGGAGTCATCCATTGTGAAAAAATGACAGCAAGTTCGGCCGCATAAAACGGTGCATTAATTGCACTAAACGGTCCCGTTTCAGGGTGTCACAAAAGCAGTAACAAAATAGTCCGAAACTCACCTAGACACGGTTTTTGGTCTAATGGAGTGGTTTGGAGTCATCTATTGGCAAAAAATTCATAGCAAGTTCGGCCGCATAAAACGGCGCATTAATTGCACTAAACGGGACCATTTCGGAGTGCATAAAACCAGTAATGAAATGGTCTGAAACTCACCCAGACGTGGTTTTTGGTCTAATAGAGTGGTTTGGAGTCATCCGTTGCGAAAAAATTGACAGCAAGTTTGTCCGCAAAAAGCGGTGGATTAATTGCACTAAACAGGCCTGTTTTGTTACGTTACAAAAGCAGTAATGAAATGGTCCGAAACTCAACCAGACATGGTTTTTGGTCGAATAGAGTGGTTTGGAGTCATCCATTGCGAAAAAAGTGATAGCAAGTTCGGCCGCATAAAACGGTGGATTAAATGCACTAAACGGTCCCGTTTCGGGGTGTTGCAAAAGGTAACGAAGTGGTCCGGAACTCACCGATACATGGTTTTTGGTATAATAGAGAGGTTTGGAGTCATCTGTTGTGAAAAAATTGACAGCAAGTTCGGCCGCATAAAACGGTGCATTAATTGCACTAAATGGTCCTGTTTCGGGGTGTCACAAAAGTAGTAATGAAATAGTCCGAAACTCACCCAGACATGGTTTTTTGTCTAATAGAATGGTTTGGAGTCATCCGTTGCGAAAAAATTAACAGCAAGTTTGGCCGCACAAAATGGTAGATTAATTGCTTTAAATGGGCTCATTTCGCTACAATACAAAAGCAGTAACGAAATGGTCCGAAACTCACCCAGACATGGTTTTTTGGTCTAATAGAGTGGTTTGGAGTCATCCGTTGTGAAAAAGATGACAGCAAGTTCGGCCGCATAAAACGGTGCATTAATTGCACTAAACGGTCCCGTTTCGGGGTGTCACAAAAGCAGTAACGAAATGGTCCATCTGTTGCAAAAAAATTGATAGCAAGTTCGGCCGCATAAACGGTGCATTAATTGCACCAAACGGGACCGTTTTGAGGTGTCACAAAAGTAGTAATGAAATGGTCTGAAACTCACCCAGACATAGTTTTTGGTCTAATAGAGTGGTTTGGAGTCATCCGTTGTGAAAAATTGACATTATGTTCGGCCGCATAAAACGGTGGATTAAATGCACTAAACGGCCCGTTTCGCTACGTTACAAATGCAGTAACGAAATGGTCCGAAACTCACTCAGACATAGTTTTTTGTCTAATAGAGTGGTTTGGAGTCATCCGTTGTGAAAAAATTGATAGCAAGTTCGGCTGCGTAAAAAACAGTGGATTATGCACTAAACGGGCCCATTTTGCAACGTTACAAATGCAGTAACAAAATGGTCCAAACCTCACCCACACATGGTTTTTTTTCTAATAGAGTGGTTTGGAGTCATCCATTGCGACAAAATGATAGCAAGTTCGGCCGCATAAAACGGTGCATTAATTGCACTAAACGGTCCCATTTTGGGGTTTCACAAAAGCAGTAACAAAATGGTACGAAACTCACCTAAACATAGTTTTTGGTCTAATCGAGTGGTTTGGAGTCATCTGTTGCAAAAAATTGATAGCAAGTTCGGCCGCATAAAACGGTGCATTAATTGCACTAAACGGGCCAGTTTCGGGGTGTCACAAAAGCAGTAATGAAATGGTCCGAAACTCACCCAGACATGGTTTTTGGTCTAATAGAGTGGTTTGGAGTCATCCGTTGCGAAAAAATTGACAGCAAGTTTGTCCGCATAAAACGTTGCATTAGTTGCACTAAATGGTCTCGATTCGGGGTGTCGCAAAAGTAGTAACAAAATGGTCCGAAACTCACCCAGACATGGTTTTTGTCTAATAGAATGGTTTGGAGTCATCCGTTGCGAAAAAAGTAACAGCAAGTTCGGCCGCACAAAACGGTGTATTAATTGCTCTAAATGGGCTCG